>CM035105.1:53583266-54103549 GCA_020205505.1 Panax japonicus | reverse complement strand
ATTGATTTTATGATAATGAAAATTTATTTGATGTGGGATATAAATGATGGATTTATTATGTGGTTATAAATGAAGGAAATGTTGAGATATTTATCAGTATTTTGTCGGATTGGAGGTATTAAAAGATCAAATCAGTATTCTTACAGCTTTATTGTGTGAGTTAAATTTTTAATCTGACCGTTGGATCGTTGTGATTTTGGATATGTTATACATATATAAGTTGAGTATAGTTTACAAATTTTGAACCGTTAAAAATGAACGAATGATTTGTGAATTTTAAGAGGGACTGATTCGGAAATTAGGTTTATAAATGATTTTAGTGGAAAATTCTAGAAATGAGTGGGCCACTTTTGGTTGTTGGAGAAGATGTCTGATTTTGGTGGGTGGAATAGTAGCAGGTAAAGCCATCACGTAGCAGGTCAAGTCTGCTTCGGCGTGTTAATATTTTCTATAAATAGAGGGCTAAGTTAAAATTGAAAAATAGTAAATGATTTTTAAAAATTCTGAGAAAAATATATGTTCAATATGAGACTATATTCTACTAAATCTCAGAAAAGAAATTTGTTTGTACTGATTTGGTATTTTTCATAAAAATAGACTAGTTATGAGTAAATGAATTAAATATGTTATGTGAAGTAAGAAAATTGGAAATAGAATTTTATGGCTTGAGAATCCTATAAGAGGTATATGCAGATTTTTATGAGGGTTTTGGTTATTGGTGATGAAATCTTATGAGTTTGGAATTTTAGGATGATTAATGCATTATTTAGTAAAGTGTAAACAATTAAAATAAATTGTTATACGTTTAAGAAATGTTATTCAATATCATTATACCAAAATATTGGTATGGATTTTTTGTAGAATTTCTACCTTTTTGTGTTCAGGTTTACTATTCATGAGTTACTATTCACGAGTTACTATTATGACAAAATTGGTTTCTTTTTCTAACCAAATTATAGTTGATTTATGAATATTACTCTTGAGATTAAATCTAGATGTTTTGATTATATTGATTTTACTATTATATATAACATTTTATAACCTAATGATGATATTTCTCTTTGACTTGAGTGTAAAGATGGGTAGATTTTTGGTATGATCATGACTAAGGGTTCTCTTTGGCCAGTAGTGCAAAGTTGAATTGTTGACTGGTATGATCATGACCATTGAATTTTAATTGAATATCTTTAGCTTAAGTGCAAATGTGAAATGATCAACATGGTTATAATTATTGTTTATATAAATTCTGAAATGATTATATATTTTCTTTGAGATATTAAATATTTGGCCTGTAGTGCAAATATGAACAGTTGATGAATATATTGGCCTGTAGTGCAAATATGAACTGTTGAGGAATATCTTTGGCCTGTAGTGCAAAGACGAATTGTTGATGAATATCTTTGGCCCGTAGTGCAAAGATGACATGTTGTTGAATATCTTTGGCCTGTAGTGCAAAGATGGTGTTGATGAATATCTTTGGCCGTAGTACAAAGATGAAATTGTTAGTATGATTATAAAAGGAACTGTGATTTGGTATAACCATGATCTTTGATGTTTCAGGTAAAGACTTGTGATGAAAATTATCTTCGTCCTGGATGTGAAGAGGAATTTAGAATTACAATTATGATTATGAGTTATTCATATAATTGTGGAAAGGAATAGTTGATTAATGTTACAGGGATAAAACATTGTTGGTGGACTTTTAATGTGGAGAATATAATAGACTTTATGGTCTATTTGACTCTTCTAATGGATTGTTCATTCCGCTACAACTATGGTTGAAATTTTTTATCATCTACAATATGTTCTAAATCTCTGATTTATTACTGTTGAAGGCTATTGATAATTTATTTATCTTTAGTCATGATATTCTTTACTGAACTAGTTGTGCTCATCCTTCTGTTTTAAAATTCCTTTCAGGTAATATGAGTGTAGCTGGGTCGAGGAGGGGTAACAGGGGAATAGAACGATGGTCATCATTTAGTAGTTATATTTGATGAATCCAATAGGGTGAGGCGAACTCAACGTTGGAAGGGTGTTTTGCCACTATCATAGAAGATGTCTAATGTCATACAACCTCGTATCATTATAAGACAGGGTTGTGCACATCCACTTGCTGAGTATATTTACGAGCACTACCTATATTGTAAGACCCCAACTTTTGTGAATAAAGATGAATTTTTTATAAATATCATTTTTGAATATTATGGAATGAATTTGATATAATGTTATAGTTATGGTAATATTTATAAATTTGCAAAGTACGCAAGTTGTTATATAATATTCGATTGGTCGGGGAATATTCGTTTTAGCAGGGAATATTCATACAACGTCACAATCATTGGTGGACCCCACAATGGAATTATTGTCGGATTGAGAAAACGACAAAAATACTTTATGAAAATAACGACGGAAGTTTTACCGTTAACTGTTGAAACACCTGGTGTTAAAAGTACAGTAATACGTAGTTGCACAGTAGCACACGGTTTTGATTATTGATGCTTACGTGAGAAGTCACTCAGTTTTGTTCAATTATTGCTACAGTAATTACTGCATAGTATCTCACGTTATTTGATTCAATTATTGTCAAAATTGTCGGTAAAAGTTGTTTCAGTTTTATGTATATATTAAATATATATACGTATTATATATATATAATTTTTGTCACATGTTGTGAAATGGGGGGGGGGGGGGGGGTTCACAGGAAATCAAAGAAAAAAGGAGTTGGATTGTCTGGTGGAAAAATGTATTATTAAGGCATATATATATATATATATGAACTTTTGTTAACTTTGTTATATATATATATATATATATATATATATTGAATTGATATTGGATTCAGGGGATGAATCCTGTGACATTTTTTAAAAAACACATGTTATATATATATATATATATATATATATATATAATATAATATAATATATTTTATTTTATTTAAAAGATTTTGCTTTAAATATAGACCGTCATATTAAAGTAAATCAATCTCATCCGTTCATGAGTTAGTTACTATGCAGTCCATTTTTCTATAAATAGAAGCTCATCTCTCATTATTTCTTACGAATTCACTGATACTCTAGAGAGAGAAATTATAGAAAAGCTATAAAAAATATTCTGCTCCTTCCCTACTCTTATATTCAGTTTCTTTTACGGTAAGGGGTATTATTCCTTTTGTATTCATGAAGAGAACTTCTGTTATTCCATTCTTATTATTCTGCTGGAATAACCAGTATACGCGGACTACCCTATACTTGGTGACATTATTCTAATATTCCGTCTTTATTATTATTCTGTTGGAATATCCTGTCTGTGCGTTTACGCCGGACCTGGTTCCGTTTTTATTATTATTCTGTTGGAATATCCTGTTGTGCCTTTATGCCGGACCTGGTTCCGTTTTTATTATTCTGTTGGAACATCCTGTTGGTGCGAATTTTGCCTGACCTGGTTCCGTTACTTATTAATCTGTTGGAATAACCTGTCTATGCGAAGTATCGCATGCATGGTGATTTCTTTTGTTATTTCATTCGTTATTATACTCAGTTGGTTAAAGTTTTGACTTCTATACTCCATGAAATTAGTGGAATATCCTTGATATTTGCGCTTCATCCAGTATCTTTTCATAGAAATATTCTTTTGAACATTCTTGAATTTTACTCTACAAAGCAGTATCATGTTGACAATTTGGACGTTATTAGTTCCTGGATAAATTAATTCTTGAACTTGTTTTATGAATTCTTATATCATTGTCATCATCCTCATTTTATTGATTTGAAAGTCATCTGTGGCCTGTAGTGCATAGATACGGTAGGATTATGACCAGGGATTATTCGGTGTAATCATGACCGTAATGTTATAAATGATGTACCCGAATGTCCTTGGTTGTAGTGCATGGATAATTTGGGTCGTGATACTAAAGAATATCCTTGGCCGTAGTGCATGGTGATTCGATGATGTGGATTATTTATTAACGAGTCTCAGCGCTAAAAGTCATGAAAAACCTTTTAAACAATAGAAGATAGTAGATTTTAATTCTCTACTTCACTCTTCTAATGGATGCTTGTTCGCTGCAGTTAAATTTGATGTTTGTTATATTTTATCAGTTTAACACTGTTGAAGGCTAATGATAATTTATTATGTTATATTCTTAGTCATAATATTTTTTAACTGTGCTAGTTGAGCTCACCCTTTCTTTTCGCTGTTCTCTTCAGGAAATGAGAATATAGCTGGGACGAGTCGGGGAACGGAGTGATGGACCAGATGGATAGTATTAGTAGTCCTCACTATTCTGTTAAATAGTGTGACCAATATTGTAATGAGGACTTCTTTTAGTTTGTATACTCTCTAGTAGAAATATTTGTATTCAAACTCACAGTTTATGTTTTGTCGTATTGTACATGACAGTTGTATTATTAAGTTGTATTTGAATTCTGTACCATGTATCTGGCGACCTCAAGATGGGTGATATATACCTAATTTTAGGGGGCGTCACATATATAATCTTGGTGTTTATTGAAGTATAATTCTCAATTAGTGACAGCGGAGATAATTATATGTAAGAGAAGACTTACCCTGGAAAGAATATGATAGTAATCTTCTCTTTTTTCTTTGGGGTCTATTGGGTCAACCATGGATAATTCTGTGGCAATATGATATCTATATAACCTAGCCGCATGGGCTCCATGTACGAAGGTTTCTCCTTGAGCACTTCCCAAAGATTTTAATTTCTAAAATATGTTTTTGACTATACCTTTATTGTAAGATGTCATGGTGACGTGCTACCCAAGTTGGTGTCAAGAGTCACAGTGTGATATATATATATTTGTAATCAAAACTCACAACACTGAGTTGTTGTATTTTGCACGATAATTGTTGTAATAAAGTTGTAGTTATTTTCTATACTATGTATTTGACGACTCAGAATGCGTTTGGATGAAATGACCCTATTTTGGGTTGTCACATATATATACACACACACACAATTATTTTTTATATTTCATGGGATACGAATTGTTTAATTTTTTCATTGTATAGAATTATATAGTCTTGAATATGCCTGACAATTTGGCTTACAAATTGGTAGCCCAATCAAATTAAACTTGGAACCATATGAATTGGTTAATAACTACTTTAAATTATCTAAGTTGATTAAAATTTAGACCCGTATTTCTAAAAGATAAACAAACACGCAACAGTTAACTGATTTAAACACTATTTTTTTAATTTGTTCCGAACTAAAATAAAAAGAATCCAGTTCTCTCCTCTCACACATTGTCTTCTCCGTCTCCTTCTTCATAATCGAAGATTGAATGTTACTTTTGTCCCTCCAAATTAAGTCACTCACTTTTAAAGTCTTCTCTAAAATTCATTTTTCGCTAATTAGGTCCTTAAAACGATATGTTTTGACCTTTTCGTTCCTTTTACCAAATTTGACCCCAATCTGACCCATTTAGACCAAATTTTTACCCAATCAAGATGCCCAGTTTGACCTGAACCTAATTTACCAATTAATTATTTTCAAATTATTATTTTAAATATTTAAAAATAAAATATTATTTTTAAAATAATAATTTTTTAATATTTTAAAATATTAATTAATTATAATATTTTAAAATAAATAATTATTTTTAACATTTTAAATAAAATATTATTTTTAAAATAATACTTATATTTAATATTTTAAAATAAAATAGTATTTTTCAAAATAATAATTTATTTTAATATTATAAAATAAAATTAAAATTTTAAAAAGATTTAAAAATAGTTATTAATTTTAGAGAAAAATATTAGAAACTTTTATTTTTTCCTAAATTGAGTGAAGTTTCATAAAATATATATTCAAAAATTTAAAGTTTAAAATTTTAAATTCTTTATTAATTTTTATGAAAATATACACATCGTTTAAAAAAATATAAAATTCTATTTTTTTAATGAAAATAAAGTTTTCTAATTTTATTTTTTTTTTAATCTATATTTTATGAAATTTACTATTTTTTTAAAAAATATTTTTCTATTTTTTTACTAAAAATAAAGTTGTATTTTGTTGTTTTATTTTTAATCAATAGTTATAAAACGTTACTCATTTTTTAAATATAAAAAATTTTCTAATTCTGTTCTTGAAATATTAATTTTTTAAAAATCTTTTTAATTTGTTTTTTTTAAATGAATTAGTTTTTTATTTATATTTTAATGTTTTTTGTATATTAATTTCTATTTTTAGTTTTTGTTTTTAAAAATTCTAATATTAAGAATACATATAATAATGGTAAAGACAAAAACCATTTTTTTTCCTTAAACTAATGTGTTACATAAAAAAATAAAAAAAATCTATTTCTTTGGAAAATAAAGTTTTGTTTTCTTATTTAATTTTTTTGAATCTTTATTTTATGAAACATTACTCATTTTATAAAAGCTTCTAATATTTTTTTCCCGAAAATAATAAATATTTTTAAGAATATTTAAAATAATAATTATTTTTAATATTTTAAAATAAATTATTATTTTCAAAATATTAATTACTTTTATAATAATTTAAAACTTTTTAGTTTTTTTTATAAAAATAATTGGTGAAATTGGGATTGGGTTAAACTAGGTCGGGTGGAACAAAATTTGGTCAAAATGGGTAGGGTTCAAATCGGGTAAAAGAAAAATGTCAAAAAATGTCCCTTTAAGGATTTAATTGGTGAAAAATAAACTGTAGGGACGACTTTAAAAGTGGGTGGCAAATTGGAGAGCTGTCATTCTGACTAATCAAAAAAACCCATCTATGTATTCTCTCTCTTTCTATTTCGATCTCTATATAATTCTAGGTGTAAGTCGCATTATGAGTCGTCTGCCAAAAGAAAACAGATTCTATGTCCCCAATTCTCCTGTCTCCCTTGTCCTTACATTTTAAACATGTCCTTTTTTTAATTTTAGAGTTAATTGGTGTTAAGTAAGAGATTAGGTGTTAAAATGTAAGTGGGGGATACAAGGAAACATGAGAATTGGGAACAGAGGATCTTCTCTCCTGCCAAAAGGCCTTGGGAATTTTTTTTTGCTACCCTCTGATCATGTGTTATTATTCCACTACTTTTTTTAACCTTCTCAATTCCTATTCTTGTCATTTTAGCTTTGTTTTGAATTTGGTACAAGTATTTCTTTTATATTTTATTTTTATTTTTATATGTTTTTTATATTTCCCATTGTCTTTCCTTCTTCATATCTTTTAGATTTGGGAAAAAATAACATAAAATTTGAGTTGTAGGTTGCTTCATGTTCATTTTTTCTGGCTTAATAGCTCCTTCAGTTTTGTCAATTTATTTATTTATTTTTTTAGCAAAAGACAAATGTAATAAGTTAATAACTAAGAAATATAATCAAGTGATCGCGTCACATTGTCCCGGAGTCCTGAATTTTTTTTAGAGAGAAAATATGTTCAAAAAAAATTAGAAAGAGAAATTGAACGAATATTATAAAAATTAATATATTAAATAATTTACTTCATTTGGTCATAATAATAGTACGTAAGTTTTAAATTTAAAAATGAGTTGACCTATATTGGACACATAATCATTTGGTTGCAATTGATTCAACTCATTAAAAACAAGTTGTTTGTTTGAATTAGTTCTTAGAAAGAACCATAATCATATTTATAATCCATAAACAAACTAAAATTTTTTATTTCCAATTCTAGTCGTGAATAATTGACTCGTGATCGATCAGCTAAAAGACTCATAAATTAATTCATAAAATCTACTAATACCTTATTATATATAGTTATTGATTATTGATGTAAAAATATGTGGTAGGTGGGTGATGAATAACTAAGTTTAGAGGGTACGTACAAGCGGTCAATATCAGAGGCTACATGCATGGCCTCCATTGACTCTTGACACATAGGCCTATCTTGAAGAACTCATGATGTTGGGAAGAGTTCTAACTTAGGAACATTCTCTTACACATGTCCAAAAAGATAAAATACTATATGGGAACGTTCTAAGTTTGTGAGCACGGGGTAACTTGATATAGTAGTTGTACAAAACTATGCTCGAGGGATTTCCTATATAAAGACCAGATCTAAAGTATATGTAAATCACACAATCTTTGAGTTATCAAATTAACACATTTACCAGATACCCTAAAACACAAAATGTTTGCATGGGCATTAACTCTTGTCTTCCTTCTCCTTGGAGCACTCTGGTGGATCATCACCACCTCAAAACGCCACCGTAAAGTACTACCACCAGGTCCTCGAGGCTTCCCAATTATCGGTAGCCTCCCGATGTTAGGTAACCTCCCCCACCGCACCCTCCACCAGTTAGCCAAGCAGTACGGTCCTATCATGTCCATGCGTTTAGGTTCCGTCCCAACTATCGTAGTCTCCTCCCCTCAAGCTGCCGAGCTTTTTCTCAAGACTCATGACATTCATTTTGCTAACCGCCCCAAGTTTCAGGCCGCGGAATATATGGCATATGGTAATAAGGGCATCACCTTCACCGACGGTCCATACTGGCGCAATGTAAGAAAGTTTGTTGTACAAGAGCTTCTTGCTCCTTCAAAGATTAATTCTTTTGTTGGGATGAGAAAGGAGGAGCTTGGGTTATTGGTGAAGGAGCTTAAGGATGCTGCCGCTAAATGTGAGGTGGTGGATATTAGTGCAAAGGTGGCTGATCTTATTGAGAACATGACTTATAGGTTGCTTTTGGGACGTAGCAAAGATGATAGGTTTGATCTCAAGGGTATTATGAATGAGGCCTTCCTGTTGGCTGGAAAGTTCAATCTTGCAGATTTTGTGCCTTTCCTAGCCCCACTTGACCTTCAGGTAATTAATATATATCTCTAGCTTTAAAGAAAGTTTATTTTGTTTATATATATTTTTAACATTTTAATAACCACAAAACATGCATCTCAATATATATTTCCTCTATATAGGGATTGACTCGAAGCTTTAAGGAAGCCGGCAAGAAACTTGACAAAATGTTGGAGCTAATTATTGATGAGCATGAACAAAACGCAAGTAACGGACTTCAAAAGGAAAATACCGACTTTGTTGATGAAATGCTATCATTGATGAAAAATTCCACAAGCACCCATCACGAGTTAGCTAAAGCAATTGACAGGTCGGGTATTAAATCTATCATGGTAGACATTATCACAGCAGCGATCGATTCTTCCTATACCTCCATCGAATGGATACTAGCAGAACTCATAAGGCATCCAAGGGTGATGAAAAAGTGTCAAGTGGAAGTAAATAGCATTGTAGGACTTGATCGAATGGTGGAGGAGACTGATCTGCCAAAGTTAGAATACCTATATATGGTGGTTAAAGAAGGTTTAAGACTGCATCCTATTGCACCATTATTGGGTCCTCATGAGTCTAGGGAGGATATTGTGATCGACGGGTATTACATACCTAAGAAATCACGAGTAATCGTAAATGCTTGGGCCCTAGGACGAGATCCTAATGTATGGTCCGAAGACGTTGAAGAATTCCTTCCTGAGAGGTTTACTAGGAGCAAAATAGATCTTCGAGGACGTGATTTCCAGCTCTTACCATTTGGGTCAGGTAGAAGAGGGTGCCCTGGAATGCAACTAGGATTGATCAACATTCAATTTGTGTTGGCTCAGTTGTTGCATTGCTTTGATTGGGAGCTACCGAGTGGGATTTCAACTGGTGACTTGGATATGACTGAGAAATCTGGGTTAACAATTCCACGAATCCAACACTTGCTTCTTGTGCCTAAAATCCGTATATAAACAAGTTCTTATACAAACAAAAAACACAATGCCCGTTATTTTTACAAGAGTATATATGACTTGATTATTGTAACAAATAAGGGAAGTCATATTGACACTCCATATTGTTTAATTTTTTTATTGATTTATTCAATTCCCGCTTTATTCCTCCGTATTCAGAAGGATATCTAGTCGACATTGTATTTTACGTATTCATTTTATGAAATAAAGTTTTATATATATTATTGAATTGGTCACAGACATTGAAAAAAAATAGACAAATGCAATACTGAACCGTATTTTATTTTATTTTTTTGTAGAAGGCAACATGTAGTACAAATCTGGTCAAGGATTTTACAATTTCCTTGAAATATGTAACTGTAGAGCTTTTCGAAGGATGACATTTGTATCAGAGGACTTTACAAATTCATACAGGTTTCTCTTCTTCCGTTGAGTTATTTTTGAATGTAAATTTGATGCCAATAATTTTCGGATAAAGGCAATTTATTCTTTGAGATTGAATAATCAGTTTATTCTTAGTGCAGTCGGCATTATCCTTATCATTCTTGCAAGGAAAATTGTCCTTTGTGTATAAAACGTTGATTCATATATAGTCAAATCTTTGAGAGTGATAAGCACTATATAAACCAAATTGATCATAAACTATATAAAGTGCTATATTTATTTTGATATATCATTGGTTTATTTATCATAAATCTTACTTGCAAGATCTTAACTTTCATTGTTGTTATTCTATATCTCATAAAATGATATACTTGACATATATGTGCTCAAACTTTGTTAATGTGTTTGTGTAAGAAGCAAAACATAACTATAATAAACAAATTTAAACTAATTAACATTTTAAGGCAATACAAAGAGGACATTATTGGCTTCTAATTATTTGGACCGTAAGAAGTATACACATTCAATTACTAGGGCAAACAAAATTAATATTGTACTTAACCTATTTTTTAGGCAAATTGAAATGTAACTTACTGAAATGGAGCCCCTTTGTTTGCTTGTTATTATTTGCAGAGTCACCACCCCCACCACAGTACTCTTCATTAGAGAAAATAAAATGAAGCATTTAATTTTTGGTTGTTATTTAAGTGGGAATGGAAAATAAAATAAAATAAAATGGATCCTATCCAGTGTTAAAGGGGAAAAGAAGCACCACCGCTGCGTTATGCCACCACCACCACCAATGTGCACTACGTCGTTGATCTGTTAAAGGGGACGAGGAGGATCGGAGGATCGAAATTGAGGGAGACGGCCGGAAGGAGGTGAGATTTGAGAGCCACGTGAGGGAGGAGCGAGGAAAGAGAGAGAAATGTTTACAGCGACGGCAGATGAGAAAACTATAATGCCCCCAAAATCTGAGTACTCGCTACAACAGACTTTGTGTTCACTATTCATCATCATCCTCAACATCTATCAATATTTTTTTATTTAACTAGTCTATTTATACATTATATCACATACTTCATCGCGGTATCGCAACTTAGGTCTTATTCTTTTTACCTGATACCAACCTGTAACCTTTATATGATTTTAATCTTTCATTCTATAGTTTAAATCTGACCATTTTGGTCCTATCATTATTTTCTACCTGCACCAAGTTAATGTTTGGCAAGAGTTAGCATCAAATATGCTCAATAAGTATAAAATTGAAATGAAACAATTTAATGAATAAACATGAATCAATAATTTAATATTTTTAAATTGTAAGGATTATCAACTTTAGTTACTTGAATGGTCGACTTAAAGGAAAGAGAATTATGTTGAATCGTACTATATGTGATCAACGTAACAACACTGTATATGACCTGTAACATGTTACCTTACTATATGTAGTACACAGTGACTTGTCAGAATAACTTAACAGTAAATAAATATTCTTTAAACAATGAATAGCTCGTTAAAGAGGCTTTTCAACATGTGAAGCTTCAGAAATGTGTGACAACACAAAGTAGATAAGTAGTATTAGAACTTCAATATCATAGCCTTTTTCTTTAGATTATTACTGAGGGGTTGTTAACCATCAACTCTTTATATTTTCAAAAACATTTCTTTGATAGAGCGCAACCTAACAACCTGACAAAGCTAAAGCCTCACCATGACAATATATGACCTAGCTATATAATCTCCAAGTCGGCATTATATGGACAATAATTATTTAACAATCAACTGAAAATTACTAATACCAATGGTCTTGAGGACCATGAACTCATCATACAGATTTCAACAATCATAATTGCTTTGATGGTTATACATGGTCATGAGGACCATGAACACATCATACATAATTCAACAGTCATAATTGCTCTTAATTCTATACATGGTCATGAGAAATTGAACTCTTTTATAAAAGTTAATAGCCACAAAAATTGTCAAATCTTTTAATTATGCCAAAACTAAAAGAGTTAAGTCGACACTATATGGCCCAAAAGTCCCCACAGTTATATAAACTGTTGACTCCATAAGTGGTTAATAGTCACATATACTTAAAAACTTTGCATAAATGTGGCCTTATATTATGAGGTTGTTCTTCCTCAGTCTTAACTACTTTCACAATAGAGTAGCCGAAACAAATGACATTCACTCTTAAATAATATTCATGATCAACATATTGAATAGTTTGATATTACATAACTACGAACATAAGTTTAGCTAATAACAAAATTCAAATGCACGTAGTGCCGAAACTTGCACAATTATTAAAAAAATTCGTAAGTTTAGAACTTGCAATAATAACAATCTTACTACAAGTTAAAGAAATTGCTCAAAGTGAGGAAACTTGCAAAAATTAAGGAAACTAGCACACAATAATCAATTTGTACAAGTTGGGGAAACTTGTCTCCGTCCATAGTTCATCATCTACATTATTCACATTCAATAATTCTTTCTTCCATACTCAATTCTGATTCTTCTACAACATTAAATATAAAATATTTTCTGTCAACAAAATAACTTCCTCATATTAAAATTATATATAGTGATAAAGTTGAACTTAGAAGTTGTCTTTCCATATCCATTAGTTCCCAAACTATGTCAACATGTATGCATATATATATATATATATACACACACACACAATTATTTTTTGTATTTCATGGGATACGAAGAGTTTAATTTTTTCATTGTATATAAAATATATAGTCTTGAATAGGCCTGAAAATTTGGCTTACAAATTGCTAGCCCAATCCAAATTAACTTGGACCATATGAATTGGTTAATAACTACTTTAAATTATCTAAGTTGGTTAAAATTTAGACCCGTATTTCTTAAAAGATAAACAAACACGAACCAGTTAACTGATTTCAACCTATTTTTTAATTTGTTTCAAACTAAAACAAAAGAATCCAATTCTCTCCTCACACACATCGTTTTCTCCGTCTCCTTCTTCATAATCGAAAGATTGAAAGTTACTTTTGTCCCTCCAAGTTATGTCACTCACTTTTAAAGTCTTCCCTAAAATTCATTTTTCGATAATTAGGTCCTTAAAACGATATGTTTTGACAATTTCGTTCCTTTTACCAAATTTAACCCCAATCCGACCCATTTAGACCAAATGTTTACCCAATCAAGACGCCCAGTTTGACCCGAACCCAATTTTACCAATTAATTTTTTTCAAATTATTATTTTAAATATTTAAAAATAAAATATTATTTTTAAAATAATATTTTTTAAATATTTTAAAATATTAATTAATTATAATATTTTAAAATAAAATAATTATTTTTAACATTTTAAATAAAATATTATTTTTAAAATAATACTTATATTTAATATTTTAAAATAAAATAGTATTTTATATTTTATATTACAATTTAAAAATAAAATTACAATTTTAAAAAGATTTAAAAATAGTTATTAATTTTAGAAAAAATATTAGAAACTTTAATTTTTTTTCCTAAATTGAGTGAAATTTCATAAAATATAGATTCAAAAAATTAAAGTTTAAAGTTTAATATTTTTAATTCCTTATTATTTTTATGAAAATATACACATCGTTTAAAAAAATATAAAAATTCTATTTTTTTTAATGAAAACAAAGTTTCTAATATTATTTTTTTAATCTATATTTTATGAAATTTAATAAAAAATTTTAAAAAATATTTCTATTTTTTACTAAAAATAAAGTTGTATTTTGTTGTTTTATTTTTTTAATCTATATTTTATAAAACTTTTGTGACGCCCCCAAAATAGGTATACAACACCCATTCTGAGTCGCCAAATACATGGTACAGAAAGCAAACTATAACTTCAATAATACAATTGGCATGCAAAATACGACAACACATATACTGTGAGTTTAAATATAAATATTGACTTCTAGACAATATCCACACTCAAATAAGTCCTCATTATAATTATTCAAACACTATTTTTCAGAAATAGTGAGGACTGCTAAAACATCTTTCTAGAACCATCACTCCATACCCCGACTAGATCCTGTTATGTTCTCACCTCCTAAGAAGAAAAATTGAACAAAAAGGAAAAGGGTGAGCTCAACTAACCCAGTAAAGAATATTATGACTAAGATAATATACAACAATTTATCATTAGTCTTCAACAGGGAAAAATCTGATAAAATATAATAGACAACAAGTTTTAGATCAACAACTGCAGCGAAAACAACAATCCATTAGAAGAGTCAAGTAGAGAAAGAATTCCACTATCTTCTAAGATTTAAGAGTTCATCATCAATATTTTATCCTTGTAACAACAATCAATATACATCTTTAATCAAATATTCATCTTTGCATTACAGGCTAAAGATATTCATTTGTATCACCAGTTGGTCATGTTCATCTCAACACTTGTTCATCTTTGCACTACGGGCCACAGATATTCATTAGGTAATCATTCATCTTTACACTACAGGCCAAAGATATTCATCAGTTAATCATTCATCTTTGCACTACAGGCCAAAGATATTCAGTAATATCATAATTTAGGATTGAGGATGATGAAAAATATATTAAAGAAAACGAATCCAGTGAAACAAAATAATAAATATTAGAGATTCGTATTACTTTATCCAAGATCAATAATACTCCATAATAACAATTTCGAAGCAAAAATTCAAGAATAAAGATCAAAACATGGATACAATCAAAGATAGTAACCATAATAGACATCTTGGAAAAAAAGGAAAAAATTTTATTTTTCGGTGAATAGTGCCGTATTCGTGAATAGTGACGTATGCGTGAATAGTGCCGTATACATGAATAGTAACCCCGACACAAAAAGTTTCAAAATTGATAAAAAGTTCAGACTAATATTTTGGCATAATGATATTGAAGAAAATAATATCATTTAAGAAGAAATAACATCCCTTACCTCAAACGAACAGTACTTCTGACTGGAATATCGGTATAAGGCTGAAGGAAACTTGCACTGATAAATAAAAACTCACAAAGTATCTAAATACTCACAAAATACACTCGATAATATAGAGAGAGAAAGAGAGAAAGCTTATGTTTCTGGTGTAATTTTCAATTCTAACAACCCTCTATTTATAGAAAAATGTTAACACACCGAAGCAGACTTGACCTGCAACCTGATGGCTTTACCTACTACTATTCTACCCACCAAAAATCAGCCATCTTCCTCAATAACTAAAAGTGGGGCCCACCCATTTCTTAAATTTCCACCAAAACCATTTATAAACCTAATTTCTGAATCAGTCACCTCTTATAATTCATAACAAATCATACGTTCATTTTTAACGGTTCAAAATTTGTGGACATTTACTCAACTTATATATGTATAACATATCCAAAAATCACAACGATCCAACGATCGAATTAAATATTATAACTCACACAATAAAGTTGTATGAACACCAATTTTATCTTTTAATACCTCCAATCTGACAAAATACTGATAAAACACCTCAACATTAACTCTTTCATTTTTAACCACAATAAATATATCCAACATTTATATCCACATAAAATAAAGATTTTCTTATCATATGAATCAATAATTAATTATTCACAAATAATATTACATAATAAAATTTATGACAACCAGGCCGTTCCCAGGAAAGAGGGGGCTTTTCGATAAGGATTTCTCCTTATTGGCGCGCAATTAGGTGACCAAACCTCACCTTGACAGAACTTTCTAGACATTGCCAATAATGATTTCTAATAATATTATTCAAATAATATGAATTATTGATATGATAATGGGAAATACTGTGCAGTGACAATTATTGAAACAACAATAATATAAAATATCAATACAGTAATTATTGAATCAATAAAATAAAATATTGAACAGTAATTACTGTAACAATTATTGAGTATTGCCTTCTTACGTAAGGATCAATAATTCAACAATACTGTGCAATACCGTGTGCTACTGTGCAACAACGCGTATTACTATATTTTAACCACCGGGTATTCCAACAGTGTTAACGGTAACAACTACGCCGTTATTCAATTTTTTTGTTTTTTTCATCCGACAGTTATCCGTTATGGGGCCCACAAATGGCTGCGCCGTCGTATGAATATTCCCCGACAGAAAGATATTCAACGACCAAACGAATATTCCCCGACACAAAATGAATATTTTATAACCACTTGCTTATTTTGCAAAATTTGCACATTTCACCCATAACCAAAGCATTTTATCAAATTAACACTTTATTATTCACAATAATAAATAGAGAAAATTCGATTTTATTTATAATAAGTTGGGATCATACAACCTCCCCTCCTTATGAAATTTCGTCCTCGAAATTGACGTACGTACCTGGTGTATCGAAAAGGTGAGGGTACCTCGCTTTCATTTTCGATTCCAACACCCAGGTCATTTCTTCAATCGCATGGTTCCTCCACAAAACCTTAACTTGTGGTATAACCTTCGTGCGTAGGACATGCTCTTTCCTATCCAAGATCTTGACAGGTACCTCCTCGTACGTTAAATCTTCGGCTATCTCGTCTGGTTCTAACGCAATAATATGATTCGGGTCGTCCACATATTTACGTAATATCGATACGTGAAAAACGTTATGAACATGCGACATACTTAGCGTTAAGGCGAGTCTATAGGCCATAGTTTTTACTCGATCGAGGATTTCAAATAAATCGAAGGCTTGAGCTTTTTACTCTTCATCGACTCTTACTTCTAGAATAACGCATTATTGTACCTTCTTCTTTATATTCATCAGCTCCGGTGTATAGCTTGAGCGGTTTTAACTTTATCGATTAAAGTCGATTCTACTCGTATATTCGTTATCTTCACGTGGGTAACTAGAGTCTTTAACTCTATCTTCATCATTTGTAAGTTATACGAAATGAGTTTTTGTGTTAACAACGTCGCACTCGTAAACGCATATGATCTTCTACTCAACGCATCAGCTACCATGTTCGCTTTCCCACGATGGTATTGAATGGTACGATCGTAATCTTCAACAGCTCGAGCCAACGTCTTTGGCGTATTATACGTTCGTTTTGGTTGAAGAAATATTTAAGGATTTTAGAAATGGGTTTTGTACTAGGGTCAATACAAAATTTGATTTCACGCTCTAGGGGTAGGCTAAGAACTCCTTCAGAAATACGTCAGGAAATTCACTAACAACAGAAATATCATTCAAATCTGACGTATTTTTGTTTAAATCCATGAAATGGGCTAAGAAAGCTTGACATCCATTTTTCAATATATGAATGGCTTTATGGCTTGATATGAAAGTGTTTGACTTCAATGATTTGGTTTATTGAATTCGCATAACCGGTTAGTTAGGAATGTGAAAACTAATAACCTTACAAAAATAATCAATTTTGGCATGATGAGTGGTTAACCAATCAATCCCTAAAATCACATTAAAAGCAAGTATCTTTAAAGAGATAAGATAACCAGGTAATGTGATTGTACGCACTTGGATCAAACAAGATTTATAAACAGTGGATATGATAAAAGTTTCTCCTAACGGAGTTTCCATATATAAGTCAATTCCAATTTCTCTGGAGTCAAGTTGTGTACAACCAGGAGAAATAAAAGAGTGGGTAGAACCGGTATCTAATAAGGTATAGACTTTGCAAGAATTTATAATTAACTAACCCGTGCTAACCTCATTCGGGTTACTCGCTCTTTGAGAAGTCACAAAAAACGCTCTTCCTAAAACCACCGACTTTGTTTTGTCCGTATCCACCATTGGTGCCACCGTCCCAACTGGACTTGATTTTACTACAGGACAAAATCTAGCTATGTGACCGTCTTTTCCACAATTAAAACATATCTTGAAAAGTTGTGAACAGTTTGGACTTATATGTCCCTCCTCTCCGCATCTGTAGCATCTAACTGGCGGTCGTTCTCCTCCCCTAGAATTTGGTCCTGTTGCTGGTGCTGTTGCCGACGTCTTCCCGTCATCTTTAAACCTTTTCTTCTTGAAATTTCCACTTGAATTATTTCTTCTATTATCTTGACCATGATTACCACCGAAGTGGTTACCATTTCTGGCATGATAATTTCCTCCACGATGGTTATCATTGTTCCGATGACCGTTGCCACCGGTATGATTATTATCGTGTTGTTGCTCGTTATCCTTCGGTTGGGCTGGCTCATTATCGCGCTCCAATAACTGAGCCCTATTCACTACATCTGAATATAAACAAAGTTTGTGAGAAATGAGGTATTGACGTATTTCGGGTTTCAAACCTCGTAGAAACATTCATGTCATTCTCTCCTCATTATCAACCAAATGGGATGCAAATCGGGACAACTCGGCAAACTTAGCTTCGTACTGCGACATGTTCATATTGTTTTGCTCCAACTTGATGAACTCAACCTCCTTCATGTGAAGAATACTTTCGGGAAAGTATTTGCCGTTGAACAATTCTTGGAACTTCTCCCAAGACATCTTCAGTGCAGCAGGTTGAGTACGCTTTACCGATTCCAACCAGTAATCTGCCTCTTCTCGCAACATGAAGGTGGCAAAGGGAACCTTTTTCTCCTCGGAACATCCCAAGACATCAAATATCTTGGTGATCTGCTTTATCCACGTCTCTGCCGTAAGTGGTTCTGGGTTTCCCAAAAACTCCGGTGGTCCCAGCTCCTTGAACTGCTTAGCGGTGACCGACCGTGGGTTGCCATTGTTTTCACCTGTATTTTGAATAGGAACCGTTTTCGCCTGATGTTTCATGAATTCCATAAAGCCTCTGAACATCCCATCGTTCACTATTTCATCGGTGTTATTGTTTACCTGAGGATTATTATCTTCCTGTTGCACCTTATCCTGGGTATTGATTAAAGGTGTCTCCACCGTCTCATTCACTCCATCGTTAATATTTCCCGCTGCCATTCTTAAATACTGCCATAAAACAAGGGTTAATTAATAAATTAACATATCACATATTATCCCTATACTCTAACCGACCAATTAAATACCAAATAAACTTAGGTAGGTCATACTAGTGAAGGAATTTCCCGTCTATCCCCACCTATTTCTTGTCTCACACGTCAGCCAGAGATCATATCCCTAAGCTTTGATACCAACTGTGACTCATGTCCCAACCGTGGACAGCACCTCACAGTGGTACCTATCAGTTTTCCACCGCAGAACGGCGTCCCCTACGGAGAGTCTGGCTTCGCTGCATCACCCATCAACAGAAAGTCACCAGCAAGAGGCTCAGGGCTCTTTACTTATAGCTCTGATACCAACTATGACGCCCCCAAAATAGGTATACAACACCCATTCTGAGTCACCAAATAGATGGTACAGAAAGTAAACTATAACTTCAATAATATAATTATCGTGCAAAATACGACAACACATATAATGTGAGTTTAAATACAAATATTGACTTCTAGACAATATCCACACTCAAATAAGTCCTCATTATAATTATTCAAACACTATTTTTCAGAAATAGTGAGGACTGCTAAAACATCTTTCTAGAACCATCACTCCATACTCCGACTAGATCCTGTTATGTTCTCACCTCCTAAGAAGAAAAATGGAACAAAAAGGAAAAGGGTGAGCTCAACTAACCCAGTAAAGAATATTATGACTAAGATAATATACAACAATTTATCATTAGTCTTCAACAGAGAAAAATATGATAAAATATAATAGACAACAAGTTTTAGATCAACAACTACAGCGAAAACAGCAATCCATTAGAAGAGTCAAGTAGAGAAAGAATTTCACTATCTTCTAAGATTTAAAAGTCCGTCATCAATATTGTATCCCTGTAACAACAATCAATATACATATTTAATCAAATATTCATCTTTGCATTACAGGCCAAAGATATTCATTTGTATCACCAGTTGGTCATGTTCATCTCAACACCTGTTCATCTTTGCACTACGGGCTAAAGATATTCATTAGGTAATAATTCATCTTTACACTACAGGCCAAAGATATTCATCAGTTAATCATTCATCTTTGCACTATAGGCCAAAGATATTCAGTAATATCATCATTTTAGGACTGAGGATGATGAAAAATATATTAAAGAAAACGAATCCAGTGAAACAAAATAACAAATATTAGATATTCGTATTATAGTTTATTCAAGATCAATAATACTCCATAATAACCAATTTCGAAGCAAAATTCAAGAATAAAGATCAAAACATGGATACAATCAAAGAAAGTAACCATAATAGACATCTTGGACAAAAAGGAAAAAATTTCATTTTTCGATAAATAGTGCCGTATTCGTGAATAGTGTCGTATACGTGAATAGTAACCCCGCCACAAAAAGTTACAAATTTGATAAAAAGTTCAGACCAATATTTCGGCATAATGATATTGAAAAAAATAATATCATATAAGAAGAAATAATATCCCTTACCTCAAACGAACAGTACTTCTGACTGGTATATCTGTATAAGGCTAAAGGAAACTTACACTGATAAATAAAAACTCACAAAGTATCTAAATACTCACAAAATACATTTGATAATATAGAGAGAGAAAGAGAGAAAGCATATGTTTTTGGTGTGATTTTCAATTCTAACAATCATCTATTTATAGGAAAATGTTAGCACACCGAAGCAGACTTGACCTGCAACCTGATGGCTTTACCTGCTATTATTCTACCCACCAAAAATCAGCCATCTTCCCCAATAACCAAAAGTGGGGCCCACCCATTTCTAAAATTTTCTACCAAAATCATTTATAAACCTAATTTCCGAATCAGTCACCTCTTATAATTCATAACAAATCATACGTTCATTTTTAACGGTTCAAAATTTGTGGACATATACTCAACTTATATATGCATAACATATCCAAAAAGCACAACGATCCAACGGTCAGATTAAATATTATAACTCACACAATAAAGCTGTAAGAACACCGATTTGATCTTTTAATTCCTCCAATCCGACAAAATACTGATAAAACACCTCAACATTAACTCTTTCATTTTTAACCACAATAAATATATCCAACATTTATATCCACAAAAAATAAATATTTCCTTATCATATGAATTAATAATTAATTATTCACAAATAATATTACAGAATCACATTTATGACAACCACGCCGTTCCCAGGAAAGAGGGGGCTTTCCGATAAGGATTTTACCTTACTGGCGCGTAATTAGGTGACCAAACCTCTCCTTGACAGAACTTTTTAGACATTGCCAATAATGCTATCTAATAATATTATCAAATAAAATGAATTATTGATCTGATAAAGGGAAATACTATGCAGTGACAATTATTAAAAAGACAATAATATAAAATATCAACGTAGCAATTATTGAATAAATAAAATAAAATATTGAACAGTAACTACTGTAACAATTATTGAGTATTGCCTTCTTACGTAAGGATCAATAATTCAACAATACCGTGTGCTACCGTGCAACAACGCGTATTACTGTATTTTAGCCACCGGGTATTCCAACAGTGCTAACGGTAACAACTACGCCGTTATTCAATTTTGTCATTTTCTTCATCCGACAGTTATCCGTTATGGGGCCCACAAATGGCTGCGCCGTCGTACGAATATTCCCCGACAGAAAGAATATTTCACGACCAAACGAATATTCCCTGACACAATGAATATTTTATAACCACTGGCTTATTTTACAAAATTTTCACATTTCACCCATAACCAAAGCATTATATCAAATTAACAATTTATTATTCACAATAATAAATACAGGAAATTCGATTTTATTTATAATAAGTTGGGGTCTTACAACTTTACTCATTTTTTAAATATAAAAAAAATTCTAATTTTTTTCTTGAAAATAATAATTTTAAAAAAAACTTTTTAAGTTGTTTTTTTTAAAATGAATCAGTTTTTTTATTTATCCTTTAATGTTTTTTTGTATTTTAATTTCTATTTTTAGTTTTTGTTTTTAAAAATTCTAATATTAAGAATACAAATAATAATGGTAAAGAGAAAAACCATTTTTTTCCTTCTAAAAATAAAGTGTTACATAAAAAAGTGAAACAAAATCTATTTCTTTGAAAATAAAGTTTTATTTTCTTATTTAATTTTTTTGAATCGCTATTTTATGAAACTTTACTCATTTTATGAAATTGAAAGAATATTATAAAAAATTAATATATTAAGTAATTTACTTCATTTGGTCATAATAATAGTACTTAAGTTTTAAATTTAAAAAATGAGTTGACCTATATTGGACACATAATCATTTAGTTGCAACTGATTCAACTCATTTAAAACAAGTTGTATGTTTTTAATTAGTTCTTAGAAAGAAACATAGTCATATTTTATAATACATAAACAAACCAAAAAATTTTATTTCTAATTCTAGTCATAAATAATTGACTCGTGATCAACTAAAAGACTCATAAAATTATTTCATAAAATCTATTAATGCCTTATTATATATAGTTATTGATTATTGATGTAAAATCTGTGGTAGGTGGGTGATGAATAACTAAGTTTAGAGGGTACGTACAAGCGGTCAATATCAGAGGCTACATGCATGGCCTCCATTGACTCTTAACACTTAGGCCTATCTTGAAAATAAATAAATAAGAATTCTGATGTTGGGAAGAGTTCTAACTCAGGAACATTCTCTTACACATGTCCAAAAATATAAAATATTATATGGGAACGTTCTATGTTTGTGAGCACGGGGTAACTTGATACAGTAGTTGTACAAAACTATGCTCGAGGGATTTCCTATATAAAGAGCAGATCTAAAGTATATGTAAATCACACAATCTTTGAGTTATCAAATTAACACATTTACCAGATACCCTAAAACACAAAATGTTTGCATGGGCATTAACTCTTGTCTTCCTTCTCCTTGGAGCACTCTGGTGGATCATCACCACCTCAAAACGCCACCGTAAAGTACTACCACCAGGTCCACGAGGCTTCCCAATTATTGGTAGCCTCCCGATGTTAGGTAACCTCCCCCACCGCACCCTCCACCAGTTAGCCAAGCAGTACGGCCCTATCATGTCCATGCGTTTAGGTTCCGTCCCAACTATCGTAGTCTCCTCCCCTCAAGCTGCCGAGCTTTTTCTCAAGACTCATGACATTCATTTTGCTAACCGCCCCAAGTTTCAGGCCGCGGAATATATGGCATATGGTAATAAGGGCATCACCTTCACCGACGGTCCATACTGGCGCAATGTAAGAAAGTTTGTTGTACAAGAGCTTCTTGCTCCTTCAAAGATTAATTCTTTTGTTGGGATGAGAAAGGAGGAGCTTGGGTTATTGGTGAAGGAGCTTAAGGATGCCGCCGCTAAATGTGAGGTGGTGGATATTAGTGCAAAGGTGGCTGATCTTATTGAGAACATGACTTATAGGTTGCTTTTGGGACGTAGCAAAGATGATAGGTTTGATCTCAAGGGTATTATGAATGAGGCCTTCCTGTTGGCTGGAAAGTTCAATCTTGCAGATTTTGTGCCTTTCCTAGCCCCACTTGACCTTCAGGTAATTAATATATATCTCTAGCTTTAAAGAAAGTTTATTTTGTTTATATATATTTTTAACATTTTAATAACCACAAAACATGCATCTCAATATATATTTCCTCTATATAGGGATTGACTCGAAGCTTTAAGGAAGCCGGCAAGAAACTTGACAAAATGTTGGAGCTAATTGTTGATGAGCATGAACAAATTAAACTCATAAGGCATCCAAGGGTGATGAAAAAGTGTATTAAATCAATTGACAGGTCGGGTATTAAATCTATCATGGTAGACATTATCACAGCAGCGATCGATACTTCCAATACCTCCATCGAATGGATACTAGCAGAACTCATAAGGCATCCAAGGGTGATGAAAAAGTGTCAAGTGGAAGTAAATAGCATTGTAGGACTTGATCGAATGGTGGAGGAGACTGATCTGCCAAAGTTAGAATACCTATATGTGGTGGTTAAAGAAGGTTTAAGACTGCATCCTATTGCACCATTATTGGGTCCTCATGAGTCTAGGGAGGATATTGTGATCGACGGGTATTACATACCTAAGAAATCACGAGTAATCGTAAATGCTTGGGCCCTAGGACGAGATCCTAATGTATGGTCCGAAGATGTTGAAGAATTCCTTCCTGAGAGGTTTACTAGGAGCAAAATAGATCTTCGAGGACGTGATTTCCAGCTCTTACCATTTGGGTCAGGTAGAAGAGGGTGCCCTGGAATGCAACTAGGATTGATCAACATTCAATTTGTGTTGGCTCATTTGTTGCATTGCTTTGATTGGGAGCTACCGAGTGGGATTTCAACTGGTGACTTGGATATGACTGAGAAATCTGGGTTAACAATTCCACGAATCCAACACTTGCTTCTTGTGCCTAAAATGCGTATATAAACAAGTTCTTATACAAACAAAAAACACAATGCCCGTCATTTTTACAAGAGTATATATGACTAGATTATTGTAACAAATAAGGGAAGTCATATTGACACTCCATATTGTTTAATTTTTTTATTGATTTATTCAATTCCCGCTTTATTCCTTCGTATTCAGAAGGATATCTTGTCGGACATTGTATTTTACGTATTCATTTTATGAAATAAAGTTTTATATATATTATTTTATTGGTCACAGAGTTTGAAAAAAAATAGACAAATGCAATACTGAACCGTATTTTATTTTATTTTTTGGTAGAAGGCAACATGTAGAACAAATCTGGTCAAGGATTTTACAATTTCTTTGAAATATGTAACTGTAGAGCTTTTCGAAGGATGACATGTATCAGAGGACTTTACAAATTCATACAGGTTTCTCTTCTTCCGTTGAGTTATTTTTGAATGTAAATTTGATGCCAATAATTTTCGGATAAAGGCAATTTATTCTTTGAGATTGAATAATCAGTTTATTCTTAGTGCAGTCGGCATTATCCTTATCATTCTTGCAAGGAAAATTGTCCTTTGTGTATAAAACGTTGATTCATATATAGCCAAATCTTTGAGAGTGATAAGCACTATATAAACCAAATTGATCCTAAACTATAAAGTGCTATATTTATTTTGATCATTGGTTTATTTATCATAAATCTTACTTCCAAGATCTTAACTTTCATTGTTGTTATTCTATATCTTATAAAATGATATACTTGACATATATGTGCTCAAACTTTGTTAATGTGTTTGTGTAAGAAGCAAAACATAACTATAATAAACAAATTTAAACTAATTAACATTTTACAAAGAGGACATTATTGGCTTCTAATTATTTGGACCGTAAGAAGTATATACATTCAATTACTAGGGCAAACAAAATTAATATTGTACTTAACCTATTTTTTAGGCAAATTGAAATGTAACTTACTGAAATGGAGCCCTTTTGTTTGCTTGTTAATATTTGCAGTGTCACCACCCCACACCACAGTACTCTTCATTAGAGATAATAAAATGAAGCATTTAATTTTTGGTTGTTATTTAAGTGGGAATGGAAAATAAAATAAAATAAAATGGATCCTCTCCAGTGTTAAAGGGGAAAAGAAGCACCACCGCTGCGTTATGCCTCCACCACCACCAATGCGCACTACACCGTTGATCTGTTAAAGGGGACGAGGAGGATCGGAGGACCGAAATTGAGGGAGACGACGGGAAGGAGGTGAGATTTAATAGCCACGTGAGGGAGGAGCGAGGAAAGAGAGAGAAATGTTTACAGCGGCGGCAGAGGAGAAAATTATAATGCCCCCAAAATCTGAGTACTCGCTACAACAAACTTGGTGTTCACTATTCATCATCATCCTCAACATCTATCAATATTTTTTTATTTAACTAGTCTATTTATACATTATATCACATACTTCATCGCGGTATCTCAACTTAGGAAAATTGAAATGTAACTTACTGAAATGAAGCCCCTTTGTTTGCTTGTTATTTGCAGTGTCACCACCCCCTCCACAGTACTGTTCATTAGAGAAAATAAAATGAAGCATTTAATTTTTGGTTGTTAGTTAAGTGGGAATGGAAAATAAAATAAAATAAAATGAATTCTATCCAGTGTTAAAGGGGAAAAGAAGCACCACCGCTGCGTTATGCCACCACCACCACCACCACCAATGCACACTACGCCGTTGATCTGTTAAAGGGGACGAAGAGGATCGGAGGACCAAAATTGAGAGAAACGACGGGAAGGAGGTGAGATTTGAGAGCCACATGTGGGAGGAGCGAGGAAAGAGAGAAATGTTTACAGCGGCGGCAGAGGAGAAAATTATA
Source organism: Panax japonicus (assembly GCA_020205505.1). NCBI lineage: Eukaryota > Viridiplantae > Streptophyta > Magnoliopsida > Apiales > Araliaceae > Panax > Panax japonicus. The sequence continues at coordinate 54,077,189 of CM035105.1, read as the reverse complement.
ATGCCCCCAAAATCTGAGTACTCGCTACAATAAACTTGGTGTTCATTATTCATCATCATCCTCAACATCTATCAATATTTTTTTTATTTAACTAGTCTATTTATACATTATATCACATACTTCATCGCGGTATCGCAACTTAGGTCTTATTCTTTTTACCTGATACCAACCTGTAACTTTTATATGATTTTAATCTTCTATTCTATAGTTTAAATCTGACCTTTCTAGTCCTATCATTATTTTCTACCTGCACCAAGTTAATATTTGGCAAGAGTTATCATCAAATATGCTCAATAAGTATACAATTGAAATGAAACAATTTAATGAATAAACATGAATCAATAATTTAATATTTCTAAGGATTATCAACTTTAGTTACTTGAATGGTCTACTTAAAGGAAAGAGAGTTATGTTGAATCGTACTATATGTGATCAACGTAACAACACTGAATATGACCTATAACATGTTATCTTATTATATGTAGTACACAGTGACTTGTCAAAATAACTTAACAGTGAATAAATATACTTTGAAAAAATGAATAGCTCGTTAAAGAGGCTTTTCAACATGTGAAACTTCAAAAATGTGTGACAACATAAAGTAAATAAGTAGTATTAGAACTTCAATATCATAGTCTTTTTCTTTAGATAATTACTGAGGGGTCGTTAACCATTAACTTTTTAATTTTTCAAAAACATTTTTTTGATAGAGCGCAACCTAACAACCTGACAAGCTAAAGCCTCACCATGACAATATATGGCATGGCTATATACTCTCCAAGTCGGCATTATATGGACAATAATTATTTAACAGACAACTAAAAACTTTTACCAATGGTCTTAAGGACCATGAACTCATCATACAGATTTCAACCGTCATAATTGCTTTGATTGTTATACATGGTCATGAGGACGATGAACACATCATACATAATTCAACAGTCATAATTGCTCTTAATTCTATACATGATCATGAGAAATTGAACTCTTTTATAAAAGTTAATAGCCACAAAAATTGTCAAATTTTTAATTATGTCAAAACTAAAAGAGTTAAGTCGACACTATATGGCCCAAAAGTCCCCACAGTTATATAAATTGTTGACTCTATACGTGGTTAATAGTCACATAGACTTAAAAACTTTCCATAAATGTGGCCTTATATTATGAGGTTGTTCTTCCTCAGTCTTAACTACTTTCACAACAGAGTAGCCGAAACAAATGACATTCACTCTTAAATAATATTCACGATCAACATATTGAATAGTTTGATATTACATAACTACGAACATAAGTTTAGCTAATAAAAAAATTCAAATGCACGTAGTGCCGAAACTTGAACAATTATTAAAAAATTTCGTAAGTTTAGAACTTGCAATAATAACAATCTTACTACTAGTTAAAGAACTTGCTCAAAGTGAGGAAACTTGCAAAAATTTAAGGAAACTAGCACACAATAATCAATTTGTACAAGTTGGGGAAACTTGTCTCCGTCCATAGTTCATTATCTACATTATTCACATTCAATAATTCTTTCTTCCATACTCAATTCTGATTCTTCTACAACATTAAATATAAAATATTTTCTGTCAACAAAATAACTTCCTCAGAATAATATTTACTTTTATTAATTTACTTCCCATAATTATATTTTAATATTCTTGTTAACTTCTCCAATAATCTTATAATTCAAAATTAAATTCAAACATTCTAAATTTTAAGAAAATCTCTTCGTTACGACAAAATAAGTTATTATACGTCAATATATATATATATATATATATATATATATATATATATATATATATATATATATATATATATATTCAAAATTCATCTCAAGCCGAGTTATAACACTCGTTTTCCTAATTTTACTTTAACAAAACCCTATTTTGTTTGTATCATAACTCTTTCGTTACTTATCCCTTTTTGTTCATTCTTGATTCGTATTAAAATTATATATAGTGATAAATTTGAACTTAGAAGTTGTCTTTCCATATCCATTAGTTCCCAAACTATGTCAAACATGTGTGTATATATATATATATATATATATATATATATATACACACACACACAAAATTATTTTTTACATTTCATGGGATACGAAGAGTTTAATTTTTTCATTGTATCGAAAATATATAGTCTTGAATAGGCCTGACAATTTAGCTTACAAATTGGTAGCCCAATCCAAATTAACTTGGACCATATGAATTGGTTAATAACTACTTTAAATTATCTAAGTTGGTTAAAATTTAGACTCGTATTTCTTAAAAGATAAACAAACACGAACCTTTCGAACTAAAATCAAAAGAATCCAATTCTCTCCTCTCACACATCGTCTTCTCCGTCTCCTTCTTCATAATCGAAAGATTTAGTGTTACTTTTGTCCCTCAAAGTTATGTCACTCACTTTTAAAGTCTTCCCTAAAATTCACTTTTCACTAATTAGGTCCTTAAAACGATATGTTTTGACATTTTCGTTCCTTTTACCAAATTTGACCCCAATCCGACCCATTTAGACCAAATTTTTACCCAATCAAGATGCTCAGTTTGACCCAAACCCAATTTTACCAATTAATTATTTTCAAATTATTATTTTAAATATTTAAAAATAAAATATTATTTTTAAAATATTATTTTTTTAATATTTTAAAATATTAATTAATTATAATATTTTAAAATAAAATAATTATTTTTAACATTTTAAATAAAATATTATTTTTAAAATAATACTTATATTTAATATTTTAAAATAAAATAGTATTTTTCAAAAATAATAATTTATTTTAATATCATAAAATAATATTTATTTTTTATATTTTAAAATAAATTTAAAATTTTAAAAAGATTTAAAAATAGTTATTAATTTTAGAAAAAATATTAGAAACTATTATTTTTTTCCTAAATTGAGTGAAGTTTCATAAAATGTAGATTCAAAAAATTAAAGTTTAAAGTTTTTAATTCTTTATTATTTTTATGAAAATATACACATCATTTAAAAAATATTAAAATTCTATTTTTTAATGAAAATAAACTTTTCTAATTTTATTTTTTTAATCTATATTTTATGAAATTTACTGATTTTTTTTTAAAAAATATTTCTATTTTTTACTAAAAATAAAGTTGTATTTTGTTGTTTTATTTTTTTAATCTATATTTTATAAAACTTTACTAATTTTTTAAATATAAAAAATTTGATAATTTTTTTCTTGAAAATAGTAATTTTTTTAAAAATTTTTAATTTGTTTTTTTAAAATGAATTAGTTTTTTTATTTATCTTTTAATGTTTTTTGTATTTTAATTTCTATTTTTAGTTTTTGTTTTAAAAAATTATAATATTAAGAATACATATAATAATGGTAAAGACAAAAACCATTTTTTTCCTTCTAAAAATAAAGTGTTACATAAAAAATGAAAAAAAATCTATTTCTTTGAAAATAAAGTTTTATTTTCTTATTTAATTTTTTTAATATTTATTTTATGAAACTTTACTTATTTTATGAAAAAAATAAAAGCTTCTAATATTTTTTCCTGAAAATAATAATTATTTTTAAGAATATTTAAAATAATTATTATTATTAATATTTTAAAATAAAATATTATTTTCAAAATATTAATTACTTTTATAATACTTTAAAACTTTTTAATTTTTTTATAAAAAATAATTGGTGAAATTTGGATTGGGTTAAACTAGGTCGGGTGGAATAAAATTTGGTCAAAATGGGTAGGGTTCAAATCGGGTAAAAGAATGGAAATGTCAAAAAAATGTCCCTTTAAAGATTTAATTGGTGAAATATAAATTTTATGGACGACTTTAAAAGTGGGTGGCAACTTGAAGAGCTGTCATTCTAACTAATCAAAAATACCAATCTATGTATTCTCTCTCTTTCTATTTCGATCTCTATTTAATTCTAGTGTAAGTCGCATTATAAGTCGTCTGCCAAAATGCCTTGGGATTTTTTTTTTGCTACCCTCTGATCTTGTGTTATTATTCCACTACTTTTTTTAACCTTCTCAGTTCCTATTCTTGTCATTTTAGCTTTGTTTTCAATTTGGTACAAGTATTTCTTTTATATTTTATATTTATTCTTATATGTTTTTTATATTTCCTATTGTATTTCCTTCTTCATATCTTTTAGATTTGGGAAAAAATAGCATAAAATTTGAGTTGTAGGTTGCTTCATGTTCATTTTTTCTGGCTTAATAGCTCCTTCAGTTTTGTCAATTTATTTATTTATTTTTTTAGCTAAAGACAAATGTAATAAGTTAATAACTAAGAAATATAACCAAGTGATCGCGTCATATTGTCCCGGAGTGGGAATTTTTTTAGAGAGAAAATATGTTCAAAAAAATAGAAATTTAAAGGTGTTTCTACGGTCTCATTAACTCCGCCATTAATATTCTCAGCTGCCATTCTTAAATACTGCCATAAAACAAGGGTTAATTAAACAAATTAACATATCACATATTAACCATATACTTCAATTGACCAACAAATAAGCTTAGGTATGACATACTAGCGAAGGATTACTCGTCTCTCCCCTCCTAGTACTATTCCCCGATCTCCGCCAGAGACCATATCCCTAAGCTCTGATACCAACAGTGACGCCCCCAAAATAGGTCCATTACACCCAACCCATTCTGAGTCTCCAAATACATGGTACAGAAACAACTACAACTTTATTAATACAAATGTCGTGCAAAATACGACAACACATAAACTGTGAGTTTAAATACAAATATTGTCTTCTAGACAATTTCCACACTCAAATAAGTCCTCATTACAATTATTGATACACTATTTTATAAAATAGTGAGGACTACTAAAACAGATATCTAGAACCATCACTCCACACCCCGACTAGTTCCTGCCATAATCTCGTTTCCTGAGAAGAAAAATGAAACAAAAGGAAAGGGTGAGCTCAACTAGCCCAGTAAAGAATGTTATGACTAAGATAATGTACAACAAATTATCATTAGTCTTCAACAGGGAAAAATCAGATAGAATACAATAGACAACAAGTTTCAGATCAATATTCGCAGCGTAAATAATAATTCATAGAAGAGTTACGTAGAGAATGAAATCTACTATAATCTATGAATTTAACAGTCCATCATCAATATTTTATCCCTGTAACATCAATCAATATTCATCTCAAATCAAATATTCATCTTTGCACTACAGGCCAAAGATATTCATCAGTCGGTCATGTTCATCTCAACACATGTTCATCTTTGCACTACAGGCCAAAGATATTCATCAGTCGGTCATGTTCATCTCAACACATGTTCATATTTGCACTACGGGCCAAAGATATTCATAAGAAAATCAACCATCTTTGCACTACAGGCCAAAGATATTCAGTTATATCATCATTTAGGGCTGAGGATGATGAAAAATATTTTAAAGAAAACGAATCCAGTGAAACAAAAGAACAAGTATTATGGATTCGTACTTTAAAAAATCCGAGTTCAAAAATACTTCATAAATAACCAGAGTGGGGTAAAATTCAAGAATGATCAAAACATGGATACAATCAAAGCTAGTATCCAGAATAGATATTTTGGACAAAAAGTAGAAATTTTATTTTTCAGTGAATAATGTCGTATTCGTGAATAGTGTCGTATACGTGAATAGTGCCGTATACGTGAATAGTAACTCCGACACCAAAAGATAGAAATTTCACAAAAAAATATCATCATGCTTCGTGAATAGTACTCGTGAATAGTAACTCATGAATAGTAACCCCGACATGAAAAAGTTTCAAATTTGATAAAAATTTCCAACCAATATTTCGGCATAATGATATTGAAGAAATAATATCATTTACGAATAAAATAACATCCCTTACCTCGAAAGACAGTACTTCTAGTTGAAACACCGGATATAGGCTATGACTTGAACTTGCACCGTATATCAACACTCAAAGTATACTCACAAGAATACGCTCAATATATCGAGAGAGAAATAGAGAGAAAACTTCAGTTTCTGGTGTGATTTTTAATTCTAACCTAAGCACCCTATTTATAGGAAATTGCTTAGAACACCAAAGCAGAAAATTGAATATAATATTAATATATTAAAATTAAATTCCTACGCCAACCTTAGAAAATCTGAAATCAGCCCATTCAACACACATGTGGAACACACCATAATAAAAAAACATTTTTGTTATTTAAAGTATTTTAAACTTCTAAAAATTAATTATTTCAGAACTCTGGAACTTCAATAATTCACAATAAATAGCCCTTTTATCAGAAAATTCGAATGTCGCGACTTTTTATAGGAAATTCAATTCTCTACAACTTTACAGAAGAAAATTTTTCCAAATTCTAAACAGAAATTTACCGAAATCCATAAACGGACGATTTTACAAGCTATAATCAAATTTCAGTCAAGAAATGGGGTCCACCGACACACAAAACATCTGTTAATCATTTAATGCAACAAAAATACTATACTCCTTATATACTCATATATCCCACATTTATTATAAAAATATCACCATTATTATATTATTAAAATATAATAATAAATTATTTTATCAGAAAAGATAAAATATCATTTTTTAACAATTGTCACTTTAAAAATTTATTCATCTATATCCACATAAAATCAATATTTTCCTCATTATATAAATCAATAATTAATTATTCACAAATAATATTACAGAATCATAGTACTGGCAACCAGGCCGTTCCCAGGAAAGAGGGGGCTTTCCAATAAAGATTTCTCCTTACTGGCGTGCAATTAGGTGAACAAACCTCTCATTAGACAGAACTTTCTAGACATTGCCAATATTGTTTTCTAATAATATTATTCAGATAATATGAATTATTGCTCCGATAATGAAAAATACTGTGTAGTAACAATTATTGAAATAACTGTAATATAAAAAATCAACGCATCAATTATTGAATCAATAAAATAAAATACTGAACAGTAATTACGGTAACAATTATTGAGTAATGATTTCTTACGTAAGAATCAATAATTGGTGCAATACCGTGTGCTACTGTGCAACAACGCGTATTACTGTGTTTTAACCACCGTGTATTCCAACAGTATTAACGGTAACAACTGCGCCGTTATTTATAAATAACTTATACTTGTCGTTTTCTTCATCCAATCACTTTCCATTATAGGCCCACACAAGGTTGCGCCGTCGTATGAATATTCCCCGACAGTAAGAATATTCCACGACTAAACGAATATTCCCCGACAACAATGAATAATTTATAACCATTTGCTTATTTAAAATATTTGCGTATTTTACCCCTAACTAACCACATTAATCAAATCAACCCTTACTATTTCAAAATAATAAATAGAGGAAATTAAATTTCATTTATTAATAATTTGAGGTCTTACAACCTCCCATCCTTATGAAATTTCATCCTCGAAATTGACATGCGTAGGACATGCTTCTTCCTATCCAAGATCTTGATTGGTACCTCCTCGTACGTTAAATCTTCTGCTATCTCGTCTGGTTCTAACTCAATAATGTGGTTCGGGTCATCCACATATTTACGTAACATCGATACACGAAAAACGTTATGAACATGCGTCATACTTGGCGGTAAAACGAGTCTATAGGCCACAGTTCCTATTCAATCGAGGATTTCAAATGGACTAATAAATCGAAGGTTTGAGCTTTCCTCACATCTCCGATTCTCGCTTTTGGAATAACGACTTCTTGTACCTCCTTCTTCATATTCATCAGCTTCGGTGTGTAGCTTGAACGGTTTTAACTTTATCGATTAAAGTCGATTCTACTCGTATATCATCACATGAGTCCCTAGAGTCTTTAAATCTATATCTATCATTTGTAAGTTATATGAAATGAGTCTTTGACAATATCATATTCGTACTCGTATACGATCTTTTACTCAACACGTCAGCTACCACGTTCGTTTTTCCAGGATGGTATGGTCAGAACATGTGCCGAAATGAGTCTCCTATTGAGTTCTTTGAAGCTCTTCCCACATTCCTTGCTCCATTCGAATTTTGTATCTCTACGAGTCAGCTACGTTAATGGAGTAGCGATTCGAGAAAATATTTCCACAAAATCTTCGATAATAACCAGCAAAGCATAGAAAGCTACGTATTTCGATTACTGACTTAGGTTGCTCTCAATTGTGACTCATATCCCAATCTTGGATAGCACGTCACAATGACACCTATCAGTTTACTACTGCACAAATATGGCATCCCCTACGGAGAGTCTGGCTTCGGTGCATTCCACAAAAGAAGTCACCAGATAAAGACTCGGGTACCAAATTCTATAGATGAATTTTTAACTCATGAAGTTCAATAGGAGCCATGAGATTTTTAGAAATGGGTTTTGTACCGGGTTCAAAGTCGATACAAAATTCAATATCACACTTTGGGAGTAAGCCAAGAAATTCTTCAGGAAATACGTCAGGAAAGTCAATAACAACAGGAATATTATTCAAATCTGACGTGTCTTTATTCAAATCCATAACATGGGCTAAGAAAGCTTGACATCCATTTTTCAATAAACGAATAGCTTTATGACTTGATATGAAAGTGTTTGACTTCAATGGTTTGGTTGCTTGAATTCGAATAACATGTTGCTTAGGAATATGAAAACTAACAACCTTACGAAAATAATCAATTTTAGCATGATGAGTAGTTAATCAATCAATCCCCAAAATCACATCAAAAGCAAGTATTTTTAAAGAAATAAGGTCAATAGGTAATGCGATGGTGCCAACTTGGATCAAACAAGATTTATAAACAGTGGATATGATGAAAGTTTCTCATAACGAAGTTTCAACAAATAAGTCAAACTCTAATTTTCTCCAGAGTCAAGTTTAAACGTTGAGTATAAGCAGGAGAGATAAATGAATGGGTAGAACCGGTATCTAATAAGGTATAACTTCGCAAAAATTTATAATTAACTAACACGTGCTAACTTCGTTCGGGTTCCTCGCATTCTGACCAGTCACGACAAACGCTCTTCTAGGAACCGTTGACTTTGACTTTTCTGGGACAGGCTTTTGAGTCACCATCCCCACTGGGCTTGGTTTCGCTACCGTACAATCTCGAGCGATATGTCCTTCCTTTCCATAATTATAGCATACCTTGAACTGTTGTGCACGGTTTGGGCTGATGTGTCCCTCTTTTCCACATTTATAGCATACGACTGGTGGTCATTCTCCTCCCTTAAAACCAGTTGGTGCTGACGTCTTCGCAGTGTCATTGTTGAATCTCCTTTTTTTAAAATCTCCCCCCCGACTCGTTTCTTCTATTTTCATGGCCACGATTACCACCAGAGTGGTTATCGCTCTTGTCCGTATTTTTCTTTCTCCGCTGGTTATCGTTGTTCTGATGACTGCTGTCACCGGTATGATCTTGGTTGCAGTCTCTTGGTTGAACGTACTCGCTATCTCGCTCTAATAATTGAGCCCTGTTTACAACATCAGAATATAAAGAAAATTTATGAGAGATAACATATTGCCGAATCTCGGGTTTTAAACCTCTAAGAAACATCCTCGTTATTCGTTCCTCATTCTCTACCAAATGAGGTGCAAACCTGGATAACCATGCGAACTTCGCCTCGTATTGGGACACCGTCATGTTGTTTTGTTCTAGTCTAATAAACTCTACCTCTTTCTTATGGCGAATACTTTCAGGAAAGTATTTTTCGTTGAAATGTTTCTGAAACTTTTCCCAAGACATGCGGAGTGCGGTAGGCTGGGTACGTTTCACAGACTCCCACCAGTAATCCGCCTCGCCATGGAACATAAAGGTGGCGAATGTAACCTTCTGTTCTTCCGTGCATCCCAAGACATCGAATATCTTGGTAATTTGTTTGACCCATGTTTCTGCCATGATCGGATCCGGCTTTCCCTTAAATTCTGGTGGTCCTAACTCTTTGAACTGCTTGGCCGTGATAAGCCGCGCGTTGCTATCATTTCCACCCGTATTCTGTACACGAGTGTCCCTCGTCTGGGTTTGCATGAACTGCAAAAAGCTCCTAAACATCCCGTCGCTCATAGTCTTCTCAGTGGTGTTGTTTACAATAGGAATATTGCCTTCCTGTTGCACGTTCCCCTGGGTGGTGATTAAAGGTGTTTCCACGGTCTCATTAACTCCACTATTAATATTCTCAGCTGCCATTCTTAAATACTGCCATAAAACAAGGGTTAATTAAACAAATTAACATATCACATATTAACCATATACTTCAATTGACCAACAAATAAGCTTAGGTATGACATACTAGCGAAGGATTACTCGTCTCTCCCCTCCTAGTACTATTCCCCGATCTCCGCCAGAGACCATATCCCTAAGCTCTAATACCAACTGTGACGCCCCCAAAATAGGTCCATTCCACCCAACCCATTCTGAGTCGCCAAATACATGGTACAGAAACAACTACAACTTTATTAATACAAATGTCGTGCAAAATACAACAACATATAAACTGTGAGTTTAAATACAAATATTGTCTTCTAGACAATATCTACACTCAAATAAGTCCTCATTATAATTATTGATACACTATTTTACAAAATAGTGAAGACTACTAAAACAGCTATCTAGAACCATCACTCCACACCCCGACTAGTTCCTGCCATAATCTCGTTTCCTGAGAAGAAAAATGGAACAAAAGGAAAGGGTGAGCTCAACTAGCCCAGTAAAGAATGTTATGACTAAGATAATGTACAACAAATTATCATTAGTCTTCAACAGGGAAAAATCTGATAGAATACAATAGACAACAAGTTTCAGATCAATATTCGCAGCGGAAATAATAATTCATAGAAGAGTTATGTAGAGAATGAAATCTACTATAATCTATGAATTTAACAGTCCATCATCAATATTTTATCCTTGTAACATCAATCAATATTCATCTCAAATTAAATATTCATCTTTGCACTACAGGCCAAAGATATTCATCAGTCGGTCATGTTCATCTCAACACCTGTTCATCTTCGCACTACAGGCCAAAGATATTCATCAGTCGGTCATGTTCATCTCAACACATGTTCATATTTGCACTACGGGCCAAAGATATTCATAAGAAAATCAACCATCTTTGCACTACAGGCCAAAGATATTCAGTTATATCATCATTTAGGACTGAGGATGATGAAAAATATTTTAAAGAAAACGAATCCAGTGAAACAAAAGAACAAGTATTATGGATTCGTACTTTAAACAATCTGAGTTCAAAAATACTTCATAAATAACTAGAGTGGGGTAAAATTCAAGAATGATCAAAACATAGATACAATCAAAGCTAGTATCCAAAATAGATATTTTGGACAAAAAGAAAAAAATTTATTTTTCGGTGAATAGTGTCATATTCGTGAATAGTGCCGTATACGTGAATAGTAACTCCGACACCAAAAGATAGAAATTTCACAAAAAATATCATCATGCTTCGTGAATAGTACTCGTGAATAGTAACTCGTGAATAGTAACTCATGAATAGTAACTCATGAATAGTAATCCCGACATGAAAAAGTTCTAAATTTGATAAAAATTTCCAACCAATATTTCGGCATAATGATATTGAAGAAATAATATCATTTACGAATAAAATAACATCCCTTACCTCGAAAGACAGTACTTCTAGTTGAAACACCGGATATAGGCTATGACTTGAACTTGCACCGTATAGCAACACTCAAAGTATACTCACAAGAATACACTCAATATATCGAGAGAGAAATAGAGAGAAAACTTCAGTTTCTGGTGTGATTTTTAATTCTAACCTAAGCACCCTATTTATAGGAAATTTCTTAGAACACCAAAGCAGAAAATTGAATATAATATTAATATATTAAAATTAAATTCCTACGCCAACCTTGGAAAATCTAAAATTAGCCCATTCAACACATATGTGGAACACACCATAATGAAAAAAAACGTTTTTGTTATTTAAAGTATTTTAAACTTCCAAAAATTAATTATTTCGGAACTCTGGAACTTCAATAATTCACAATAAATAGCCCTTTTATTAGAAAAATCGAACCTCGCGACTTTTTACAGGAAATTCAATTCTCTACAACTTCGCAGAAGAAAGTTTTTCCAAATTCCAAACAGAAATTTACCGAAAACCATAAACGGTCGATTTTACCGGCTATAATCAAATTTCAGTCAAGAAATGGGGTCCACCGACACATAAAACATGTGTTAATCATTTAATGCAACAAAAATATTCTTCCTCCTCATATACTCATATATCCCACATTCATTTTAAAAATATCACCATTATTATATTATTAAAATATAATAATAAATTATTTTATTAGAAAAGATAAAATATCATTTTTTAACAATTGTCACTTTAAAAATTTTCTTCATCTATATCCACATAAAATCAATATTTTCCTCATCATATAAATCAATAATTAATTATTCACAAATAATATTACAGAATCATAGTACTGGCAACCAGGCCGTTCCCAGGAAAGAGGGGGCTTTCCAATAAAGATTTCTCCTTACTGGCGCGCAATTAGGTGACCAAACCTCTCATTAGACAGAACTTTCTAGACATTGCCAATAATGTTTTCTAATAATATTATTCAAATAATATGAATTATTGCTCCGATAATGAAAAATACTGTGTAGTGACAATTATTGAAATAACAGTAATATAAAAAAATCAACGCAACAATTATTGAATCAATAAAATAAAATACTAAATAGTAATTACTGTAACATTATTGAGTAATGCCTTCTTACGTAAAAATCAATAATTGGTGCAATACCGTGTGCTACTGTGCAACAACGCATATTACTGTGTTTTAACCACCGTGTATTCCAACAGTATTAACGGTAACAACTGCGCCATTATTTATAAACAACTTATACTTGTCGCTTTCTTCATCCAATCACTTTCCATTATGGGCCCACACAAGGCTGCGCCGTCGTACGAATATTCCTCGACAGTAAGAATATTCCACGACCAAATGAATATTCCCCGACAACAATGAATATTTTATAACCACTTGCTTATTTAAAATATTTGCGCATTTTACCCATAACTAACCACATTAATCAAATCAACCCTTACTATTTCAAAATAATAAATAGAGGAAATTAAATTTCATTTATTAATAATTTGGGGTCTTACAGTAGCCGAAACAAATGACATTCACTCTTAAATAATATTCATGATCAACATGTTGAATAGTTTGATATTACATAACAACGAACATAAGTTTAGCTAATAAAAAAAATTCAAATGCACGTAGTGCCGAAACTTGCACAATTATTAAAAAAATTCGTAAGTTTAGAACTTGCAATAATAAACAATCTTACTACAAGTTAAAGAAATTGCTCAAAGTGAAGAAACTTGCAAAAATTTAAGAAAACTAACACACAATAATCAATTTGTACAAGTTAGGGAAACTTGTCTCCGTCCATAGTTCATCATCTACATTATTCACATTCAATAATTCTTTCTTCCATACTCAATTCTGATTCTTCTACAACATTAAATATAAAATATTTTCTGTCAACAAAATAACTTCCTCAGAGTAATATTTACTTTCATTAATTTACTTCCCACAATTATATTTTAACATTCCTGTTAACTTCTCCAATAATCTTATAATTCAAAATTAAATTCAAACATTCTAAATTTTAAGAAAATCTCTTCGTTACGACAAAATAAGTTATTATACGTCAAAATATATTTTTTTTTCAAAATTCATCTCAAGCCAAGTTATAACACTCGTTTTCCTAATTTTATTTTAACAAAACACTATTTTTGTTTGTATCATAACTCTTTCGTTACTTATCCATTTTTGTTCATTCTTGAGTCATATTAAAATTATATATAATGATAAATTTGAACTTAGAAGTTGTCTTTCCATATCCACTAGTTCCCAAACTATGACAAACATGTATGCATTTATATATATATATATATATATATATATATATATATATATTGTAAGACCCCGAATTTTATGAAATAAAAGTATTCAATTTTTCTATTTAGTAATGGTTAAATTGATAAAAAGTTAAAGTTAAGGGTGATATATGAATTTTTTTCAAAATACTTAAGTGGTTATAAAATATTCGTTTGGTCGTGGAATATTCTTTCTATCGGGGAATATTCGTACGACGGCGCAGTCATTTGTGGGCCCCATAACGAATAACTGTTGGATGAAGAAAACGATAAAAATTGAGTTTTTATAAACAACGACGTAGTTGTTACCGTTAACACTGTTGGAATACCCGGTGGTTAAAATACAGTAATACGCGTGTTTGCATAGTAGCACACGATTTTACACAGTATTTTTGAATTATTGATCCTTACGTAAGAAGACACTACTCAATAATTGTTACAGTAATTACTGTTCAATATTTTATTTTATTGATTCAATAATTGCTGCGTTGATATTTTATATTATTATTGTTTCAATAATTGTCACTGCACAGTATCTCCATTATCAGAACAATAATTCATATTATTTGAATAATATTATTAGATAGCATTATTGGCAATGTCTAGAACGTTCTGTCAAGAAGACGTTTGGTCACCTAATTGCGCGCCAGTAAGGAGAAATCCTTATCGGAAAGCCCCCCTCTTTCATGGGAACTGCATGGTTGACATTATTGTGATTCTGTAATATTATTTGTGAATAATTAATTATTGATTTATATGATAATGAAATATTTATTTGATGTGGATATAAATGATAGATTTATTTATGTGGTTATAAATGAAGAAATTAATGTTGAGATATTTTATCAGTATTTTGTCGGATTGGTGGTATTAAAGATCAAATCAGTGTTCTTACATCTTTATTGTGTGAGTTATAATTTTTAATCTGACCGTTGGATCGTTGTGATTTTTGGATATGTTATACATATATAAGTTGAGTATATGTTCACAAATTTTGAACCGTTAAAAATGAACGAATGATTTGTTATGAATTTTAAGAGGTGACTGATTCGGAAATTAGGTTTATAAATGATTTTGGTGGAAAATTCTAGAAATGGGTGGGCCCCACTTTTGGTTGTTGGGGAAGATGTCTGATTTTTTGGTGGGTGGAATAGTAGCAGGTAAAGCCATCAGGTAGCAGGTCAAGTCTGCTTCGGCTTGTTAACACTTTCCTATAAATAGAGGGCGAAGTTAGAATTGAAAATCACACCAGAATTCATAAGTTTTCTCTCTAGATTATCGAGTGTATTTTGTGAGTATTTATATACTTGGTGAGTTTCTATTCATCAGTGTAAGTTTTTTTCAGCGTCATATCCGATATCCAGTTAGAAGTGCTGCTCTTTTGAGGTAAGAGATAATAAGGGATTTTAAGAGTTGTTATGTTTTTCAGTTTTGTTATTTTTCTGACCTTCAAAAATTCTGAAAAAATTTGAAATGATAATTTGATGAGTTTTCTAGATTGTGTCCAAAAATGACTATTTTGGATGTATAGATTAGGAGTTATGAATTTTATGGGAAAAGACTATTTTAAAAGTAAACCCTTATAACTCCTTGTGGTTAACTCCATAATTGGTAAAAATTTTATTGGGAGTACATGTATATGATAGAATTTCTATCTTTGTGTGTCAGGTTTACTATTCATGAGTTACTATTTACGAGTTACTATTCACGAAGTTACTATTCATGGGTTACTATTCACGAGTTACTATTCTTGACAAAATTGGTTTCTTTTTCTAACCAAATTATAGTTGATTTATGAATATTACTCTTGAGATTAAATCTAGATGTTTTGATTATATTGATTTTACTATTATATATAACATTTTTATAACCCTAATGATGATATTTCTCTTTGACTTGAGTATAAAGATGAGTAGATTTTTGGTATGATCATGACTATGGGTTCTCTTTGGCCAATAGTGCAAAGTTGAATTGTTGACTGGTATGATCATGACCATTGAATTTATAATTGAATATCTTTAACTTAAGTGCAAAGGTGAAATGATCAACATGGTTATAATTATTGTTTATATAAATTCTGAAATGATTATATATTTTCTTTGAGATATTAATATATTTGGCCTGTAGTGCAAATATGAACAGTTGATGAATATATTTGGCCTGTAGTGCAAATATAAACCGTTGAAGAATATCTTTGGCCTATAGTGCAAAGATGAATTGTTGATGAATATCTTTGGCCCGTAGTGCAAAGATGACCTGTTGTTGAATATCTTTGGCCTGTAGTGCAAAGATGGTCTGTTGATAAATATCTTTGGCCATAGTAAAAAGATGAAATTGTTAGTATGATTATAAACAGGAACTGTGATTTGGTATAACCATGATCTTTGATGTTTCAGGTAAAGACATGTGATAAAAATTATCTTCATCCTGGATGCGAAGAGGAATTTAGAATTACAATTATGATTATGAGTTATTCATATAATTGTGGAAAGGAACAGTTGATTAATGTTACAGGGATAAAACATTGTTGGTGGACTTTTAATGTGGAGAAGATAATAGACTTTATGGTCTATTTGACTCTTCTAATGGATTGTTCGTTCCGCTGCAACTATGGTTAAAAATTTTTATCATCTACAATATGTTTTAAACCTCTGATTTATTATTGTTGAATGCTATTGATAATTTATTTATCTTTAGTCATGATATTCTTTACTGAGCTAGTTGTGCTCATCCTTCTGTTTCAAAATTCCTTTCAGGTAATACGAGTGTAGCTGGGTCAAGCGGGGGTAACAGGGGAATAGAACGATGGTCATCATTTAGTAGTTATATTTGATGAATCCAATAGTGTGAGGCGAACTCAACGTTGGAAGGGTGTTTTGCCATTATCATACAAGATGTCTAATGTCATACAATCTCGTGTCATTATAAGACAGGGTTGTGCACATCCACTTGCTGAGTATATTTACGAGCACTACCTATATTGTAAGACTCCAACTTTTGTGAATAAAGATGAATTTTTTATAAATATCATTTTTGAATATTATGGAATGAATTTGATATAATATTATAGTTATGGGTAATATTTATAAATTTTGCAAAGTACGCAAGTTGTTATATAATATTCGATTGGTCGGGAAATATTCGTTTTAGCAGGGAATATTCGTACAACGGCACAATTATTGTCGGATTGAGAAAACGACAAAAATACTTTATAAAAATAACGACGGAAGTTTTACCGTTAACTGTTGAAACACCCGGTGTTAAAAGTACAGTAATACGCGTAGTTGCACAGTAACACACAGTTTTGATTATTGATGCTTACGTGAGAAGTCACTCAGTTTTATTCAATTATTGCTACAGTAATTACTACATAGTATCTCACGTTATTTGATTCAATTATTGTCAAAACTGTCGGTAAAAGTTGTTTCAGTTTATATATATATATATATAAATATATATACGTATTATATATATATAATTTTTGTCACATGTTGTGAAATGGTGGGGTGGGGGGGGGGGGGGGTTCACAGGAAATCAAAGAAAAAAGGAGTTGGATTGTATGGTGGAAAATGTATTATTAAGACATATACATATACATATATATATATATATATATATATATATATATATATATATATATATATATATATGGATTCCATCCGTGGCAACCGGTTGTCATAACACTGTTCTAACAACCTCTTTTCTTCCGACCGCTACAAGCTCCCCCGGTTGTTAAAAAATTAATAAAAAAATAAAAAAACACCCCAGCCGGCACAAGCTCAACCGGCTGGGCAGACTTTTTTTACACACTTCATTTTACTTTTAAGTGTTTATATATGCATGCATGTATGGTAATTATTATAGTAATATTAATAATAATTTTAATATCATAAACCTATTGCAATGTTTTACAATATTTATATTAATACAATATTACTATAATATTATTCTATTACTATAATAATATTTATTATTAATATTAATATTAATACAATATTATTATATAGTAATATTTTATTAATATTAATAATAATAATAATATTATTTATATATATATATTAAAATCGGTTATTATTATTAATATTAATAATATTGTATTATTAATATTACTATAATAATATGTAATATTGTATTAATATTAATATTAATAATAATATTATATATATATATATATTAAAACCGGTTATTATTATTAATATTAACAATATTGTATTATTAATATTAATATTATTATTAATAATAAATATTATTATAGTAATTATATAATATTGTATTAATATAAATATTAATATAGTAATATTGTATTAATATAAATATTGTAAAACATTGCAATAGGTTTATGATATTAAAATTATTATTAATATTACTATAATAATTACCATACATGCATGCATGCATATATAAACACTTAAAAGTAAAATGAAGTGTGTAAAAAAAGTCTGCCCAGCCGGTTGAGCTTGTGCCGGCTGGGGTGTTTTTTTTTTTTATTAATTTTTTAACAGCCGAGAGAGCTTGTAGCGGTCGGGAGAAAAGAGGTTGTTAGAACAGTGTTATGGCAATCGGTTGCCACGGATGGAATCCCTTATATATATATATATATATATATATATATATATATATATATATATATACAGACAGGATCAAGGGTAGACCTCTTAAATAGTAGAACTCTCTTAAATAATATAACTTTATCAAAACGACGTAGTTTTGATAAGACGCGGTAGCATTTTTGTAAATACCATGCCACCGCGTATTTACAAAAATGCCACCGCGTCTTATCAAAACTATGTCGTTTTGATAAAATTCTATTATTTAATGCATTCTGCTATTTAAGAATTCTACTCTAGATCCTTTCTATATATATATAAAATATAATATATTATATTTTATTTAATAGATTTTGTTTTAAATATGGACCGTCAGATTAAAGTAAATCAATTTCGTCCGTTCATGAGTTAGTTACTATGCAGTCTATTTTTCTATAAATAGAAGCTCATTTCCTCATTATTTCTTACGAATTCACTGAAACTCTAGAGAGAGAAATTATAGAGAAGCTATAGAAAAGTATTCTGCTCCTTCCCTACTCTTATATTCAGTTTTTTTTACGGTAAGGGGTATTATTTCTTTTGTATTCATGAAAAGAACTTCTGTTATTCCATTCTTTATTATTCTGCTGGAATAACCAGTATACGCGGACTACCCTATACTTGGTGACATTCTTTTAATATTCTGTCTTTATTATTATTCTGTTGGAATATCCTGTCTGTGCGTTTACGCCGGACCTGGTTCCGTCTTTATTATTATTCTGTTGGAATATCATGTCTGTGCGTTTATGCCGGACCTGGTTCTGTTTTTATTATTCTGTTGGAACATCCTGTCGGTGCGAATTTCGCCTGACCTGGTTCCGTTACTTATTAATCTGTTGGAATAACAAGTCTATGCGAAGTATCGCATGCATGGTGATTTTTTTTGTTATTCCATTCGTTATTATACTCAGTTGGTTAATGTTTTGACTTCTATACTCTATGAAATTAGTGGAATATCCTTGATATTTGCGCTTCATCCAGTATCTTTTCATAGAAATATTCTTCTGATCATTCTTGAATTTTACTCTACAAAGCAGTATCATATTGACAATTTGGACGTTATCAGTTCCTGGATAAATTAATTCTTGAACTTGTTTTTATTGAATTCTTATATCATTGTCATCATCCTCATGTTTATATTATGTTGAAAGTCATCTGTGGCCTGTAGTGCATAGATAAACTTGGTATGATTATGACCAGGGATTATTCGGTGTAATCATGACCGTAATGTTACAAATGATGTACACGAATGTCCTTGGTTGTAGTGCATGGATAATTTGTGGTCGTGATACTAAAGAATATCCTTGGCCGTAGTGCATGGGTGATTCGATGATGTGGATTATTTATTAAGCTGAGTTTCAGCGATAAAAGTCATGAAAAACCTTTTAAACCATAGAAGATAGTAGATTTTATTCTCTACTTCACTCTTCTAATGGATTGCTTGTTCCGCTGTAGTTAAATTTGAGGTTTGTTATATTTTATCAGTTTAACACTGTTGAAGGCTAATGATAATTTATTATGCATTATCTTAGTCATAATATTTCTTACTGGGCTAGTTGAGCTCACCCTTTCTTTCACTGTTCTCTTCAGGAAATGAGAATATAGCTGGGACGAGTCGGGGAACGGAGTGATGGACCAAATGATAGTATTAGTAGTCCTCACTATTCTGTTAAATAGTGTGACAATAATTGTAATGAGGACTTCTTTTGAGTTTGTATACTCTCTAGTAGACAATATTTGTATTCAAACTCATAGTTTATGTTTTGTCATATTGTACACGACAGTTATATTATTAAGTTGTATTTGAATTATGTACCATGTATCTGGCGACTCAAGATGGGTGATGTATACCTAATTTTGGGGCGTCACATATATAATCTTGGTGTTTATTTGAAGTATAATTCTCAATTAGTGACAGTGGAGATAATTATATGTCAAGAGAAGACTCACCATTGGAAAGAATATGATAATAATCTTCTCGTTTTTCTTTGGGGTCTATTGGGTCAACCATGGATAATTCTGTGGCCATATGATATCTATCATAACCTAGACGCATGGCCTCCAATGTACGAAGGTTTCCTTGAGCACTTCCCAAAGATTTTAATTTCTAAAATAGTTTTTGACTATACCTTTATGTAAGATGTCATGGTGACGTGCTACCCAAGTTGGTGTTAAGAGTCACAGTTGATATATATATTTGTATCAAAACTCACAACACATGAGTTGTTGTATTTTGCACTATAATTGTTGTAATAAAGTTGTAATTATTTTCTATACTATGTATTTGGCGACTCAGAATGGGTTGGATGAAATGGACCTATTTTGGGGTTGTCACATATATATATACACACACACACACTTTTAAAGTCTTCTCTAAAATTCATTTTTCGCTAATTAGGTCCTTAAAACGATATATTTTGACCTTTTCGTTCCTTTTACCAAATTTGACCCCAATCCGACCCATTTAGACCAAATTTTTACCCAATCAAGATGCCCAGTTTGACCCGAACCTAATATACCAATTAATTATTTTCAAATTATTATTTTAAATATTTAAAAATAAAATATTATTTTTAAAATAATAATTTTTTAATATTTTAAAATATTAATTAATTATAATATTTTAAAATAAAATAATTATTTTTAACATTTTAAATAAAATATTATTTTTAAAATAATACTTATATTTAATATTTTAAAATAAAATAGTATTTTTCAAAAATAATAATTTATTTTAATATTATAAATAAAATCATATTTTTAAAATAATATTTATTTTTTATATTTTAAAATAAAATTAAAATTTTATAAAGATTTAAAAATAGTTATTAATTTTAGAGAAAAATATTAGAAACTTTTATTTTTTCCTAAATTGAGTGAAGTTTCATAAAATATATATTCAAAAATTTAAAGTTTAAAATTTTAAATTCTTTATTATTTTTATGAAAATATACACACCGTTTAAAAAATATAAAATTCTATTTTTTTAATGAAAATAAAGTTTTCTAATTTTATTTTTTTAATCTATATTTTATGAAATTTACTATTTTTTAAAGTTGTATTTTGTTGTTTTATTTTTTAATCAATATTTAATAAAATTTACTCATTTTTTAAATATAAAAATTTTCTAATTCTTTTCTTGAAAATATTAATTTTTTAAAAAACTTTTTAATTTGTTTTTTTTAAATGAATTAGTTTTTTTATTTATCTTTTAATGTTTTTTTGTATATTAATTTCTATTTTTAGTTTTTGTTTTTAAAAATTCTAATATTAAGAATACATATAATAATGGTAAAGACAAAAACCATTTTTTTTCTTAAAATAATGTGTTACATAAAAAATGAAAAAAAAATCTATTTCTTTGGAAAATAAAGTTTGTTTTCTTATTTAATTTTTTTTGAATCTTTATTTTATGAAACTTTACTCATTTTATGCAAAAAAATAAAAGCTTCTAATATTTTTTTCCTGAAAATAATAAATATTTTTAAGAATATTTAAAATAATAATTATTTTTAATATTTTAAAATAAATTATTATTTTCAAAATATTAATTACTTTTATAATAATTTAAAACTTTTTAGTTTTTTTTTATAAAAAATAATTGGTGAAATTGGGATTGGGTTAAACTAGGTCGGGTGGAACAAAATTTGGTCAAAATGGGTAGGGTTCAAATCGGGTAAAAGAACAGAAATGTCAAAAAATGTCCCTTTAAGGATTTAATTGGTGAAAAATAAACTGTAGGGACGATTTTAAAAGTGGGTGGCAAATTGGAGAGCTGTCATTCTGAGTAATCAAAAAAACCCATCTGTGTATTCTCTCATTTTCTATTTCGATCTCTATATAATTCTAGGTGTAAGTCGCATTATGAGTCGTCAGCCAAAAGAAAACAGATTCTATGTCCCCAATTCTCCTGTCTCCCTCGTGTCCCCCCACTTACATTTTGACACATGTCCTTTTATTTAATTTTAGAGTTAATTGGTGTTAAGTAAGAGATTAGGTGTCAAAATGTAAGTGAGGAGACACAGGAAATATGAGAATTGGGAACAGAAGATCTGCTCTCCTGCCAAAAGTCCTTGGGAATTTTTTTTTGCTACCCTCTGATTATGTGTTATTATTCCACTACTTTTTTTAACCTTCTCAATTCCTATTCTTGTCATTTTAGCTTTGTTTTCAATTTGGTACAAGTAATTCTTTTATATTTTATATTTATTCTTATATGTTTTTTATATTTCCTATTGTATTTCCTTCTTCATATCTTTTAGATTTGGGAAAATTGTCCTACCCTCAGTGCTACCGATTGGAACAAAATTGTCCTAGTGTTTGCCCAGGCCAAGGTGAAGTTGATTATGTCACATGCAGCCCTGTTTGCATTAAGTGTCCACCCACTTCATCTTTTTTATTGTATTTATACGCTTCTTACAGGCAACAGGGGTAGGATACGTACTCAGATTCCTTACAGGATCATTGGAACTCTCTAAGAACATAACTGAGACCACCAAGTATTTCAGCATAACCGTCAGTTTTGGTATTCTTCCTATTCAAGTGCATATGTTCACCATAGTTGCTAGTTCATTCTCTGGTTTAGAAAATAATATAAAAGCATAAAATTTCATCTCCTTAATTTTGAATGTTCATTGGATATTGTGATCGTCTTCAATTTGCAGGAAGTGTGAAATCGGTCATAAGCATGCCATGTTTTGTATCCCACGCATCTATACCAATTGCACTATGAGAGGCCAGAGGTCTAACCGAGGATCTTGTTCGTATCTCTGTCGAAATTGAGGATGTGAATGACTTGATTGCTGATCTAGACTATGCTCTGAGTACTGGGCCTGAATATTTGAATGCCATGTTGGTGATAGTCTGATTTGGAAATTCAATTATTCACCGTTGGATGGTCCATACAGACATCGTTTGGTTGATGCTTCGTGATTACTTCTTCTATTTCTTTTCTTTTCAGGTAATCGTAGTATATATAAAAAAACAATACCGCAATAAGAAAACGTCTATTACGGGCCATTTCACCTTAACAAGGATCTTGGCTTGGGTATTCTCAAAGAAAAAGCAACACCACGGCAAGGAAGAATTTATTCCGAGCCATTTCACCTTAACAAGGTTCTTGGCTTGGATATTCTAAAAGAAAAAGCAACACCGCAGCGAGGAAGAATTTAGTCCGAGCCATTTCACCTTAACAAAGATCTTGGCTCGGATATTCTGACAGAAAGAACAACAACGCAAAGAGGAAGGATTTATTCCGAGCCATTTCACTTTAACAAGGTCCTTGGCTCGGATATTCTGAAAGAAAGGACAACACCGCAAGGAGGAAGAACTTATTCCGAGCCATTTCACATTAACAAGGTCCTTTGCTCGGATATTCTGAAAGAAAAGGACAACACTGCATGGAGAAAGAACTTATTCCGGGCCATTTCACCTTAACAAGGATATTGGCTCGGATATTCCGGTGAAGTAACATTTATTCCAATCAATTGATTCAACGAGTAAGGAGAAGTTAAATGTAAGAGGGGAGAGCTCCTTAGGTGGCTAAACCCTACAGGCCAACCCCTAGGGGAACCAACCTAATGGCCTTCTCCTTCACATTTCATCTAATTCATCTACCCACCTTCAGGAATGGCAGCATTGGATCAACGAGATACTTGAGAATGTTGATTATGTGGATGTACTAAAGAAAAAGCTGACATTTTTTGTTGCATCCATCTATGCAGGGACACTCGTATTCAACAGAACCGTGGTGCTCCGATCCTCCACATGCATATTCGTCACTGTTTTGGGGGAATGCACCTCTACTCTGGAGGATGTCTATGTCATCTACCAATAAGCATTTGCCCCATGCGCGTGAGTCACGCCTTTGGTGAAATGATCGCGCTAAATATTTTTAAGTGTTGAAATCTTCACTTCTTTAAGCTTGATGTTTTGCAATCCTTGAAAACGAAAGTCTTAGGAGAGTGAACCTCTAGGGGAGCAAACCCTTGGAGGGCAAGCCATAGAGGAGCTCTTCAAGGATATCTAGGTATCTCCTAACTTTCCTTGGACATGCCTCCCTTTCATGCTAGGTTGGATCTCTTTATTTCCAATCATCATGTTGTTGCACTTCGTTCGGAAGTCACTTAACGTCTCCATGAGAATGACTTACTTTATGAAAACTTTAGGAGCTTCAAGATGCCATAGATAAATTGAAGACCAAGCTTTTGGGAAATTGAGTCAGCTACCCAAGACCTTGAAAGCTCGATAGCCTCTAATACGAAGGCTCAAGGTACTACACCATTGTCAACTTGAAGGCTTTAGCTATTCCCCTCTCTTTAGTTCAACATGTCATGGCCTTTAGATCATAAGCTTTCATAGTTTTTTCCATTTCCTGTATTAGAAAATTCATGTACATATATTTCATTTATCGAATTGTAGTTTCTTTTATCCTTATTGATTGCCTTTAATTTGAACGATTCTTTAAAGCTCAATATTTAACATTAAATCTTAAGTTGTTCGAATTAAGGCTCCAAGACAACAATAGGTCTCATAAAACAATAAACATGAATCTTTTCAAGAAAAAAAACATGTTTTTTTATGCAAACTAACACTTGAATCTAAACTTTTTTCTTTTTTTTTTTAAAAAAAAAATTAGAAAAAATATTCAAGCATAAGCGAAAGTTTGACAATTTATTGATAATAAAATTGCTTTTAAGTAAGAGATTAGGTGTCAAAATGTAAGTGAGGAGACACAGGAAATATGAGAATTGGGAACAGAGGATCTGCTCTCCTGCCAAAAGTCCTTGGGATTTTTTTTTTGCTACCCTCTGATTATGTGTTATTATTCCACTACTTTTTTTAACCTTCTCAATTCCTATTCTTGTCATTTTAGCTTTGTTTTCAATTTGGTACAAGTAATTCTTTTATATTTTATATTTATTCTTATATGTTTTTTATATTTCCTATTGTATTTCCTTCTTCATATCTTTTAGATTTGGGAAAAAATAGCATAAAATTTGAGTTGTAGGTTGCTTCATGTTCATTTTTTCTGGCTTAATAGCTCCTTCAGTTTTGTCAATTTATTTATTTAGCAAAATACACATGTAATAAGTTAATAACTAAGAAATATAACCAAGTGATCGCGTCATATTGTCCCGGAGTCGGAAATTTTTTTAGAGAGAAAATATGTTCAAAAAAATTAGAAAGAGAAATTGAACGAATATTATAAAAAATTAATATATTAAGTAATTTACTTCATTTGGTCATAATAATAGTAAGTAAGTTTTAAATTTAAAAAATGAGTTGACCTATATTAGACACATAATCGTTTGGTTGCAACTGATTCAACTCATTTAAAACAAGTTGTATGTTTTTAATTAGTTCTTAGAAAGAAACATAGTCATATTTTATAATCCATAAACAAACCAAAAATTTTTATTTCCAATTCTAGTCATAAATAATTGACTCGTGATCAACTAAAAGACTCATAAAATTATTTCATAAAATCTATTAATGCCTTATTATATATAGTTATTGATTATTGATGTAAAATCTGTGGTGGGTGGGTGATGAATAACTAAGTTTAGAGGGTACGTACAAGCGGTCAATATCAGAGGCTACATGCATGGCCTCCATTGACTCTTAACACTTAGGCCTATCTTGAAAATAAATAAAAAAGAACTCAAGATGTACGGAAGAGTTCTAACTCAGGAACATTCTCTAATTACCACATGTCCAAAAAGATAAAATATTATATGGGAACGTTCTAAGTTTGTGAGCACGGGGTAACTTGATATAGTAGTTGTACAAAACTATGCTCGAGGGATTTCCTATATAAAGACCAGATCTAAAGTATATGTAAATCACACAATCTTTGAGTTATCAAATTAACACATTTACCAGATACCCTAAAACACAAAATGTTTGCATGGGCATTAACTCTTGTCTTCCTTCTCCTTGGAGCACTCTGGTGGATCATCACCACCTCAAAACGCCACCGTAAAGTACTACCACCAGGTCCTCGAGGCTTCCCAATTATCGGTAGCCTCCCGATGTTAGGTAACCTCCCCCACCGCACCCTCCACCAGTTAGCCAAGCAGTACGGTCCTATCATGTCCATGCGTTTAGGTTCCGTCCCAACTATCGTAGTCTCCTCCCCTCAAGCTGCCGAGCTTTTTCTCAAGACTCATGACATTCATTTTGCTAACCGCCCCAAGTTTCAGGCCGCGGAATATATGGCATATGGTAATAAGGGCATCACCTTCACCGACGGTCCATACTGGCGCAATGTAAGAAAGTTTGTTGTACAAGAGCTTCTTGCTCCTTCAAAGATTAATTCTTTTGTTGGGATGAGAAAGGAGGAGCTTGGGTTATTGGTGAAGGAGCTTAAGGATGCCGCCGCTAAATGTGAGGTGGTGGATATTAGTGCAAAGGTGGCTGATCTTATTGAGAACATGACTTATAGGTTGCTTTTGGGACGTAGCAAAGATGATAGGTTTGATCTCAAGGGTATTATGAATGAGGCCTTCCTGTTGGCTGGAAAGTTCAATCTTGCAGATTTTGTGCCTTTCCTAGCCCCACTTGACCTTCAGGTAATTAATATATTTCTCTAGCTTTAAAGAAAGTTTATTTTGTTTAATTATATATATTTTTAACATTTTAATAACCACAAAACATGTATCTCAATATATATTTCCTCTATATAGGGATTGACTCGAAGCTTTAAGGAAGCCGGCAAGAAACTTGACAAAATGTTGGAGCTAATTATTGACGAGCATGAACAAAACGCAAGTAATGGACTTCAAAAGGAAAATACCGACTTTGTTGATGAAATGCTATCATTGATGAAAAATTCCACAAGCACCCATCACGAGTTAGCTAAAGCAATTGACAGGTCGGGTATTAAATCTATCATGGTAGACATTATCACAGCAGCGATCGATACTTCATATACCTCCATCGAATGGATACTTGCAGAACTCATAAGGCATCCAAGGGTGATGAAAAAGTGTCAAGAGGAAGTAAATAGCATTGTAGGACTTGATCGAATGGTGGAGGAGACTGATCTGCCAAAGTTAGAATACCTATATATGGTGGTTAAAGAAGGTTTAAGACTGCATCCTATTGCACCATTATTGGGTCCTCATGAGTCTAGGGAGGATATTGTGATCGACGGGTATTACATACCTAAGAAATCACGAGTAATCGTAAATGCTTGGGCCCTAGGACGAGATCCTAATGTGTGGTCTGAAGATGTTGAAGAATTCCTTCCTGAGAGGTTTACTAGGAGCAAAATAGATCTTCGAGGACGTGATTTCCAGCTCTTACCATTTGGGTCAGGTAGAAGAGGGTGCCCTGGAATGCAACTAGGATTGATCAACATTCAATTTGTGTTGGCTCAGTTGTTGCATTGCTTTGATTGGGAGCTACCGAGTGGGATTTCAACTGGTGACTTGGATATGACTGAGAAATCTGGGTTAACAATTCCACGAATTCAACACTTGCTTCTTGTGCCTAAAATCCGTATATAAACAAGTTCTTATACAAAAAAAAAAGCACAATGCCCGTCATCTACATTATTCACATTCAATAATTCTTTCTTCCTTACTCAATTCTGATTCTTCTACAACATTAAATATAAAATATTTTCTGTCAACAAAATAACTTCCTCAGGATAATATTTACTTTTATTAATTTACTTCCCATAATTATATTTTAACATTCCTGTTAACTTCTCCAATAATCTTATAATTCAAAATTAAATTCAAACATTCTAAATTTTAAGAAAATCTCTTCGTTACGACAAAATAAGTTATTATACGTCAAAATATATAT
This sequence comes from Panax japonicus, assembly GCA_020205505.1. NCBI lineage: Eukaryota > Viridiplantae > Streptophyta > Magnoliopsida > Apiales > Araliaceae > Panax > Panax japonicus. The sequence continues at coordinate 54,048,887 of CM035105.1, read as the reverse complement.
TTTTTCAAAATTCATCTCAAGTCAAGTTATAACACTCGTTTTCCTAATTTTACTTTAACAAAACTCTATTTTTGTTTGAATCATAACACTTTCGTTACTTATCCCTTTTTGTTCATTCTTGAGTCATATTAAAATTATATATAGTGATAAATTTGAATTTAGAAGTTGTCTTTCCATATCCATTAGTTCCAAACTATGTCAAACATGTATGCATATATATATATATATATATATATATATATACACACACACACACACACACACAATTATTTTTTATATTTCATGGGATACGAAGAGTTTAATTTTTTCATTGTATCTAGAAAATATATAGTCTTGAATAGGCCTTACAATTTGGCTTACAAATTGGTAGCTCAATCCAAATTAAATTGGACCATATGAATTGGTTAATAACTACTTTAAATTATCTAAGTTGGTTAAAATTTAGACTCATATTTCTTAAAAGATAAACAAACACGAACCAGTTAACTAATTTCAACCTATTTTTTAATTTGTTCCGAACTAAAATCAAAAGAATCCAATTCTCTCCTCTCACACATCGTCTTCTCCGTCTCCTTCTTCATAATCGAAAGATTGAATGTCACTTTTACCCCTCCAAGTTGTGTCACTCACTTTTAAAGTCTTCTCTAAAATTCATTTTTCGCTAATTAGGTCCTTAAAACGATATTTTTTGAGGTTTTCATTCTTTATACCAAATTTTTACCCAATCTAGATGCCCAGTTTTACTCGAACCCAATTTTACCAATTAATTATTTTCAAATTATTATTTTAAATATTTAAAAATAAAATATTATTTTTAAAATAATAATTTTTTAATTTTTTAAAATATTAATTAATTATAATATTTTAAAATAAAATAATTATTTTTAACATTTTAAATAAAATATTATTTTTAAAATAATACTTATATTTAATATTTTAAAATAAAATAGTATTTTTCAAAAATAATAATTTATTTTAATATTATAAAATAAAATAATATTTTTAAAATAATATTTATTTTTTATATTTTAAAATAAAATTAAAATTTTAAAAAGATTTAAAAATAGTTATTAATTTTAGAGAAAAATATTAGAAACTTTTATTTTTTTCCTAAATTGAGGGAAGTTTCCTAAAATATAGATTCAAAAATTTTAAGTTTAAAATTTTAAATTCTTTATTATTTTTATGAAAATATACACATCGTTTAAAAAATATAAAAATTCTATTTTTTTAATGAAAATAAAGTTTTCTAATTTTATTTTTTTTAATCTATATTTTATGAAATTTACTATTTTTTTAAAAATATATTTCTATTTTTTACTAAAAATAAAGTTGTATTTTGTTGTTTTATTTTTTTAATCTATATTTTATAAAACTTTACTCATTTTTTAAATATAAAAAATTTTCTAATTTTTTTCTTGAAAATAATACTTTTCTTAAAAACTTTTTAATTTGTTTTTTTTAAAAATGAATCAGTTTTTTTATTTATCTTTTAATTTTTTTTGTATTTTAATTTCTATTTTTAGTTTTTGTTTTTTAAAATTCTAATATTAAGAATAAATATAATAATGGTAAAGACAAAAACCATTTTTTTTCTAAAAATAATGTGTTACATTAAAAAATGAGAAAAAAAATCTATTTCATTGGAAAATAAAGTTTTGTTTTCTTATTTAATTTTTTTGAATCTTTATTTTATGAAACTTTACTCATTTTATGCAAAAAATAAAAGCTTCTAATATTTTTTTCCTGAAAATAATAAATATTTTTAAGAATATTTAAAATAATAATTATTTTTAATATTTTAAAATAAATTATTATTTTCAAAATATTAATTACTTTTATAATAATTTAAAACTTTTTAGTTTTTTTATAAAAAATAATTGGTGAAATTGGGATTGGGTTAAACTAGGTCGGTTGGAACAAAATTTGGTCAAAATGGGTAGGGTTCAAATCGGGTAAAAGAACGGAAATGTCAAAAAATGTCCTTTTAAGGATTTAATTGGTGAAAAATAAACTGTAGGGACGACTTTAAAAGTGGGTGGCAACTTGGAGAGCTATCATTCTGATTAATCAAAAAAATCCATCTATGTATTCTCTCTCTTTCTATTTCGATCTCTATATAATTCTAGGTGTAAGTCACATTATGAGTAGTCTGCCAAAAGAAAGCAGATTCTATGTCCCCAATTCTCCTGTCTCCCTTGTGTCCCCTCACTTACATTTTGACACATGTCCTTTTATTTAATTTTAGAGTTAATTGGTGTTAAGTAAGAGATTATGTGTCAAAATGTAAGTGGGGGGACACAAGGAAACATGAGAATTGGGAACAGAGAATCTGCTATCCTGCCTGTGTGCAAGGAAATCGTACCTTGCTAGGGTTAGAGTTTTGTGTTGGCTGAGGAGGAGAGAAATCCACGAAAAGTACGGAATTGATTAATTGATTGAAGAGGAGAGAACGACAGGTGGGCGATTACTCCAACGACGCGTGGCAGAACTCCTAGAATCCTAGAACCGTGTTAGGGTAACAGGGATTCTAAGAGCCTTCTTGAGTCCTTTAAGTTAAGAAAATGTCCAAAACCCTTTGGTGCTTTTAGGTGGAATCTCCATGCCTTTAAGTCACCAAAAGGGTCCCTTTGATCTTCCAAGAGTCCAAGTCTTGAGTCTGAAGAGAAGTCCCTTTCCCAATGGAGTGGAAGGGGTATTTATAGGGTTTTCTGAAGAGTGGTCATATGCTAGGCACATGACTTCGAAAAAATTCCAGATTTACCCTTAGACATCAGAGTAATATCCAGATCGTTCTGTCCTTCTAGCCACCAATCCAATCCCTCAATCAATTCCCAAAATGAGTCGCCTCCACGTGTCTTCTGCCTCAGGACACGTGGAAGATTCTCTCAGGTCTTGCTTCTTTATTTCATGCTCTTTCGTCTTCTCATTTGATCATCATGCGAACCCTAATTTGTGCATTCAATTTAATTAGGTCAAGAAAACCCTAATTTGCACTTGGGCCCACATTTACCCCCTGCGCGAGAGTCGCGTCTTTGGAGTGATTATCGTGCAAAATACTTTAACTCTGTGAATCCTGCTTCAAATTTCTGAAAAAATCCGCTAAGCTCAATCTTGCAAGTCCTGAAAACAAAAAAAAATCCTTGGAGAGGAGACCCCTAGGAGAACTCTCCCAAATCCTGCTCAATCTTTGTTTCCTTAATAATATATATATATATATATATATATATATATATATATGAATAATTTTATATAAAGAAAGAGTTTATTTTATTTTTCAAAATAAAATAAGATTTTATTTACTTAGTAATATATATATATATATATATATATATATATATATATATATATATATATATATATATATATATATATTACACCTACTAGTGATTGACGGTAATAAAAAAGTTAGCTATGTTTCATATTTGATCCATAAATTGAGGTTGTGATAATATACAATTATCCCTCATCTTCAGCTTATTAGACATTTTAATAGTGGATACCCTAATCTCTAATTTTCAGTGGAGTATCAATTTTTATGGAGCGGCGGAGCGCAACAATAAGCTACTGACATTCATGTGCCCGACAGATAATTGACCATCTTTGTTCTCTTCCATCGTCAAAAGAGTAAGACCCACGCTACTTTTAATATAATATAATATATATATATATATATATATATATATATATATATTATCATCTCAGAGGGTCAGAGGGAGTTATGTTATATGTCCCACGTTAATTTTTATTTGCATCAGGACTGTAATCATAAGTCTGCCCTGCATATGCATACATGTAATTCAATATATATATATATATATATATATATATATATATATATATATATATATATATATATATATATATATATATATGAGGAATATGGAGGTACACAGCCTTGTAAACTCTTTTTTTACACAGTACATTAAAATGACGTCGTTTGGCCCATTTATTTAAAAAAAAGACACGACTCCTTTCCGCTCTCTACTCTCCTCCCAAAACACAGAGCGAAGCTCTCCCCTCCCAAATCACGGATCCAAGCTCTCCCTTCCCAAATCGATCGTGCATAAGAGCTCTACTCTTCTCTCCTCCCAAACACGGTTCCATTTACTCCGGTTCTCTACTCTTCTGTCCTCCATATCCTCTGATTCTCTTCTCTGCTAGGGTTTTGTAGATTATTTTGGGAATTCATGTGCTGTATTACGCCATTGTTTTCGTTTTGTTCCCCCCATATTATAATGCTTAGTTCATCATCTTAAGCTTCTTAATTTTATTCCTTTGTCGACAGGTTGATAAATTAACACTGATGTGGCGAAAATCACGCCAGCCTCCCTTGGGCCCTGAAGAGGTAAGGACTGCCACTACCTTTATTTATTTTTATTTCTATGCTATTGCACTCAATTACTTAGATGATCAGGCGTGAATGAGAACGCAAGTAAATAATTATCAGACCTTTTCTTTTTACTGACGCATGTGGGTTTGCTTGTTTTGTTCAAATCATTAATTTTGGGCTTTCCCATCTCTTCTTATTCTTATCCAGTTCCTCTCAAAGCCATGAAAGGAACGCAGAGTGTATATTCTGTAATAGATATGCATATGAAGTTACCCTTTAGGAGTTCTTTAAAGTAATATGTATTTGGATTGAGGGTTTCATCCGCCTTCTTGATTTTGCCCTTTTTAATTGTTTTGATTTGGTTAACATGGGATCTACAGATAAAGTAATTTTTGTAATTCTATGCATTTTAATATATCATTCAGAGTCCAATTTCTCTTTTTATAATGTACTTCAATTGGTGGATTCCTCCACCTCCTTGATTTATTCATGTTTTACTGTTTTTCTTAGGTGTCACATGGGATCTACAAAAATCCTATACTTTTTGGCCTTAAATTAAGCTTTTGGTGGTGTGGGATGTGAATTAGATTAGTGATATGAATAGAATGTAGAATAACTGGCCAAAATTTTTGTATTATAACCTTAATCATATGAAGGTCTATGAAACTAAAAGGAAAGATTTTTTTTATCCCATCCTCCTTTGACCCTTCTACCACTCTAAAAAGAACAAAAAAGTTTTTTGTAACAATGTTCATGAATTCATTTTATGATTTCTGAATGAACTTTTTTGCAGTGGTCAACTTTAATTTTTTGGATTCTGAAGGGCAAGTAGTTTTTTGAAAATTTATTTTCTTTACATTTTGTAAGTTTCTTGTAAATGTTATTTTTATTTTGGAATTACTCCCACTTTGGGTGATGTTAATATAAATACAAATGAATTCATAGGCTACAAGCAAGGCCTGAATGTTGTGGACATTTTTGCTGATGTTGTCAAAATGTTGTGCGTTACTTTGGGTCCTGAATGTCGTGGACAATTTTGGTGAGGTTTCTACTCTCAGCTTCAGTGAACTGAATTACGTTACCATCCATATGGTTGCATCAAAGATATAGACAATAAAAATGTTGCCAAATTAAAAGAAAGTTAACCCACAGATGGAAATGTCTTGTTCAATTATTGCTACAGTAATTACTACATAGTATCTCAGTTTTGTTCAATTATTGCTACAGTAATTACTACATAGTATCTCACGTTATTTGATTCAATTATTGTCAAAACTGTCGGTAAAAGTTGTTTCAATTTATATATATATATATACGTATTATATATATAATTTTTGTCACATGTTGTGAAATGGTGGGGGGGGGGGGGGGTTCACAGGAAATCAAAGAAAAAAGGAGTTGGATTGTATGGTGGAAAATGTATTATTAAGACATATATATATATATATATATATATATATATATATATATATATATGGATTACATCCGTGGCAACCGGTTGCCATAACACTGTTCTAACAACCTCTTTTCTTCCGACCGCTATAAGCTCTTCCGGTTGTTAAAAAATTAATAAAAAAATAAAAAAACACCCCAGCCGGCACAAGCTCAACCGGCTGGGCAGACTTTTTTTACACACTTCATTTTACTTTTAAGTGTTTATATATGCATGCATGTATGGTAATTATTATAGTAATATTAATAATAATTTTAATATCATAAACCTATTGCAATGTTTTACAATATTTATATTAATACAATATTACTATATTAATATTTATATTAATACAATATTACTATATTAATATTCTATTACTATAATAATATTTATTATTAATATTAATATTAATACAATATTATTATATAGTAATATTGTATTAATATTAATATTAATAATAATATTATATATATATATATATATTAAAACCGGTTATTATTATTAATATTAATAATATTGTATTATTAATATTACTATAATAATATATAATATTGTATTAATATTAATATTAATAATAATATTATATATATATATATATATATATTAAAACCGGTTATTATTATTAATATTAATAATATTGTATTATTAATATTAATATTAATCTTAATATTAATAATAAATATTATTATAGTAATAGAATAATATTATAGTAATATTGTATTAATATAAATATTGTAAAACATTGCAATAGGTTTATGATATTAAAATTATTATTAATATTACTATAATAATTACCATACATGCATGCATGCATATATAAACACTTAAAAGCAAAATGAAGTGTGTAAAAAAAGCCTGCCCAGCCGGTTGAGCTTGTACCGGCTGGGGTGTTTTTTTTTTTATTATTAATTTTTTAACAGCCGAGAGAGCTTGTAGCGGTCGGGAGAAAAGAGGTTGTTAGAACAGTGTTATGGCAATCGGTTGCCACGGATGGAATCCTATATAAATATATATATATATATATATATATACACACACAGACAGGATCAAGGGTAGACCTCTTAAATAGTAGAACTCTCTTAAATAATATAACTTTATCAAAACGACGTAGTTTTGATAAGACGCGGTGGCATTTTTATAAATACCATGCCACCGCGTATTTACAAAAATGCCATCGCGTCTTATCAAAACTACGTCGTTTTGATAAAATTTTATTATTCAATGCATTCTGTTATTTAAGAATTCTACTCTAGATCCTTTCTATATATATATAAAATATAATATATTATATTTTATTTAAAAGATTTTGTTTTAAATATGGACCGTCAGATTAAAGTAAATCAATTTCGTCCGTTCATGAGTTAGTTACTATGCAGTCTATTTTTCTATAAATAGAAGCTCATTTCCTCATTATTTCTTACGAATTCACTGAAACTCTAGAGAGAGAAATTATAGAGAAGCTATAGAAAAGTATTCTGCTCCTTCCCTACTCTTATATTCAGTTTCTTTTACGGTAAGGGGTATTATTTCTTTTGTATTCATGAAAAGAACTTCTATTATTCCATTCTTTATTATTCTGCTGGAATAACCAGTATACGCGGACTACCCTATACTTGGTGACATTCTTTTAATATTCCGTCTTTATTATTATTCTGTTGGAATATCCTGTCTGTGCGTTTACGCCGGACCTGGTTCCGTCTTTATTATTATTTTGTTGGAATATCATGTCTGTACGTTTATGCCGAACCTGGTTCCGTTTTTATTATTCTGTTGGAACATCATGTCGGTGCGAATTTCGCCTGACCTGGTTCCGTTACTTATTAATCTGTTGGAATAACAAGTCTATGCGAAGTATCTCATGCATGGTAATTTTTTTTGTTATTCCATTCGTTATTATACTCAGTTGGTTAATGTTTTGACTTCTATACTCTATGAAATTAGTGGAATATCCTTGATATTTGCGCTTCATCCAGTATCTTTTCATAGAAATATTCTTCTGAGCATTCTTGAATTTTACTCTACAAAGCAGTATCATGTTGACAATTTGGACGTTATCAGTTCCTGGATAAATTAATTCTTGAACTTGTTTTTATTGAATTCTTATATCATTGTCATCATCCTCATGTTTATATTATGTTAAAAGTCATCTGTGGCCTGTAGTGCATAGATAAACTTGGTATGATTATGACCAGGGATTATTCGGTGTAATCATGACCGTAATGTTACAAATGATGTACACAAATGTCCTTGGTTGTAGTGCATGGATAATTTGTGGTCGTGATACTAAAGAATATCCTTGGCCGTAGTGCATGGGTGATTCGATGATGTGAATTATTTATTAAGCTGAGTCTCAGCGATAAAAGTCATGAAAAACCTTTTAAACCATAGAAGATAGTAGATTTTATTCTCTACTTCACTCTTCTAATGGATTGTTTGTTCCGCTGCAGTTAAATTTGATGTTTGTTATATTTTATCAGTTTAACACTGTTGAAGGCTAATGATAATTTATTATGCATTATCTTAGTCATAATATTTCTTACTGGGCTAGTTGAGCTCACCCTTTCTTTCACCGTTCTCTTCAGGAAATGAGAATATAGCTGGGACGAGTCGGGGAACGGAGTGATGGACCAAATGATAGTATTAGTAGTCCTCACTATTCTGTTAAATAGTGTGACAATAATTGTAATGAGGACTTCTTTTGAGTTTGTATACTCTCTAGTAGACAATATTTGTATTCAAACTCACAGTTTATGTTTTGTCATATTGTACACGACAGTTATATTATTAAGTTGTATTTGAATTATGTACCATGTATCTGGCGACTCAAGATGAGTGATGTATACCTAATTTTGGGGCGTCACATATATAATCTTGGTGTTTATTTGAAGTATAATTCTCAATTAGTGACAGTGGAGAGAATTATATGTCAAGAGAAGACTCACCATTGGAAAGAATATGATAATAATCTTCTCGTTTTTCTTTGGGGTCTATTGGGTCAACCATGGATAATTCTGTGGCCATATGATATCTATCATAATCTAGACGCATGGCCTCCCATGTACGAAGGTTTCCTTGAGCACTTCCCAAAGATTTTAATTTCTAAAATAGTTTTTGACTATATCTTTATGTAAGATGTCATGGTGACGTGCTACCCAAGTTGGTATTAAGAGTCACAGTTGATATATATATTTGTATCAAAACTCACAACACATGAGTTGTTGTATTTTGCACTATAATTGTTGTAATAAAGTTGTAGTTATTTTCTATACTATGTATTTGGCGACTCAGAATGGGTTGGATGAAATGGACCTATTTTGGGGTTGTCACATATATATATACACACACACTTTTAAAGTCTTCTCTAAAATTCATTTTTCGCTAATTAGGTCCTTAAAACGATATATTTTGACCTTTTCGTTCCTTTTACCAAATTTGACCCCAATCCGACCCATTTAGACCAAATTTTTACCCAATCAAGATGCCCAGTTTGACCCGAACCTAATATAACAATTAATTATTTTCAAATTATTATTTTAAATATTTAAAAATAAAATATTATTTTTAAAATAATAATTTTTTAATTTTTTAAAATATTAATTAATTATAATATTTTAAAATAAAATAATTATTTTTAACATTTTAAATAAAATATTATTTTTAAAATAATACTTATATTTAATATTTTAAAATAAAATAGTATTTTTCAAAAATAATAATTTATTTTAATATTATAAATAAAATAATATTTTTAAAATAATATTTATTTTTTATATTTTAAAATAAAATTAAAATTTTATAAAGATTTAAAAATAGTTATTAATTTTAGAGAAAAATATTAGAAACTTTTATTTTTTCCTAAATTGAGTGAAGTTTCATAAAATATATATTCAAAAATTTAAAGTTTAAAATTTTAAATTCTTTATTATTTTTATGAAAATATACACATCGTTTAAAAAATATAAAATTCTATTTTTTAATGAAAATAAATTTTTCTAATTTTATTTTTTAATCTATATCTTATGAAATTTACTATTTTTTTAAAAAATATTTTTCTATTTTTTACTAAAAATAAAGTTGTATTTTGTTGTTTTATTTTTTAATCAATATTTTATAAAAATTTACTCATTTTTTAAATATAAAAATTTTCTAATTCTTTTCTTGAAAATATTAATTTTTTAAAAAACTTTTTAATTTGTTTTTTTTAAAAATGAATCAGTTTTTTTATTTATCTTTTAATTTTTTTGTATTTTAATTTCTATTTTTAGTTTTTGTTTTTTAAAATTCTAATATTAAGAATAAATATAATAATGGTAAAGACAAAAACCATTTTTTTTCTAAAAATAATGTGTTACATTAAAAAATGAGAAAAAAAATCTATTTCATTGGAAAATAAAGTTTTGTTTTCTTATTTAATTTTTTTGAATCTTTATTTTATGAAACTTTACTCATTTTATGCAAAAAATAAAAGCTTCTAATATTTTTTTCCTGAAAATAATAAATATTTTTAAGAATATTTAAAATAATAATTATTTTTAATATTTTAAAATAAATTATTATTTTCAAAATATTAATTACTTTTATAATAATTTAAAACTTTTTAGTTTTTTTATAAAAAATAATTGGTGAAATTGGGATTGGGTTAAACTAGGTCGGTTGGAACAAAATTTGGTCAAAATGGGTAGGGTTCAAATCGGGTAAAAGAACGGAAATGTCAAAAAATGTACCTCTAAGGATTTAATTGGTGAAAAATAAACTGTAGGGACGACTTTAAAAGTGGGTGGCAACTTGGAGAGCTATCATTCTGATTAATCAAAAAAATCCATCTATGTATTCTCTCTCTTTCTATTTCGATCTCTATATAATTCTAGGTGTAAGTCATATTATGAGTAGTCTGCCAAAAGAAAGCAGATTCTATGTCCCCAATTCTCCTGTCTCCCTTGTGTCCCCCCACTTACATTTTGACACATGTCCTTTTATTTAATTTTAGAGTTAATTGGTGTTAAGTAAGAGATTATGTGTCAAAATGTAAGTGGGGGGACACAAGGAAACATGAGAATTGGGAACAGAGAATCTGCTATCCTGCCTGTGTGCAAGGAAATCGTACCTTGCTAGGGTTAGAGTTTTGTGTTGGCTGAGGAGGAGAGAAATCCACGAAAAGTACGGAATTGATTAATTGATTGAAGAGGAGAGAACGACAGGTGGGCGATTACTCCAACGACGCGTGGCAGAACTCCTAGAATCCGAGAATCGTGTTAGGGTAACAGGGATTCTAAGAGCCTTCTTGAGTCCTTTGAGTTGAGAAAATGTCCAAAACCCTTTGGTGCTTTTAGGTGGAATCTCCAAGCCTTTAAGTCACCAAAAGGGTCCCTTTGATCTTCCAAGAGTCCAAGTCTTAAGTCTGAAGAGAAGTCTCATTCCCAATGGAGTGGAAGGGGTATTTATATGGTTTTCTGAAGAGTGGTCATATGCTAGGCACATGACTTCGAAAAAATTCAAGATTTACCCTTAGACATCAGAGTAATGTCCAGATCGTTCTGTCCTTCTAGCCACCAATCCAATCCCTCAATCAATTCCCAACTTGGGAAAAATATGCAACAAGATGCATACCAAGTACCTTTGGTGGTTTTGTCTTTTCCTTTATTCCCTTTTTCATTATCGTTATCTTTGTTATGTTGATTTGCTATTAATAAACAATAATAAAAATAAAAATTATATATTTATAATAAAAATAAATAAAAAACATAACAAAATGAACTGTTTGTACCTAATTTTGGACAAGTAGTCCTATAATGGTTGGCTTCTCCACACTCTCCACAATAACGAGTTTGTTTACCCTTTACTTCTTGAGCTACCTCTCTACCCGATTGAAATCTCGAGGCTCCCCTTGGTCTACCTTTAGTACTAACTGGTCCATTGGGATCACACACTATTATTTCTGGAATGTCAACAAAGGAAACAATTGGACTAGATGCTTGAGTAATATCCATCTGACAAATCACATCTTGCAATATGGTTCCCAACGGCTCTCTGATTCTAATATGGTTTCACTATAAAACCATGCTTTATACTCATCACAAAATTTTTGATTGCTAGAACGAAGGAGATGAAGTCTCTCTGTGATATGCTTCTCAATGTGCCATGAACAAAATCGGGGTCGAGTATTAGGAAAGACTTTCTTTATAGCATTGCAAATTGCATGATCTTGATCTGTTATAATTACCCCAAGATCTTTTCCACACATGCATTTCTTCCACTCTTGAAACAACCATGTAAAAGATTTATCTTTCTCATTTGCAAGTAAAGCACAACCACACATGCATTTCTTCCACTCTTGAAATAAATAAAATTTTATTTTGTAAATAAGATCCAATCATCTTTTATTTGGAAACTAGATCAAATCTTCTTCTTTTTTTTTATTTAGAAACAAGATCAAATCTTTTGCATTTATAAATAAAATATTTGTTTCCATTATATATTAAGAGTGTCAACGAAATAATCAATAGCCACAAATTTATGCACTAATTTTTTCAGATAATTATGCCAAGTGCTAGTGCAAATAAGCTGTCAAAGATTCAAGAGAGAGCGGACAAATATGCAGCTCTTATAATGGAAGAACTCGATCCACATAACCACGAATACGTTGAGATGTCTACTATTGAAATGCTACTACTCCAGTCCCCAAGTCAATCAATCAACCTAGGAAGAGATAGCTGAGTTCTGAGCCATTTAATATATATATATATATATATATATATATATATATTAAGAGTGTTAACAAGGAAAATCAATTCCGTCTTTATTTTTTATTTTTTTAAAGATAATTATATATACTCAAAAAGTTAAATTTCAAATTTAACTTTTTTTTATATATATACTGAAAAAGATAATTATATATAATTAAGTAAAAGATGATTTGATTTTATAAACTGATGATTTGATAATGTAATTGGTTCATTAATTTATAAAATGAAATCCTTGAAATCAGCCTCAAATAACGAAACCTGCGTAGTTGATTGTGCTTGATCATGCCAACCTGTTTGTCATATTATTCCACTACCATCACCGCCACAATCTTCAATTTCTCCGCCCAAGGCCTATTGCAAGAACATGTCCTACCCTCAGTGCTACCGATTGGAACAAAATTGTCCTAGTGCTTGCCCAGGCCAAGGTGAAGTTGATTATGTCACATGCAGCCCTGTTTGCAGTAAGTGTCCACCCACTTCATCTTCTTTATTGTATTTATACGCTTCTTACAGGCAACAGGGGTAGGATACGTACTCAGATTCCTTACAGGATCATTGGAACTCTCTAAGAACATAACTGAGACCACCAAGTATTTCAGCATAACCGTCAGTTTTGGTATTCTTCCTATTCAAGTGCATATGCTCACCATAGTTGCTAGTTCATTCTCTGGTTTAGAAAATAATATAAAAGCATAAAATTTCATCTCCTTAATTTTGAATGTTCATTGGATATTGTGATCGTCTTCAATTTGCAGGAAGTGTGAAATCGGTCATAAGCATGCCATGTTTTGTATCCCACGCATTCATACCAATTGCACTATGAAAGGCCAGAGGTCTAACCGAGGATCTTGTTCGTATCTCTGTCGAAATTGAGGATGTGAATGACTTGATTGCTGATCTAGACTATGCTCTGAGTACTGGGCCTGAATATTTGAATGCCATGTTGGTGATAGTCTGATTTGGAAATTCAATTATTCACCGTTGGATGGTCCATACAGACATCGTTTGGTTGATGCTTCGTGATTACTTCTTCTATTTCTTTTCTTTTCAGGTAATCGTAGTATATATAAAAAAACAATACCGCAATAAGGAAACGTCTATTACGGGCCATTTCACCTTAACAAGGATCTTGGCTTGGGTATTCTCAAAGAAAAAGTAACACCACAGCAAGGAAGAATTTATTCCGAGCCATTTCACCTTAACAAGGTTCTTGGCTTGGATATTCTAAAAGAAAAAGCAACACCGCAGCGAGGAAGAATTTAGTCCGAGCCATTTCACCTTAACAAAGATCTTGGCTCGGATATTCTGACAGAAAGAACAACAACGCAAAGAGGAAGGATTTATTCCGAGCCATTTCACTTTAACAAGGTCCTTGGCTCGGATATTCTGAAAGAAAGGACAACACCGCAAGGAGGAAGAACTTATTCCGAGCCATTTCACATTAACAAGGTCCTTTGCTCGGATATTCTGAAAGAAAAGGACAACACTGCATGGAGAAAGAACTTATTCCGGGCCATTTCACCTTAACAAGGATATTGGCTCGGATATTCCGGTGAAGTAACATTTATTCCAATCAATTGATTCAACGAGTAAGGAGAAGTTAAATGTAAGAGGGGAGAGCTCCTTAGGTGGCTAAACCCTACAGGCCAACCCCTAGGGGAACCAACCTAATGGCCTTCTCCTTCACATTTCATCTAATTCATCTACCCACCTTCAGGAATGGCAGCATTGGATCAACGAGATACTTGAGAATGTTGATTATGTGGATGTACTAAAGAAAAAGCTGACATTTTTTGTTGCATCCATCTATGCAGGGACACTCGTATTCAACAGAACCGTGGTGCTCCGATCCTCCACATGCATATTCGTCACTGTTTTGGGGGAATGCACCTCTACTCTGGAGGATGTCTATGTCATCTACCAATAAGCATTTGCCCCATGCGCGTGAGTCACGCCTTTGGTGAAATGATCGCGCTAAATATTTTTAAGTGTTGAAATCTTCACTTCTTTAAGCTTGATGTTTTGCAATCCTTGAAAACGAAAGTCTTAGGAGAGTGAACCTCTAGGGGAGCAAACCCTTGGAGGGCAATCCATAGAGGAGCTCTTCAAGGATATCTAGGTATCTCCTAACTTTCCTTGGACATGCCTCCCTTCCATGCTAGGTTGGATCTCTTTATTTCCAATCATCATGTTGTTGCACTTCGTTCGGAAGTCACTTAACGTCTCCATGAGAATGACTTACTTTATGAAAACTTTAGGAGCTTCAAGATGTCATAGATAAATTGAAGACCAAGCTTTTGGAAAATTGAGTCAGCTACCCAAGACCTTGAAGGCTCGATAGCCTCCAATACGAAGGCTCAAGGTACTACACCATTGTCAACTTGAAGGCTTTAGCTATTCCCCTCTCTTTAGTTCAACATGTCATGGCCTTTAGATCATAAGCTTTCATAGTTTTTTCCATTTCCTGTATTAGAAAATTCATGTACATATATTTCATTTATCAAATTGTAGTTTCTTTTATCCTTATTGATTGCCTTTAATTTGAACGATTCTTTAAAGCTCAATATTTAACATTAAATCTTAAGTTGTTCGAATTAAGGCTCCAAGACAACAATAGGTCTCATAAAACAATAAACATGAATCTTTTCAAGAAAAAACATGTTTTTTATGCAAACTAACACTTGAATCTAAACTTTTTTCTTTTTTTTTTAAAAAAAAGATTAGAAAAAATATTCAAGCATAAGCGAAAGTTTGACAATTTATTGATAATAAAATTGCTTTTAACGAAAAGCATAACATTTCAAATAATAAATTCTCGATTACTTTTGAAGTTGAAAGTATAACTTGTCTGGTTCGAGAACTTATAGTCAGGTGCCTCGATTACTTTTAAAGTTAAAAGTATAACTTCTCAGGTCTGAGGACTTATAGTCAGGTGCCTCATTCACTTTTAATGATAAAGTGTAACACTCGGGTGCCTCGTCACTTGAGTCATCCAATTTCTTGGCAAGTCGCATTATAAGTCGTCTGCCAAAATGCCTTGGGAATTTTTTTTTGCTACCCTCTGATCTTGTGTTATTATTCTACTACTTTATTTAACCTTCTCAGTTCCTATTCTTGTCATTTTAGCTTTGTTTTCAATTTGGTACAAGTAATTCTTTTATATTTTATATTTATTCTTATATGTTTTTTATATTTCCTATTGTATTTCCTTCTTCATATCTTTTAGATTTGGGAAAAAATAGCATAAAATTTGAGTTGTAGGTTGCTTCATGTTCATTTTTTCTGGCTTAATAGCTCCTTCAGTTTTGTCAATTTTTTTTTTTTAGCAAAATACAAATGTAATAAGTTAATAACTAAGAAATATAACCAAGTGATCGCGTCATATTGTCCCGGAGTCGGAAATTTTTTTAGAGAGAAAATATGTTCAAAAAAATTAGAAAGAGAAATTGAACGAATATTATAAAAAATTAATATATTAAGTAATTTACTTCATTTGGTCATAATAATAGTAAGTAAGTTTTAAATTTAAAAAATGAGTTGACCTATATTAGACACATAATCGTTTGGTTGCAACTGATTCAACTCATTTAAAACAAGTTGTATGTTTTTAATTAGTTCTTAGAAAGAAACATAGTCATATTTTATAATCCATAAACAAACCAAAAAATTTTATTTCCAATTCTAGTCATAAATAATTGACTCGTGATCAACTAAAAGACTCATAAAATTATTTCATAAAATCTATTAATGCCTTATTATATATAGTTATTGATTATTGATGTAAAATCTGTGGTGGGTGGGTGATGAATAACTAAGTTTAGAGGGTACGTACAAGCGGTCAATATCAGAGGCTACATGCATGGCCTCCATTGACTCTTAACACTTAGGCCTATCTTGAAAATAAATAAAAAAGAACTCAAGATGTACGGAAGAGTTCTAACTCAGGAACATTCTCTAATTACCACATGTCCAAAAAGATAAAATATTATATGGGAACGTTCTAAGTTTGTGAGCACGGGGTAACTTGATATAGTAGTTGTACAAAACTATGCTCGAGGGATTTCCTATATAAAGACCAGATCTAAAGTATATGTAAATCACACAATCTTTGAGTTATCAAATTAACACATTTACCAGATACCCTAAAACACAAAATGTTTGCATGGGCATTAACTCTTGTCTTCCTTCTCCTTGGAGCACTCTGGTGGATCATCACCACCTCAAAACGCCACCGTAAAGTACTACCACCAGGTCCTCGAGGCTTCCCAATTATCGGTAGCCTCCCGATGTTAGGTAACCTCCCCCACCGCACCCTCCACCAGTTAGCCAAGCAGTACGGTCCTATCATGTCCATGCGTTTAGGTTCCGTCCCAACTATCGTAGTCTCCTCCCCTCAAGCTGCCGAGCTTTTTCTCAAGACTCATGACATTCATTTTGCTAACCGCCCCAAGTTTCAGGCCGCGGAATATATGGCATATGGTAATAAGGGCATCACCTTCACCGACGGTCCATACTGGCGCAATGTAAGAAAGTTTGTTGTACAAGAGCTTCTTGCTCCTTCAAAGATTAATTCTTTTGTTGGGATGAGAAAGGAGGAGCTTGGGTTATTGGTGAAGGAGCTTAAGGATGCCGCCGCTAAATGTGAGGTGGTGGATATTAGTGCAAAGGTGGCTGATCTTATTGAGAACATGACTTATAGGTTGCTTTTGGGACGTAGCAAAGATGATAGGTTTGATCTCAAGGGTATTATGAATGAGGCCTTCCTGTTGGCTGGAAAGTTCAATCTTGCAGATTTTGTGCCTTTCCTAGCCCCACTTGACCTTCAGGTAATTAATATATATCTCTAGCTTTAAAGAAAGTTTATTTTGTTTAATTATATATATTTTTAACATTTTAATAACCACAAAACATGTATCTCAATATATATTTCCTCTATATAGGGATTGACTCGAAGCTTTAAGGAAGCCGGCAAGAAACTTGACAAAATGTTGGAGCTAATTATTGATGAGCATGAACAAAACGCATGTAATGGACTTCAAAAGGAAAATACCGACTTTGTTGATGAAATGCTATCATTGATGAAAAATTCCACAAGCACCCATCACGAGTTAGCTAAAGCAATTGACAGGTCGGGTATTAAATCTATCATGGTAGACATTATCACAGCAGCGATCGATACTTCCTATACCTCCATCGAATGGATACTAGCAGAACTCATAAGGCATCCAAGGGTGATGAAAAAGTGTCAAGTGGAAGTAAATAGCATTGTAGGACTTGATCGAATGGTGGAGGAGACTGATCTGCCAAAGTTAGAATACCTATATATGGTGGTTAAAGAAGGTTTAAGACTGCATCCAATTGCACCGTTATTGGGTCCTCATGAGTCTAGGGAGGATATTGTGATCAACGGGTATTACATACCTAAGAAATCACGAGTAATGCTTGGGCCCTAGGACGAGATCCTAATGTGTGGTCTGAAGACGTTGAACAATTCCTTCCTGATAGGTTTACTAGGAGCAAAATAGATCTTCAAGGACGTGATTTCCAGCTCTTACCATTTGGGTCAGGTAGAAGAGGGTGCCCTGGAATGCAGCTAGGATTGATCAACATTCAATTTGTGTTGGCTCAGCTGTTGCATTGCTTTGATTGGGAGCTACCGAGTGGGATTTCAACTGGTGACTTGGATATGACTGAGAAATCTGGGTTAACAATTCCACGAATCCAACACTTGCTTCTTGTGCCTAAAATCCGTATATAAACAAGTTCTTATACAAACAAAAAACACAATGCCCGTCATTTTTACAAGAGTATATATGACTAGATTATTGTAACAAATAAGGGAAGTCATATTGACACTCCATATTATTTAATTTTTTTATTGATTTATTCAATTCCCGCTTTATTCCTTCGTATTCAGAAGGATATCTAGTCGGACATTGTATTTTACATATTCATTTTATAAAATAAAGTTTTATATATATTATTGTATTGGTCACAGACATTGAAAAAAAAATAGACAAATGCAATACTGAACTGTATTTTATTTTATTTTATTTTTTGGTAGAAGGCAACATGTAGTACAATTTCCTTGAAATATTTAACTGTAGAGCTTTTCGAAGGATTACATTTGTATCAGAGGACTTTACAAATTCATACAGGCTTCTCTTCTTCCGTTGAGTTATTTTTGAATGTAAATTTGATGCCAATAATTTTCGGATAAAGGCAATTTATTCTTTGAGATTGAATAATCAGTTTATTCTTAGTGCATTCGGCATTATCCTTATCATTCTTGCAAGGAAAATTGTCCTTTGTGTATAAAACGTTGATTCATATATAGCCAAATCTTTGAGAGTGATAAGCACTATATAAACCAAATTGATCCTAAACTATAAATCTTTGAGAGTGATAAGCACTATATAACCAAATGTATATACGTTGATTGATATTTATTTTGATCATTGGTTTATTTATCATAAATCTTACTTGCAAGATCTTAACTTTCATTGTTGCTAGTCTATATCTTATAAAATGATATACTTGACATATATGTGCTCAAACTTTGTTAATGTGTTTGTGTAAGAAGCAAAACATAATTATAATAAACAAATTTAAACTAATTAACATTTTAAGGCAATACAAAGAGGACATTATTGGCTTCTAATTTGGACCGTAAGAAGTATATACATTCAATTACTAGGGCAAACAAAATTAATATTGTACTTAACCTATTTTTTAGGCATATTGAAATGTAACTTACTGAAATGGAGCCCCTTTGTTTGCTTTTTACTATTTGCAGTGTCACCACCCCCCCCCCCCCCCACAGTACTGTTCATTAGAGAAAATAAAATGAAGCATTTAATTTTTGGTTGTTATTTAAGTGGGAATGGAAAATAAAATAAAATAAAGTGGATCCTATCCAATGTTAAAGGGGTAAAGAAGCACCACCGCTGTGTTATGCCACCACCACCACCAATGCGCACTACCCCGTTGATCTGTTAAAGGGGACGAGGAGGATCGGATGACCGAAATTGAGGGAGACGACAGAAAGAAGGTGAGATTTGAGAGCCAAATGAGGGAGGAGCGAGGAAAGAGAGAGAAATGTTTACAGAGACTGTAGTGAGAAAACTATAATGCCCCCAAAATCTGAGTACTTGTGATGCCCTCAAAATTAGGTATACATAACTCATCTTGAGTCGTCAGATACATGGTACAGGATTCAAATACAACTTAATAATACAACTGTCGTGTACAATACGACAAAACATAAACTGTGAGTTTGAATACAAATATTGTCTACTAGAGAGTATACAAACTCAAAAGGAGTCCTCATTACAATTATTATCACACTATTTCACAGAATAGTGAGGACTACTAATGCACCATCTAGGACCATCACTCCATTCCCCGACTCGTCCCAGCTATATTCTCATTTCCTAAAGAGAACAGTGAAAAAAAGGGTGAGCTCAACTAGCCCAGTAAGAAATATTATGACTAAGATAATGCAGAATAAATTATAATTAGCCTTCAACAGTATTAAACTGATAAAATATAATAAACATCAAGTTTAACTGTAGCGGAATAAGCATTCCATTAGAAGAGTCAAGTAGAGAATAAAATCTACTATTTTCTATGATTTAAAAGGTTTTTCGTGACTTTTATCGCTGAGACTCAGCTTAATAAATAATCCACATCATCGAATCACCCCTGCACTACGGCCAAGGATATTCTTTAGTATCACGACCACAATGATCCATGCACTACGGGCCAAGAATATTTGTGTATTCATTAATGGTCATGATCATGCCAACAACTGTCCATCAATGCACTACGGGCCAATGAGGACTTTTACCACATCATTTATAACATTAAGGTCATGATTACACCGAATAATCCCTAGTCATAATCATACCAAGTCCATCTATGCACTACAGGACACAGATGACTTTCAAAAAAATATAAATATGAGGATGATGACAATGATATAAGAATTCAATAAAACAAGTTCAAGAATTAATTTGTCCAAGAACCAATAACGTCCAAATTGTCAACATGATACTGCTTTGTAGAGTAAAATTCAAGAATGCTCAGAAGAATACTTTCATGAAAAGATACTGGATGAAGCGCAAATATCAAGGATATTCCACTAATTTCATGGAGTATAGAAGTCAAAGTTTTAATCAACTGAGAAAAATAAAGAATGGAATAACAAAAGAAATCACCGTGCATGCGGTACTTCGCATAGACAGGTTATTCCAACAGAATACTAAATAACGAAACCAGGTCAGGCGAAATTCGTACCGACAAGATGTTCCAACAGAATAATAAAGAATGGAATAACAACAGAAATCACCATGCATGCGGTACTTCCCATAGACAGGTTATTCTAACAGAATACTAATAAGGACGGAATCAGGTCCGGCGTAAAACGCACAAACAAGATATTCCAACAGAATAATAATAAAGATGGAATCAGGTGTATAAAACGCACAGACAGGATATTCCAACAGAATAATAAAGAATGGAATAACAACAGAAATCACCATGCATGCGGTACTTCGCATAGACAGGTTATTCCAACAGAATACTAATAAGGACGAAATCAGGTCTGGCGTAAAATGCACAGACAGGATATTTTAATAGAATAATAATAAAGACGGAACCAGGTCCGGCGTAAAACGCACAGACAGGATATTCCAACAGAATAATAAAGACGGAATAATAGAAGAATGTCACCAAGTATATAGGGTAGCCCACGTATACAGGTTATTCCAACAGAATAATAAAGAATGGAATAACATAAGTTCTCTTCATGAATACAAAAGAATAACACCCCTTACGAGTACAACAAATAATATTTCCTACCTTAAGAAGAAGAGTACTGGATATATAAGTAGTGAAGTAGCAGAATACTTTCTTCTTTCTCTCTATAGTTTATCTCTCTAGAGTTTCAGTGATTTCGTAAGAAAATAATGAAGGAATGAGCTTCTATTTATAGAAAAATTGACTGCATAGTAACTAACTCATGAACGGTCCAGATTGATTTACTTTAATCTGACGGTCCATATTTAAAGCAAAATCTTTTAAATAAAATATATATATTCTATTTATAATCTAATAAAACGAATAACTTTATAAAAGATTTTATTATGCAAATACTATGCAAGCACTATGCAAACACTTTGCATAATAAAATATAATATATTCTAATTATTGTCTAATAAAACAGATAATTTTATAAAAGTATTCTGTTTTATATAAAAAGATTTTACTATGCAAAACACTATGCAGACACTATGCATAATAGAATATAATATATTTTATTTATAGAATAACTTTATAAAAGTATTATATTTTATATATAAAGATTTTCTGTATTATTACATTAATAATACCAACAAAACTGAGTGACTTATCACGTAAGCATCATTAATTAATACCGTGTGCTACTATGCAACCACGCATATTACTGTACTTTTAACACCGGGTGTTTCAACAGTTAACGGTAAAACTTCCGCCGTTATTTTCGTAAAGTATTTTTTTCGTTTTCTCAATCCGACAATAATTCCGTTGTGGGATCCACCAATGATTGTGCCGTTGTACGAATATTCCCTGTTAAAACGAATATTCCCCGACCAATCAAATATTATATAACAACTTGCGTACTTTGCAAAATTTATAAATATTACCCACAACTATAACATTATATCAATTTCACTCCATAATATTCAAAAATAATATTTATAGAAAATTCTTCTTTATTCAAAAAGTTAGGGTTTTACAGTACTCGCTACAACAGACTTGGTGTTCACTATTCATCATCATCCTCAACATCTATCAATATTTTTTTATTTAACTAGTCTATTTATACATTATATCACATACTTCATCGCGGTATCTCAACTTAGGTCTTATTCTTTTTACCTGATACCAACCTGTAACCTTTATATGATTTTAATCTTCTATTCTATAGTTTAAATCTGACCATTCTGGTCCTATCATTATTTTCTACATGCACCAAGTTAATGTTTGGCAAGAGTTAGCATCAAATATGCTCAATAAGTATAAAATTGAAATGAAACAATTTAATGAATAAACATGAATCAATAATTTAATATTTCTAAATTGTAAGGATTATCAACTTTAGTTACTTGAATGGTCGAGTTAAAGGAAAGAGAGTTATGTTGAATTGTACTATATGTGATCAACGTAACAACACTGAATATAACCTGTAACATGTTACCTTACTATATGTAGTACACAATGACTTGTCAGAATAGCTTAACAGTGAATAAATATACTTTGAAAAAATGAATAGCTCGTTAAAGAGGCTTTTCAACATGTGAAACTTCAAAAATGTGTGACAACACAAAGTAAATAAGTAGTATTAGAAACTTCAATATCTTCTTTAGATTATTATTAAGGGTTCGTTAACCATTAACTCTTTATATTTTCAAAAACATTTCTTTGATAGAGCGCAACCTAACAACCTAACAAGTTAAAGCCTCACCATGACAATATATGGCCTGGCTATATAATCTCCAAGTCGGCATTATATGGACAATAATTATTTAACAGTCAACTAAAAAGTTTTACCAATGGTCTTGAGGACCATGAACTCATCATACAGATTTCAACCGTCATAATTGCTTTGATTGTTATACATGGTCATGAGGACCATGAACACATCATACATAATTTAACAGTCATAATTGCTCTTAATTCTATACATGGTCATGACAAATTGAACTCTTTTATAAAATTTAATAGCCACAAAAATTGTCAAATCTTTTAATTATGCCAAAACTTAAAGAGTTAAGTCGACACTATATGGCCCAAAAGTCCCCACAGTTATATAAATCGTTGACTCCATAAGTGGTTAATAGTCATATAGACTTAAAAACTTTCCATAAATATGGCCTTATATTATGAGCTAGGTTGTTCTTCCTCAGTCTTAACTACTTTCACAATAGAGTAGCCGAAAAAAATGACATTCACTCTTAAATAATATTCATTATCAACATATTGAATAGTTTGATATTACATAACTACGAACATAATTTTAGCTAATAAAAAAAATCAAATGCACGTAGTGCCGAAACTTGCACAATTATTAAAAAAATTCGTAAGTTTAGAACTTGCAATAATAACAATCTTACTACAAGTTAAAGAAATTGCTCAAAATGAGGAAACTTGCAAAAATTTAAGGAAACTAGCACACAATAATCAATTTGTACAAGTTGGGGAAATTTGTCTCGGTCCATAGTTCATGATCTACATTATTCACATTCAATAATTGTTTCTTCCATACTCAATTCTGATTCTTCTACAACATTAAATATAAAATATTTTCTGTCAACAAAATAACTTCCTCGGAATAATATTTACTTTTATTAATTTACTTCCCATAATTATATTTTAACATTCTTGTTAACTTCTCCAATAATCTTATAATTCAAAATTAAATTCAAACATTCTAATTTATGAAAATCTCTTCGTTACGACAAAATAAGTTATTATACGTCTATATATATATATATATATATATATATATATATATATATATATATATATATATTCAAAATTCATCTAAAGCCGAGTTGTAACACTTGTTTTCCTAATTTTACTTTAACAAAACACTATTTTTGTTTGTATCATAACTCTTTCATTACTTATCCCTTTTTGTTCATTCTTGAGTCATATTAAAATTATATATATTGATAAATTTGAACTTAGAAGTTGTCTTTCCATATTCATTAGTTCCCAAACTATGTCAAACATGTATGCGTATATATATATATATACACATATATATATACAGAAAGGATCAAGAGTAGAATTCTTAAGTAGTAGACTGCCTTAAATAATAAAATTTTATCAAAATGACGTAGTTTTGATAAGACACGGTGGCATTTTTGTAAATACGCGGTGGCATGGTATTTACAAAAATGTCACCGCGTCTTATCATCAAAACTACGTCGTTTTGATAAAGTTCTATTATTTAAGAGAGTTCTATTACTTAAGAGGTCTACTCTTGATCCTGTCTGTATATATATATATATATATATATATATATATATATATATATATATATATATATATATATATATACACACACACACACACACACACACAGACAATTATTTTTTATATTTCATGGGATACGAAGAGTTTAATATTTTCATTGTGTGACGCCCCCAAAATTAGGTAAACATCACCCATTCTGAGTCTCCAGATACATGGTACAAAATTCAAATACAACTTCATTAATACAACTGTTGAGCTGTCGTATAGAATACGACCACAGTTAACTATGAGTTTTTAATACAAATGTATGTAACTCTCATGGTGCCTCGACCACAACCTTACAATGGTACTTTATATAAAAGTATAGTCAAAAACTGTTTTAGAAATTAAAATCTTTGGGAAGTGCTCAAGGAAACCTTTGTACATGGGAGGCCATACGTCTAGGTTATAATAGATATCATATGGCCATAGAATTATCCTTGGTTGACCCAATAGACCCCAAAGAAAAACGAGAAGATTACTATCATCTTCTTTCTAATGGTGAGTCTTCTCTTGACATATAACTATCTCCACTGTTTCCAAGTGAATATTATATTTCAAATAAACTCCAAGATCATATAGGTAGTGTCTGTAGATATACTCAGCAAGTGGATGCGCACAACCCTGTCTTATGATAACACGAGGTTGTATGTCATTAGACATCTTGACTGATAGTGGCAAAACACTCTTCCAAAGTTGGGTTCACCTCACCCTATTTGATTCACCAAATATAACTACTAAATGTTGTATAGAATACAACACACTTTTCTATACTGTTTAGGGAGAACCTCCACAGCTAGAGACCATTTTTCTATTCCTCTGTTATTCCCGCTCGACCCGGCAACATTCTTACAGCAACACTCTTATTATCTGAAAGGAATTGTACGTGAAGTAGAAAGGGTGAGCACAACTAGCCCGTTAAAGATTATAATGACAAAAGATAATTAAATTATCAATAGATTTCATCAATAATAAATCAGAGATTTAGAACATATGATAGATGATAAAACTTTTCAACCATAGTTGCAGCGGAACGAGCAATCCATTAGAAGAGTCAAATAGACCATAAGGTCTATTATCTTCTCTATGTTAAAAGTCCACCAATAATGTTTTATCTCTGTAAAATAAATCAACAATTCCCGTCCACGATCATGTGAATAACTCATAATCATAATTGTGATTCTAAATTCCTCTTCGCACCAGGACGAAGATAATTTTCATCACATGTCTTCACCTTAGAAAGAAGAGTACTGGATATAGAAGTAGTGAAGTAACAGAACACTTTTCTTTTTTCTCTCTATAGTTTCTCTCTCTAGAGTTTCAGTGAATTCGTAAGAAATAATGAATGAATGAGCTTCTATTTATAGAAGAATGGACTGCCTAGTAACTAATTCATGAACGGTCTAGATTGATTTATTTTAAACGGACGGTCCATATTTAAAGAAAAATCTTTTAAATAAAACATAATATATTCTATTTATAATCTAATAAAATAAATAACTTTATAAAAGTATTTTGTTTTATATAAAAAGATTTTACTATGCAAAATACTATGTAGATACTATGCAACACTATGAATAATAAAATATAATATATTCTATTTATAGAATAACTTTATAAAAGTATTCTGTTTTATATAAAAAGATTTAACTATGCAAAACACTATGCATAATAGAATATAATATATTTTATTTATAGAATAACTTTATAAAAGTATTCTGTTTTATATAAAAAGCTTTTCTGTTTTATTACATTAATAATACCAATAAAACAAAACTGAGTGACTTATCACAAAAGCATCAATAATCAATACTGTGTTCTACTATGCAACCACGGGTATGACTGTTCTTTTACTACCGAGTAGTTCAACGGTATTAATGGTAAAACTTCCGCCGTTATTTTTAATAAAATATTTTTGTCGTTTTTTCAATCCGACAATAATTCCGTTGTGGGGTCCACCAATGATTGTACCATCGTACGGATATTCCCCGACAAAAAAAATATTCCCCGACTAATCGAATATTCCTCGACACAACGAATATTTTATATCAACTTGCTTACTTTACAAAAAAAAATTCACATATTACCCTTAACTTTAAACATTTATCAATTTAACTATTTACCAAAATAGAAAAATTGAATACTTTTATTTCATAAAATTCGGAGTCTCACAATCACCCCTCCTTATGAAATTTTGCCCTTGAAATTTACGTACGTACCTGATATTCGAAGAGATGAGAATACCTTGCTTTCTTTTTAGATTGTACCTTCCTGGTTATATCCTCTGTATCATGATTTTTCTATTGCTCATCTCCTGTATTTCAGATATTATTCTAGAATATATTTTCAAAACAAAGGTTAATTGACATATCACAATTTGTCAACTTATCAAGTAAACAATTTCAGCTTAGGTAAGTCACACACTAGCGAAGTATATAACTCGTCTCTCCCCTCCTAGTTCTAGACTCTTATCTCCGCCAGCGACCATATCCCTAAGCTCTGATACCAACTGTGACGCCCCCAAAATTAGGTATACATCACCCATTCCGAGTCGTCAGATACATGGTACAAAATTCAAATACAACTTCATTTATACAACTGTTGAGCTGTCGTATAGAATACGACCACAGTTAACTATGAGTTTTAATACAAATGTATGTAACTTTTATGATGCCTCGACCACAACCTTACAATGGTACTTTACATAAAAGTTTAGTCAAAAACTGTTTTAGAAATTAAAATCTTTGGGAAGTGCTCAAGGAAACCTTCGTACATGGGAGGCCATACGTCTAGGTTATAATAGATATCACATGGCCACAGAATTATCCTTGGTTGACCCAATAGACCCTAAAGAAAAATGAGAAGATTACTATCACCTTCTTTCCAATGGTGAGTCTTCTCTTGACATATAACTATCTCCATTGTTTCCAAGTGAATATTATATTTCAAATAAACTCCAAAATCATATAGGTAGTGCCAGTAGATATACTCAACAAGTGGATCGCACAACCCTGTCTTATGATTAACACGAGGTTATATGTCATTAGACATCTTGTATGATAGTGGTAAAACACCCTTCCAAAGTTGGGTTCACCTCACCCTATTTGATTCACCAAATATAACTACTAAATGTTGTATAGAGTACACCACACTTTTCTATACTGTTTAGGGAGAACCTCCACAGCTAGAGACCACTGATCTATTCCCATGTTATTCCCGCTCGACCCGGTAACATTATTATGGCAACACTCTTATTACCTGAAAGGAATTGTACGTGAAGCAGAAAGGGTGAGCACAACTAGCCCATTAAAGAATATCATGACTAAAGATAATTAAATTATCAATAGCTTTCATCAATAATAAATCAGAGATTTAGAACATATGATAGATGATAAAACTTTTCAACCATAGTTGCAGCGGAACGAGCAATCCATTAGAAGAGTCAAATAGACCATAAGGTCTATTATCTTCTCTATGTTAAATGTGACGCCCCCAAATCCGGGTTATCTTTAACTCGGGTTTGGTGCTCACGATACTAATATACCCATTCATAATAAAAGAAAACTATCTTATATTACATAACTTAAATCCCAGGTTCTATAGACCTTTACATAACTTACGAATTTAATATCATTACACAACATAGTATTAACAATATTTATTATATTGACTACTTAAATAAGCACATGCGCTTAATAAAAGACTATTCAACAACTTTGCTCTTTCCCTTGTCTTTTCCAGATGGACCAGCAACTTCATTCTTAACTGAAAACATTATATTTAACGCAAGGGTGAGCAACAAGCTTGCTCAGCAAGGAAATAAGCAGCTAATTATAATGGGACAGAAATATTCTATCAATGAGGATTCAATAATAAATACTGAACAAGATACTTCTTTAAAAGCGTTGAGTCTGAAAATTTTGACTTTAGCATGCTGTAAGGTCAAATGACCAGTGAACTCTTTGCTGGAATTGACAGTAATAATACTACAATTCATGGATACATACAGTTTATAAAAGCTGATATATATCCTAGACTCGTACTTTAGGGGATCAGCCTAAGTACCCTACATTGTGCACAACATAACAGTCTAATGACACTTTATATGTCCTTCGGAATCATATGTCCGGTACAATATGCCCCTATAAAAGGGTTGTTAATTCACAACATTGTATAAGAATCCATACCATAATAACAAAATGGCTTGGAAAGCATTTAACTGATAAATTCATGAATAATATCAATATATCTCAACAATTGTCTAACCGAAGTAATGGTATTGACATACTTTCAATGTAAACTCGTTCAAGATAGAAAAGTTGATATCTATTCTTTTGAAGCTGATTGGAATAAAAAGGCTTTTTATCCTTATATTATTCATAAATAAGGACAGACAGTTCAGAAATTAAAGAACCTGTCCACTGCAGAATAATTTCTCAATAAAGAGTAAGAGTTAGAAACTTGCCTTGTTTGTAGACTATTGATAGGATTCAGCTTAATATGTTCTCACAAAATCCTACACAGTTATTTATATTAACAAGCATGTTAATCACATAGCTAAGTTATATAATTTGTAAACTCACATAATTTCAGTGATCATTGTTGTAGTTAAATTCCAACATTTTATACATTTTTCAAATATCTCATCCATACTTTCATAATAGACATTTTTCACTTTGATGGGGTTTACCTACTTACAACAAGTAATGGAGATCACATTACAGTTATTTATTTAGATTAACCAAGTATGTTAGCCATATAGCCAAGTCATATATCATGTATTTTTAGTGATCATGGTTATATTTCCTATATTTGATACATTTTTCAAATATCTCACCCATGTTTTTATTCTCACTAATTTTCTCTTTAATGGTGTCACACCCAACCTATAATGCTTGTATTATTAGGCTTTAACACATGGGTGTTTTTAATTTTAGCATACAAAAATGTTTTTGTAACTTTATTAGAGGTATCACCAATTTACATGCTCAACACATTTGTTTGTTTAGAATTTGTAAATGATGGTAAGCTTTTTAATCACATCACAAAGCCCAAAAACTGCTATAGCAGTTCGGTTGCTCTAATTTGTTGCTGCCTAATGGCAGTGGCTCATTCTTCTTTTCTAATCCCATGTTCCTTTAAGTCTTATCATGAATCTATAATACTTTATGAAATTAACAGTTTTTAAGTTTTTATCAATAAGGATCTTAAGGTAGATTAAGTTATTCTTAGGTTTAACTGACTTTGGCAAGCTCATCACTACAATAGCAGTTAAGTGAGGCCACTTCTGTTGTTGACTGCTAGGCAGTCCCATGATTTTTTTATCACTTTTTCAGTCTCTTCCTAAAATTACAACTTTCAACCAATCATGGTTACCTAAACTGTTTTAACAGTTTATTTGCTATCAACTGCTGCTGCACATAGGCAGCAGCCCTCCCTTCTTGCCAACTGCTGCTACTAATGTCGCTGCTGTCAAAAACAGCAGCCATGCTCCCCTATTCAACTCTCCTTCTTGTAACTTTATAATAACTTATGTTATGCACTTTACTTAAGCTCAAGTTTTAGCATAATTGTTTTAGAATTTAGCAGTCTATTAATAAGAATGTTAAGCCTTCTAAATCATGATTTCCAAGTTACCTAAACTACCATCCATTTGCTGTTTCTTATCACCATTGTCCGTGAGCAACAACTTCCTCCCCTTCCTTGCTTATTGGTCCAGCCATTTACTCATCCTGGCTGGTTCTATTGCACAATATTACACAGCAGCGTGCGCTGGCTGCTGCGATCTGCAGCAGCCCAGCCAGTTCTCCCCTTTTTCACAGATCCTATTTTAGCAATTTGAATAATCTTTGCTATATAGGTTTATTTGCAACCAATTTTTAAATACTTGCATATGGTATATGAAAATGTTTTTAGCATTTATAACCCCTCCATATCAGTCTTAATAGGCTGTCCAAAACAGTGCTCGCATGCTAATTTTATTAATTCTTCTCTAAGTTAAGACTGAATTTTTATTTCATTCTAAGAGGCTTAACTTGCTAATTATCAATACAAGTAATACATGACTCAATTCCAGCCTTGTTCGTGTCTAATATCTGACTGTTGACTTAAGCAGTCCACTGGGACTTTCGTCAAGCATGTGGTGTGCATGGTTTCAGTTTACTAGTGCCATAGCAATTTGCTTGTTTTAGAAAGCCAACATTATCATCCTTATTACTCCTCAGCCCAACCTAACTCCTTGTGCCTAGGTTCAGTCCCTACAATCTTACCCATAGCATAGCAGTCAATAACAAATTAATATATCAACACCTATCATGTTAATAGTCAAGCAACATAGCATGTCATTCAGTTAGATCCTACAGCAGTTTGCATAATAGTTCAAAATTCCATATAACAGTCCTTATAGCATTGTCATAGCATAGTAATAAATTTAAGACATAACAGTCTCTCATGCCCATTTCAAGCTTTTTAGGCAAGGTTTTGACATTAAATCACCAAAACAACCATAAGGTTTACAACCCAAAGGTTTCCACATCCTGTTTATGCTATCTATTATATGATCATGGTTTAAAACACATAGATGCAATGCCTTGAGTTTTTTGTTCAAAACAGCCCTCTACGGGCTGTAAATTCCACAAGAACACATGGTTTAGCAATCTAGTCAACAAGGATAGTATGATAATACAACATATAAGCATGTACAAACTGTTTACATAGCATTTAATATGTATTGTTATACCCGGATGGTTTAAAAATCAGTCTACAACTTAATAGTACGCAACAAATCCATTCTAGCTAGTATACATGTTATTAAACAGTGGCTCGGTCTGGCCTTTTTCAAACAGACCCAGACTTCCCCATTTTGATCCTTTTCTGGCTGACTTGCAATACATAGACTCACTACTATTATCCTTCAAGGTTTGGTATTTTTTTGATACTTTATTATAGCACAAAATTCACACTAAAAGTATAACATAATAGTTATAAAACCAGCTTCCAATAACAGTCAACAATAACTTATTTTGCTCATATATAAAGCTATCATGGTTTATATTCAAAGTTACAAAATCAGGCCTTAGTTCGGCAATTCATCAAACATGTAGAGGGCAGTGTAAATTCTTGTACTTAAAACATAATTTCTAACCCTCTGCCCCCAGCCGTATGGCTTAAACAATATCAAGCATAAGACCAAACTTATCAGTACAAAACTCACAGTTCAAATACATGAAAGCAGTCATTATATTAAGTTACCATAACAGTCATACATGTTTCCTGGTTATTGACAGTTCAGTTTGCTAATTAATTCAATAGCCATTCTGTTCATTTATCAATTCAGTTGCTACCCGGAATGGAAAGATTAGAAAGGCCAGAATGCTTACTTGTTGCTTTGAATGGTTACAATGGAGTTGTACTGCCCAGCCTCTCCTCTTCTTCTAGCCGTACTCTTCACTCTCACTCTATATAATCGTTACTGCTATTTCTTTTGGACTCAGTTAGGTGATGAAGCTAATTAGTTTTGGGCAATAAACTTGGCCTTTTATGGTTGAGCCTAGCTACTTCTACTGTTACTCACATCACCTCTAGTTGGCCCCTACTCAGCCACCCTACCAAGCACTGCACTCAGTCCTAGCCTAGCTAATTTGGCCCTTACCCAGCCACCCTAGCAGACCTTAGCTTACCTGCTACCTTATCCTCTGCAAGTGTAGCTGACTTGTTATTTGTTTGTTAGCCAAACTAACTTACTTGTTAACTACTCTTAATTATACTAACTACCAGTTAAGAACTAACTTAGGCCTCATAGACTTGCCATCTAAATGAGTGTTCCGGCCATGATAATGAAATTAGTTTGATCAGTTATCTTACTACACACCCATGAGTTTACAGGATTGGGTTTTGACAATTCATGATTTGGGGCTTGAACCAATCCACTCTTGTTAATAATTGGGGCTGCCGAATTGGGCTAGAAAATAGGTTAAAATTGGCCTTTCATTATCTTCTTATAGACTCAACTCATTTTCAAATTAATTGAAAAGGCTTACTAGTATAATTAGTAAAATTTAATATGGCCCAATGTCTTAATGTGGACTTTTATTAAATTAAAACAGATATACTTTTATCTATTACTTTCTCTAGCAACCATAGCTAGCACATATATCATTAAAATGACT
Organism: Panax japonicus; assembly: GCA_020205505.1. Classification (NCBI taxonomy): domain Eukaryota; kingdom Viridiplantae; phylum Streptophyta; class Magnoliopsida; order Apiales; family Araliaceae; genus Panax; species Panax japonicus. The sequence continues at coordinate 54,016,145 of CM035105.1, read as the reverse complement.
ATTCCATGTAATGATTCATGATGGTACACTATTTCTTTATTCTTCAAACATCAAGATGCTAAATAAACTATTAAATAAATAATAGTTTAGTCACAATAAAAAGTAATGAGAGAAAAAAAAAAATTATACGCAAAATTTTACCTTATAATAGTTGAATATTACACAGGATTTTCTGAGTCATTACATTCTCCCCTCCTTATAAGGATTCCGTCCTCGGAATCACAAGTACAAGGTTACTCAAAAAGGTGGGGGTAACTTTTCTTCATCTTTTCTTCGAGTTCCCACGTAGCTTCTTCAGCACTGTGGTTCCTCCATATCACCTTCACAGAAGGTATTATTTTGTTTCTTAAAACTTGCTCTTTCCTATCAATGATTTGAATAGGAACTTCTTCATAGGTTAGATCTTTTTCAACCTGAATAGGTTCATATTGGATTACATGCTTGTGATCTGGTTTATAAGGTCATAGTACCGATGCATGAAATACGTTATGGATGTGACCTAGTTCCGGAGGTAAAGCTACTTCATAAGCCACTTCACCTATTTGTTTCAGTACTTCGAAAGGCCCTATGAATCTTGGACTCAGTTTTCCCTTCTTTCCAAATCTAATTTTTCCCTTCCAGGGAGATACTTTTAAAAACACAAACGATCCTATTTCAAAGTCTCTCTTTTGACGGTGCAAGTCTGCATACTTCTTTTGTCTGTCTTGAGCTGCCACCAATCTTGCTCGTATTACTCGGATGATTTCTGCAGTTTGTTGAACCATTTCTGGTCCCAGCAATTTACGTTCTCCTACCTCATCCCAATAGAGTGGGGTTCTGCATTTTCTCCCGTACAATGCCTCGTACGGCGGCATCCCTATACTGGCGTGATAACTGTTATTATACGCAAACTCGACCAATGGTAAGTGATCATCCCAATTGCCCTTGAAATCCATGACGCATGCTCTCAGCATATCTTCCAGTGTCTGAATTGTTCTTTCGCTTTGACCGTCAGTTTGAGGGTGATACGCCGTACTTAATTTTAACTGTGTCCCCATACGTTCTTGCAGGCTACGCCAAAAATTGGATGTGAATCGCGGATCTCGATCAGATACGATTGATAATGGAACGCCATGTCTTGACACAATCTCTTTAACGTATAGTCTAGCCAATTGATCTAGATTAAATCTGACCTTAATTGGTAAGAAATGTGCTGACTTTGTTAATCGATCTACAACAACCCATATAGCGTCGAAGCCTTTCTGTGTGGTTGGAAGTCCCACAACAAAATCCATAGTTATGTGTTCCCATTTCCATTCCGGAATTTCTAACGGTTGTAGCAATCCACTTGGTCTCTGATGCTCAGCTTTCACTCTTTGACAGGTTAGGCACCTACTGACGTGTTCTGCCACTTCTCTTTTCAAATTAGGCCACCAAAAGTGTTGTCGAAGGTCTTGATACATCTTTGTGCTGCCCGGGTGAATTGAGAAATTTGAACTGTGTGCTGCTTGTAAGATTTCTTCTTTTAGGTCTGGTACTGCTGGTACCCATACTCTTGCCTCAAATCGCAATAATCCGTCTTTATTGATTTTGAACTTGGTAGTCTCTCCATCCTCTATCCGTTTTTTCAACTTTTTGCATTCCTCATCTTGGTCCTGGGCTTCTTTTACTCTGTCCAACAAAACTGGACGCATTTCTACGTTGTACAGCTTCTCTTCCGGCTCTCTTGGATATTTCACTTCAATCTTCATTTTCTCCATTTCTTTGATGAGATCCTCTTGATTTGTCAGCGTTTCTAATCTTTCTCGTCCCTTTCGGCTTAGAGCGTCGACGACTACGTTAGCTTTCCCAGGATGGTACAAAATTTCGCAATCGTAGTCTTTGATCAGTTCTAACCATCTTCTCTGCCTCATGTTTAATTCTTTTTGAGTGAAGATATACTTCAGACTTTTATGGTCTGTGTATATCTCACATTTTTCGCCATACAGATAATGTCTCCAAATCTTTAGAGCGAATACTACGGCTGCCAGTTCCAAGTCGTGCGTAGGGTACCCTTTCTCGTAATCTTTCAACTGGCGAGACGCATATGCAATGACCTTTCCGTGCTGCATCAAAACGCAACCAAGCCCTTTGTGTGACGCATCGCTGTAAACAACAAAACTACCCGTATCGTCTGGTAAGGATAGCACTGGTGCTTCACTCAATCTTTTCTTTAATTCTTGGAAACTCTCTTCACATTTTTCTGACCAAACGAACTTTACGGCTTTTCTGGTCAAATTTGTTAAAGGTCCTGATAATTTCGAAAAGTCTTTGATGAATCTACGGTAATAACCTGCTAGACCTAAGAAACTTCGTATTTCAGTCGGCGTCTTCGGTCGTTCCCAGTTAATTACCGCCTCCACCTTTGCCGGATCTACTGATATCCCTTCATGGTCAATTACGTGTCCCAAAAATTGCACTTTTTCCAACCAAAACTCGCATTTTGAAAACTTTGCGTACAACTTTTCTCTTCTCAAAATCTCTAATACCATCTTCAAATGTTCAGCATGCTCCTCTCGAATCTTCAAATATATCAAGATATCGTCAATGAATACCACCACAAATTTATCTAAGTAAGGTTTGAATACCCGGTTCATTAAATCCATGAATGCTGCTGGTGCATTAGTCAGTCCAAACGACATCACTAGGAACTCATAATGGCCGTAACGAGTCCTAAATGCGGTCTTAGGCACGTCCTCATTCCTCACTTTCAATTGGTGATAACCCGTACGCAAATCTATATATCTTGGAAAAATAACGAGCTCCTTTCAGTTGATCAAAAAGATCATCGATTCTTGGTAAGGGATACTTATTCTTGATGGTGACTTTGTTCAATTCTCTGTAGTCGATACACAGTCGTAACGATCCATCTTTCTTTTTAACAAATAATACAGGTGCTCCCCAGGGAGACACACTCGGTTGAATGTACTTTTTGTCTAATAATTCTTGTAATTGAATCATTAGTTCTTTCATCTCTACTGGAGCCATTCGGTATGGAGCTTTTGAAATTGGATTTGTACCAGGTACTAAGTCTATCACGAATTCGATCTCCCGATCTGGTGGCAACCCTGGCAAATCATTTGGAAATACATCTAAGAATTCTCTTACTATAGGTATTTGTTCTATTTCTGGCTCCATCCTCTGGGTGTCCACGATATGGGCTAAATAACCAACACACCCTTTTCTTAACAACTTCTTGGCCTGCATCATCGTCAGACAACATGACTGTCTCGGCGATTTACTACCATAAAACACGATTTTGGATTTACTAAGAGTCTGAAGGTTTATGCATTTCCTTTGGCAATCAATTACCGCCCCATGGTTGTATAACCAATCCATTCCCAGTATTACGTCAAATTCACCTAATCGAATGGGGATTAGATTTACAGTAAAGTTATGACCCCGTATATCCATATTACAATTTTTATGGACATGAGTTACGGGAATAACTTCCTTATTTGCGACCTCGATATTTAAAGGACGATCTAATCTTTCAGGAGTTAATTCTAACCGTTGAGCAAATTCTTCAGATATAAAAGAACAGGTAGCACCCGAATCAAATAGTATGTAGGCATTAACGTTATTGACGGAAATGATACCTGACACCACCTCCTTTGATGCCACTGCATCCTGTACTGTCATATTAAATGTCCTGGCAATTGGTCGATTGGATGAGGTTGGTCCCCCGATTGTCAGCTTCCCATCGTTGTTTCCTTTCTTTGGACAATTTTTGATCTGGTGATCAGCAGCTCCACATGCAAAGCATCCTTGATTCTTCCTCGGGTTGGTGCAGTTAGGAGAGATGTGGCCCTCCTGCCCGCATTTGTAACAGGCTGTCTTCCCTTTCAGACAGATTCCGAGATGATTTTTCCCACACTTTTTGCATGCTTCAATCTTTCTTCTTGGTTCTCCTTGCTTGTTGCTAAATTTGTTGCTTTTGTTGTTCCACTTTCTTTTGTTAAAATTATTTCCCTTGCTGCTTCCTTCTTGAGATCCTCCAGCTATCTTCTTGGTCTTCTTCTCTTGGTGAAATTTGGCCAATGCCTCAGTTCCTCCTTCAGCGATTATGGCTTTTTCCAGTATGCCCGAAAATGTATTTATCTGAAACATCGAAACCTTGCTGAACAATACCGGCTTCAATCCTTGTTCAAATCTCCGAGCCTTCCGTTCCTCAGTGTCAACTTGGTGCGGCGCAAACCTCGATAGTTCATTAAATCTTGCAGCATAATCAGGTACCGTCATACTTCCTTGTTTAAATTCAAGAAATTCAACTTCCATCTTGTTTTTCATGATACGGGGAAAGTAGGCTTCAAAGAATAGTTCTTTAAACCTATCCCACGTTACGACTCCTACTCCAGCTCTACTTTTATTGGCTCCCCACCAGTAGTTTGCTTCTCCTTTCAGCATGAACGTGGCAAAAGCTGTCTTTTGATTTTCAGCAACTCGGACAACTTCGAAGACCTTTTCCATTTCATTTACCCAAGTTTGGGCTTCTATCGGATTGTTGGTTCCCTTGAACTCTGGGGGTCCTACTGCTTTAAAATCTTTAAAGGTAGTCAAACGACCTTCAGGAGGGTTTGGATTTACGGCCGGTGCGGTATTCCTTCCTTGAAATGCTTGAGTTAATAAGTCGATAAACTGCTGCATAGGATTTTCTGGTACTTCCGTGTTATTTACGGACTCTTCTTGTGTTGATGGGGTTGGTGCCCCAAGTCTTCCTCTTCCTCTTCCTCTCCATCTTGGTGGCATTTTCTGTATAATATAAGTTTTTATATCTTTATCATTTAATCGATATAATAATGCACATTGTATTAAATACACAGGTCTTTCAATAACAAACAACATTCATATATATATATGCCTTTTAAACGTTTTGCCAAACACCTTACATGTTGTTGCATAAGGCTACACATCTTAATCCCTTGACTATATATAGTCGGGATTTACATTTAACTGCCCTTTTCTACAAAAGACGGCCTCAAAAGTATTATCCCCATAGTATACAAAAGAGGGGTACATCTACCTACTACAGACATAATATTAAAATACTTATAATAAACAGACACATCATAAGAGCTTAGTCCAACTATTAGAGAAGCATGCCCCGCCTTTTGGCGCTGTAAAGCTCCTCATCTCCAATGTCTAACACCCTTTTTCGAGTTAACACCAACTCGCTTCCACCTTCATCTATAGGGTGTAGCTGCACCCTTTGCTTCTAGCGTCCGAAAGCCGATTCAAACGTATAGTCCATTTTGTCTATCTTGACATCTTTGCCCCTAACTTCCATCTCCAACTCATAAGCTCTGCCTGAAACCCTATCTCGTTGTTGTTCAGTCCTCACTAGATCAGCCTTCAGGACTTCCACCTCATGCCTAAGAATAACATTTTCTTGCCTCAGAGCCTCCTTTTGGCAGGCAGAACCATGGAGTGCATGTCCCATCTCTACATTCTTTGATACGGTATATACTACCAATGACTCAAACAACTCTACGGAAGCTTGCTGTTCTTCCTTCTCACCCTCTAATTCTTCAATTCGGTTTTCCAGTTCGAGGTTCTTAAGAGTCAGTTCCATTAGGGTGTCAGCCTCTTCGATAAAGGGTTCTTCAGAGAAACCCCCAATATACTCCTCTGGCTCTTCTTGTTTCACCTCTTCCTTGACTCGACTGGATTCAGCTATTTCAGGCATCTACAAAACATTTAATATAACTTGATAAGTTTCCATACAACATTATCAAGTAAACATATTTAAACTATTTATTTTCTTTAACAATGAATTTTCCAGAATTCATCTATTATACTCGAAATGAGTTGAATATTTTCTTAAGGTCATAATCCTAAGGTGTTTTTCCCCATTCCTAAGGTTTATAACCTAACAGCTTTGATACCAACCTGTGACGCCCCCAAATCCGGGTTATCTTTAACTCGGGTTTGGTGCTCACGATACTAATATACCCATTCATAATAAAAGAAAACTATCTTATATTACATAACTTAAATCCCAGGTTCTATAGACCTTTACATAACTTACGAATTTAATATCATTACACAACATAGTATTAACAATATTTATTATATTGACTACTTAAATAAGCACATGCGCTTAATAAAAGACTATTCAACAACTTTGCTCTTTCCCTTGTCTTTTCCAGATGGACCAGCAACTTCATTCTTAACTGAAAACATTATATTTAACGCAAGGGTGAGCAACAAGCTTGCTCAGCAAGGAAATAAGCAGCTAATTATAATGGGACAGAAATATTCTATCAATGAGGATTCAATAATAAATACTGAACAAGATACTTCTTTAAAAGCGTTGAGTCTGAAAATTTTGACTTTAGCATGCTGTAAGGTCAAATGACCAGTGAACTCTTTGCTGGAATTGACAGTAATAATACTACAATTCATGGATACATACAGTTTATAAAAGCTGATATATATCCTAGACTCGTACTTTAGGGGATCAGCCTAAGTACCCTACATTGTGCACAACATAACAGTCTAATGACACTTTACATGTCCTTCGGAATCATATGTCCGGTACAATATGCCCCTATAAAAGGGTTGTTCATTCACAGCATTGTATAAGAATCCATACCATAATAACAAAATGGCTTGGAAAGCATTTAACTGATAAATTCATGAATAATATCAATATATCTCAACAATTGTCTAACCGAAGTAATGGTATTGACATACTTTCAATGTAAACTCGTTCAAGATAGAAAAGTTGATATCTATTCTTTTGAAGCTGATTGGAATAAAAAGGCTTTTTATCCTTATATTATTCATAAATAAGGACAGACAGTTCAGAAATTAAAGAACCTGTCCACTGCAGAATAATTTCTCAATAAAGAGTAAGAGTTAGAAACTTGCCTTGTTTGTAGACTATTGATAGGATTCAGCTTAATATGTTCTCACAAAATCCTACACAGTTATTTATATTAACAAGCATGTTAATCACATAGCTAAATTATATAATTTGTAAACTCACATAATTTCAGTGATCATTGTTGTAGTTAAATTCCAACATTTTATACATTTTTCAAATATCTCATCCATACTTTCATAATAGACATTTTTCACTTTGATGGGGTTCACCTACTTACAACAAGTAATGGAGATCACATTACAGTTATTTATTTAGATTAACCAAGTATGTTAGCCATATAGCCAAGTCATATATCATGTATTTTTAGTGATCATGGTTATATTTCCTATATTTGATACATTTTTCAAATATCTCACCCATGTTTTTATTCTCACTAATTTTCTCTTTAATGGTGTCACACCCAACCTATAATGCTTGTATTATTAGGCTTTAACACATGGGTGTTTTTAATTTTAGCATACAAAAATGTTTTTGTAACTTTATTAGAGGTATCACCAATTTACATGCTCAACACATTTGTTTGTTTAGAATTTGTAAATGATGGTAAGCTTTTTAATCACATCACAAAGCCCAAAAACTGCTATAGCAGTTCGGTTGCTCTAATTTGTTGCTGCCTAATGGCAGTGGCTCATTCTTCTTTTCTAATCCCATGTTCCTTTAAGTCTTATCATGAATCTATAATACTTTATGAAATTAACAATTTTTAAGTTTTTATCAATAAGGATCTTAAGGTAGATTAAGTTATTCTTAGGTTTAACTGACTTTGGCAAGCTCATCACTACAATAGCAGTTAAGTGAGGCCACTTCTGTTGTTGACTGCTAGGCAGTCCCATGATTTTTTTTATCACTTTTTCAGTCTCTTCCTAAAATTACAACTTTCAACCAATCATGGTTACCTAAATTGTTTTAACAGTTTATTTGCTATCAACTGCTGCTGCACATAGGCAGCAGCCCTCCCTTCTTGCCAACTGCTGCTACTAATGTCGCTGCTGTCAAAAACAGCAGCCATGCTCCCCTATTCAACTCTCCTTCTTGTAACTTTATAATAACTTATGTTATGCACTTTACTTAAGCTCAAGTTTTAGCATAATTGTTTTAGAATTTAGCAGTCTATTAATAAGAATGTTAAGCCTTCTAAATCATGATTTCCAAGTTACCTAAACTACCATCCATTTGCTGTTTCTTATCACCATTGTCCGTGAGCAACAACTTCCTCCCCTTCCTTGCTTATTGGTCCAGCCATTTACTCATCCTGGCTGGTTCTATTGCACAATATTACACAGCAGCCCAGCCAGTTCTCCCCTTTTTCACAGATCCTATTTTAGTAATTTGAATAATCTTTGCTATATAGGTTTATTTACAACCAATTTTTAAATACTTGCATATGGTATATGAAAATGTTTTTAGCATTTATAACCCCTCCATATCAGTCTTAATAGGCTGTCCAAAACAGTGCTCGCATGCTAATTTTATTAATTCTTCTCTAAGTTAAGACTGAATTTTTATTTCATTCTAAGAGGCTTAACTTGCTAATTATCAATACAAGTAATACATGACTCAATTCCAGCCTTGTTCGTGTCTAATATCTGACTGTTGACTTAAGCAGTCCACTGGGACTTTCGTCAAGCATGTGGTGTGCATGGTTTCAGTTTACTAGTGCCATAGCAATTTGCTTGTTTTAGAAAGCCAACATTATCATCCTTATTACTCCTCAGCCCAACCTAACTCCTTGTGCCTAGGTTCAGTCCCTACTATCTTAGCCATAGCATAGCAGTCAATAACAACTTAATATATCAACACCTATCATGTTAATAGTCAAGCAACATAGCATGTCATTCAGTTAGATCCTACAGCAGTTTGCATAATAGTTCAAAATTCCATATAACAGTCCTTATAGCATTGTCATAGCATAGTAATAAATTTAAGACATAACAGTCTCTCATGCCCATTTCAAGATTTTTAGGCAAGGTTTTGACATTAAATCACCAAAACAACCATAAGGTTTACAACCCAAAGGTTTCCACATCCTGTTTATGCTATCTATTATATGATCATGGTTTAAAACACATAGATGCAATGCCTTGAGTTTTTTGTTCAAAACAGCCCTCTACGGGCTGTAAATTCCACAAGAACACATGGTTTAGCAATCTAGTCAACAAGGATAGTATGATAATACAACATATAAGCATGTACAAACTGTTTACATAGCATTTAATATGTATTGTTATACCCGGATGGTTTAAAAATCAGTCTACAACTTAACAGTACGCAACAAATCCATTCTAGCTAGTATACATGTTATTAAACAGTGGCTCGGTCTGGCCTTTTTCAAACAGACCCAGACTTCCCCATTTTGATCCTTTTCTGGCTGACTTGCAATACATAGACTCACTACTATTATCCTTCAAGGTTTGGTATTTTTTTGATACTTTATTATAGCACAAAATTCACACTAAAAGTATAACATAATAGTTATAAAACCAGCTTCCAATAACAGTCAACAATAACTTATTTTGCTCATATATAAAGCTATCATGGTTTATATTCAAAGTTACAAAATCAGGCCTTAGTTCGGCAATTCATCAAACATGTAGAGGGCAGTGTAAATTCTTGTACTTAAAACATAATTTCTAACCCTCTGCCCCCAGCCGTATGGCTTAAACAATATCAAGCATAAGACCAAACTTATCAGTACAAAACTCACAGTTCAAATACATGAAAGCAGTCATTATATTAAGTTACCATAACAGTCATACATGTTTCCTGGTTATTGACAGTTCAGTTTGCTAATTAATTCAATAGCCATTCTGTTCATTTATCAATTCAGTTGCTACCCGGAATGGAAAGATTAGAAAGGCCAGAATGCTTACTTGTTGCTTTGAATGGTTACAATGGAGTTGTACTGCCCAGCCTCTCCTCTTCTTCTAGCCGTACTCTTCACTCTCACTCTATATAATCGTTACTGCTATTTCTTTTGGACTCAGTTAGGTGATGAAGCTAATTAGTTTTGGGCAATAAACTTGGCCTTTTATGGTTGAGCCTAGCTACTTCTACTGTTACTCACATCACCTCTAGTTGGCCCCTACTCAGCCACCCTACCAAGCACTGCACTCAGTCCTAGCCTAGCTAATTTGGCCCTTACCCAGCCACCCTAGCAGACCTTAGCTTACCTGCTACCTTATCCTCTGCAAGTGTAGCTGACTTGTTATTTGTTTGTTAGCCAAACTAACTTACCTGTTAACTACTCTTAATTATACTAACTACCAGTTAAGAACTAACTTAGGCCTCATAGACTTGCCATCTAAATGAGTGTTCCGGCCATGATAATGAAATTAGTTTGATCAGTTATCTTACTACACACCCATGAGTTTACAGGATTGGGTTTTGACAATTCATGATTTGGGGCTTGAACCAATCCACTCTTGTTAATAATTGGGGCTGCCAAATTGGGCTAGAAAATAGGTTAAAATTGGCCTTTCATTATCTTCTTATAGACTCAACTCATTTTCAAATTAATTGAAAAGGCTTACTAGTATAATTAGTAAAATTTAATATGGCCCAATGTCTTAATGTGGACTTTTATTAATTTAAAACAGATGTACTTTTATCTATTACTTTCTCTAGCAACCATAGCTAGAACATATATCATTAAAATGACTATTCCATGTAATGATTCATGATGGTACACTATTTCTTTATTCTTCAAACATCAAGATGCTAAATAAACTATTAAATAAATAATAGTTTAGTCACAATAAAAAGTAATGAGAGAAAAAAAAAATTATACGCAAAATTTTACCTTATAATAGTTGAATATTACACAGGATTTTCTGAGTCATTACATTAAAAGTCCACCAATAATGTTTTATCCCTATAAAATAAATCAACAATTCCCGTCCACGATCATGTGAATAACTCATAATCACAATTTTGATTTTAATTCCTCTTCGCACCCAAGACGAAGATAATTTTCATCACATGTCTTCACCTTAGAAAGAAGAGTACTGGATATAGAAGTAGTGAAGTAACAGAACACTTTTCTTCTTTCTCTCTAGAGTTTCAGTGAATTTGTAAGAAATAATGAATAAATGAGCTTCTATTTATAGAAGAATAGACTGCATAGTAACTAATTCATGAACGATCCAGATTGATTTACTTTAAACGGACGATCCATATTTAAAGCAAAATCTTTTAAATAAAATATAATATATTCTATTTATAATCTAATAAAACAAATAACTTTATAAAAGTATTTTATTTTATATAAAAAGATTTTATTATGCAAAATACTATGCAACATTATTCATAATAAAATATAATATATTATATTTATAGAATAACTTTATAAAAGTATTCTGTTTTATATAAAAAGATTTTACTATACAAAATACTATGCATAATAGAATATAATATATTCTATTTATAGAATAACTTTATAAAAGTATTCTGTTTTATATAAAAAGCTTTTCTATTTTATTACATTAATAATATCAATAAAACAAAACTTAGTGACTTATCAAATAAGCATCAATAATCAATACCGTGTGCTACTATGCAACCACACATATTACTGTTCTTTTACTATCGAGTAGTTCAACAGTATTAATGGTAAAACCTTCGCCGTTATTTTCAATAAAATATTTTTGTCGTTTTCTCAATCCGACAATAATTCTGTTGTGGGGTCCACCAATGATTGTACCGTCGTACGGATATTCTCCGACAAAAAGAATATTACCCGACTAATCGAATATTCCCCGACACAACGAATATTTTATATCAACTTGCTTACTTTGCAAAAAAAAATTTCACATATTACCCTTAACTTTAAACTTTTATCAATTTAACTATTTGCCAAAATAGAAAAATTGAATACTTTATTTCATAAAATTTGGGGTCTCACACATTGTATCTAAAAAATATATAGTCTTGAATAGGCCTGACAATTTGGCTTACAAATTGGTAGCCCAATCCAAATTAACTTGGACCATATGAATCGGTTAATAAGTACTTTAAATTATCTAAGTAGGTTAAAATTTAGACCCGTATTTCTTAAAAGATAAACAAACACGAACCAATTAACTAATTTCAACCTATTTTTTAATTTGTTCCGAACTAAAATCAAAATAATCCAATTCTCTCCTCTCACACATCGACTTCTTCGTCTCCTTCTTCATAATCGAAAGATTGAATGTTACTTTTGTCCCTCCAAGTTACGTCACTCACTTTTAAAGTCTTCCCTAAAATTCATTTTTCGCTAATTAGGTCCTTAAAACGATATGTTTTTGACATTTTCGTTCCTTTTACCAAATTTGACCCCAATCTAACCCATTTAGACCAAATTTTTACCCAATCAAGATGTCCAGTTTGACCCAAACCCAATTTTACCGATTAATTATTTTCAAATTATTATTTTAAATATTTAAAAATAAAATATTATTTTTAAAATAATAATTTTTTTAATATTTTAAAATATTAATTAATTATAATATTTTAAAATAAAATAATATTTTTCAAAAATAATAATTTATTTTAATATTATAAAATAAAATATTATTTTTAATATAATATTTATTTTTTATATTTTAAAATAAAATTAAAATTTTAAATAGATTTTAAAATAGTTATTAATTTTAGAACAAAATATTAGAAACTTTTATATTTTTTTCCTAAATTGAGTGAAGTTTCATAAAATATAGATTCAAAAAATTCAAGTTTAAAATTTCTAATTCTTTATTAATTTTAGGAAAATATACACATCGTTTAAAAAATATAAAATTTATAATTTTTAATGAAAATAAAGTTTTCTAATTTTATTTTTTTAATCTATATTTTATGAAATTTAATAATTTTTTTAAAAAACTAATTCTATTTTTTACTAAAAATAAAGTTGTACTTTGTTGTTTTATTTTTTTAATCTATATTTTATAAAACTTTACTCAATTTTTAAATATAAAAAATTTTCTAATTTTTTTCTTGAAAATAATAATTTTTTAAAATACTTTTTAATTTGTTTTTTTTAAAATGAATCAGCTTTTTTATTTATCTTTTAATGTTTTTTGTATTTTAATTTCTATTTTTATTTTTTGTTTTTAAAAACTCTAATATTAAGAATACATATAATAATGGTAAAGACAAAAACCAATTTTTTCCTTCTAAAAATAAAGTGTTACATAAAAAAATGAAAACAAATCTATTTCTTTGAAAATAAAGTTTTATTTTCTTATTTAATTTTTTTGAATCTTTATTTTATGAAACTTTACTCATTTTATGAAAAACATAAAAGCTTCTAATATTTTTTCCTGAAAATAATAATTATTTTTAAGAATATTTAAAATAATAATTATTATTAATATTTTAAAATAAAATATTATTTTCAAAATATCATTTACTTTTATAATAATTTAAAACTTTTTAGTTTTTTTTTAAAAAAATAATTGGTGAAATTGGCATTGGGTTAAACTAGGTCGGGTGGAACAAAATTTGGTCAAAATGAGTAGGATTCAAATCGGGTAAAAGAACTGAAATGTCAAAAAATGTCCCTTTAAGGATTTAATTGGTGAAAAATAAATTTTAGAGACGACTTTAAAAGTGGGTGACAACTTGGAAAGCTGCCATTCTAACTAATAAAAAAAACCAATCTATGTATTCTCTCTCTTTCTATTTCGATCTCTATATAATTCTAGGTGTAAGTTGGATTATAAGTCGTCAGTCAATTTGGTACAAGTATTTCTTTTATATTTTATATTTATTTTTATATGTTTTTTATATTTCCTATTGTATTTCCTTCTTCATATCTTTTAGATTTGGGAAAAAATAGCATAAAATTTGAGTTGTAGGTTGCTTCATGTTCATTTTTTCTGGCTTTATAGCTCCTTCAGTTTTGTCAATTTATTTATTTATTTTTTTAGCTAAAGACAAATGTAATAAGTTAATAACTAAGAAATATAACCAAGTGATCGCGTCACATTGTCCCGGAGTCGGAAATTTTTTGAGAGAAAATATTTTCAAAAAAATTAGAAAGAGAAATTGAACGAATATTATAAAAAATTAATATATTAAGTTATTTACTTCATTTGGTCATAATAATAGTACGTAAGTTTTAAATTTAAAAAATGAGTTGACCTATATTGGACACATAATCATTTTGTTGCAACTGATTCAACTCATTAAACACAAGTTGTATATTTTTAATTAGTTCTTAGAAAGAACCATAATCATATTTTATAATCCATAAACAAACCATAAAATTATTCTAGTTTTGAATAATTGACTCGTGATTGATCAACTAAAAGACTCATAAAATTATTTCATAAAATCTATTAATGCCTTATTATATATAGTTATTGATTATTGATGTAAAATCTGTGGTAGGTGGGTGATGAATAACTAAGTTTAGAGGGTACGTACAAGCGGTCAATATCAGAGGCTACATGCATGGCCTCCATTGACTCTTAACACTTAGGCCTATCTTGAAAATAAATAAATAAGAACTCATGATGTTGGGAAGAGTTCTAACTCAGGAACATTCTGTAATTATCACATGTCCAAAAAGATAAAATATTATATGGGAACGTTCTAAGTTTGTGAGCACGGGGTAACTTGATATAGTAGTTGTACAAAACTATGCTCGAGGGATTTCCTATATAAAGACCAGATCTAAAGTATATGTAAATCACACAATCTTTGAGTTATCAAATTAACACATTTACCAGATACCCTAAAACACAAAATGTTTGCATGGGCATTAACTCTTGTCTTCCTTCTCCTTGGAGCACTCTGGTGGATCATCACCACCTCAAAAAGCCACCGTAAAGTACTACCACCAGGTCCTCGAGGCTTCCCAATTATCGGTAGCCTCCCGATGTTAGGTAACCTCCCCCACCGCACCCTCCACCAGTTAGCCAAGCAGTACGGTCCAATCATGTCCATGCGTTTAGGTTCCGTCCCAACTATCGTAGTCTCCTCCCCTCAAGCTGCCGAGCTTTTTCTCAAGACTCATGACATTCATTTTGCTAACCGCCCCAAGTTTCAGGCCGCGGAATATATGGCATATGGTAATAAGGGCATCACCTTCACCGATGGTCCATACTGGCGCAATGTAAGAAAGTTTGTTGTACAAGAGCTTCTTGCTCCTTCAAAGATTAATTCTTTTGTTGGGATGAGAAAGGAGGAGCTTGGGTTATTGGTGAAGGAGCTTAAGGATGCCGCCGCTAAATGTGAGGTGGTGGATATTAGTGCAAAGGTGGCTGATCTTATTGAGAACATTACTTATAGGTTGCTTTTGGGACGTAGCAAAGATGATAGGTTTGATCTCAAGGGTATTATGAATGAGGCCTTCCTGTTGGCTGGAAAGTTCAATCTTGCAGATTTTGTGCATTTCCTAGCCCCACTTGACCTTCAGGTAATTAATATATATCTCTAGCTTTAAAGAAAGTTTATTTTGTTTATATATATTTTTAACATTTTAATAACCACAAAACATGCATCTCAATATATATTTCCTCTATATAGGGATTGACTCGAAGCTTTAAGGAAGCCGGCAAGAAACTTGACAAAATGTTGGAGCTAATTATTGATGAGCATGAACAAAACGCAAGTAATGGACTTCAAAAGGAAAATACCGACTTTGTTGATGAAATGCTATCATTGATGAAAAATTCCACAAGCACCCATCACGAGTTAGCTAAAGCAATTGACAGGTCGGGTATTAAATCTATCATGGTAGACATTATCACAGCAGCGATCGATACTTCATATACCTCCATCGAATGGATACTAGCAGAACTCATAAGGCA
This sequence comes from Panax japonicus, assembly GCA_020205505.1. NCBI lineage: Eukaryota > Viridiplantae > Streptophyta > Magnoliopsida > Apiales > Araliaceae > Panax > Panax japonicus. Next base: position 54,000,443 of record CM035105.1, on the reverse strand, counting down.
TCCAAGGGTGATGAAAAAGTGTCAAGAGGAAGTAAATAGCATTGTAGGACTTGATCGAATGGTGGAGGAGGCTGATCTGTCAAAGTTAGAATACCTATATATGGTGGTTAAAGAAGGTTTAAGACTGCATCCTATTGCACCATTATTGGGCCCTCATGAGTCTAGGGAGGATATTGTGATCGACGGGTATTACATACCTAAGAAATCACGAGTAATCGTAAATGCTTGGGCCCTAGGACGAGATCCTAATGTGTGGTCTGAAGACGTTGAAGAATTCCTTCCTGAGAGGTTTACTAGGAGCAAAATAGATCTTCGAGGACGTGATTTCCAGCTCTTACCATTTGGGTCAGGTAGAAGAGGGTGCCCTGGAATGCAACTAGGATTGATCAACATTCAATTTGTGTTGGCTCAGTTGTTGCATTGCTTTGATTGGGAGCTACCGAGTGGGATTTCAACTGGTGACTTGGATATGACTGAGAAATCTGGGTTAACAATTCCACGAATCCAACACTTGCTTCTTGTGCCTAAAATCCGTATATAAACAAGTTCTTATACAAACAAAAAACACAATGCCCGTCATTTTTACAAGAGTATATATGACTAGATTATTGTAACAAATAAGGGAAGTCATATTGACACTTCATATTGTTTAATTTTTTTATTGATTTATTCAATTCCCGCTTTATTCTTTCGTATTCAGAAGGATATCTTGTCGGACATTGTATTTTACGTATTCATTTTATGAAATAAAGTTTTATATATATTATTGTATTGGTCACAAACTTTGAAAAAAAATAGACAAATGCAATACTGAACCGTATTTTATTTTATTTTTTGGTAGAAGGCAACATGTAGAACAAATCTGGTCAAGGATTTTACAATTTCTTTGAAATATGTAAATGTAGAGCTTTTCGAAGGATGACATATGTATCATACAGGTTTCTCTTCTTCCGTTGAGTTATTTTTAAATGTAAATTTGATGCCAATAATTTTCGGATAAAGGCAATTTATTCTTTGAGATTGAATAATCAGTTTATTCTTAGTGCAGTCGGCATTATCCTTAATTATCATTCTTGCAAGGAAAATTGTCCTTTGTGTATAAAACGTTGATTCATATATAGCCAAATCTTTGAGAGTGACAAGCACTATATAAACCAAATTGGTCCTAAACTATAAAGTGCGCTATATTTATTTTGATATATCATTGATTTATTTATCATAAATCTTACTTGCAAGATCTTAACTTTCATTGTTGTTATTATAAAATGATATACTTGACATATATGTGCTCAAACTTTGTTAATGTGTTTGTGTAAGAAGCAAAACATAACTATAATAAACAAATTTAAACTAATTAACATTTTACAAAGAGGACATTATTGGCTTCTAATTATTTGGACCGTAAGAAGTATATACATTCAATTACTAGGGCAAATTGAAATGTAACTTACTGAATGTCACCACCCCCACCACAGTACTCTTCTTTGAGAAAATAAAATGAAGCATTTAATTTTTGGTTGTTATTTAAGTGGGAATGGAAAATAAAATAAAATAAAATAAAATGGATCCTATCTAGTGTTAAAGGGGAAAAGAAGCACCACCGCTGCGTTATGCCACCATCACCACCAATGCGCACTACATCGTTGATCTGTTAAAGGGGACGAGGAGGATCGGAGGACCGAAATTGAGGGAGACGGCGGGAAGGAGGTGAGATTTGAGAGCCACGTGAGGGAGGAGCGAGGAAAGAGGAAGAAATGTTTACAGCGAAGGCAGATGAGAAAACTATAATGCCCCCAAAATCTGAGTACTCGCTACAACAGACTTTATGTTCACTATTCATCATCATCCTCAACATCTATCAATATTTTTTTTATTTAACTAGTCTATTTATACATTATATCACATACTTCATCGCGGTATCGCAACTTAGGTCTTATTCTTTTTACCTGATATATACCAACCTGTAACCTTTATATGATTTTAATCTTCCATTCTATAGTTTAAATCTAACCATTCTGGTCTTATCATTATTTTCTACCTGCACCAAGTTAATGTTTGGCAAGAGTTAGCATCAAATATGCTCAATAAGTATAAAATTAAAATGAAACAATTTAATGAATAAACATGAATCAATAATTTAATATTTCTAAATTGTAAGGATTATCAACTTTAGTTACTTGAATGGTCGACTTAAAGGAAAGAGAGTTATGTTGAATCGTACTATATGTGATCAACGTAACAACACTGAATATGACCTGTAACATGTTACCTTACTATATGTAGTACACAGTGACTTGTCAGAATAACTTAACAGTGAATAAATATACTTTGAAAAAATGAATAGCTCGTTAAAGAGGCTTTTCAACATGTGAAACTTCGTAAATGTGTGACAACACAAAGTAAATAAGTAGTATTAGGACTTCAATATCATAGTCTTTTTCTTTAGATTATTATTGAGGGGTCGTTAGAACCATGAACTCTTTAATATTTCAAAAAACATTTCTTTGATAGAGCGCAACCTAACAAACTGACAAGCTAAAGCCTCACCATGACAATATATGGTCTGGCTATATAATCTCCAAGTCGGCATTATATGGACAATAATTATTTAACAGTCAACTAAAAACTTTTACCAATGGTCTTGAGGACCATGAACTCATCATAAAGATTTCAACAGTCATAATTGCTTTGATTGTTATACATGGTCATGAGGACCATGAACACATCATACATAATTCAACAGTCATAATTGCTCTTAATTCTATACATGGTCATGAGAAATTGAACTCTTTTATAAAAGTTAATAGCCACAAAAATTGTCAAATCTTTTAATTATGCCAAAACTAAAAGAGTTAAGTTGACACTATATGGCCCAAAAGTCCCCACAGTTATATAAATTGTTGACTCCATAAGTGGTTAATAGTCGCATATACTTAAAAACTTTCCATAAATGTGGCCTCATATTATGAGGTTGTTCTTCCTCAGTCTTAACTACTTTCACAACAGAGTAGCCAAAACAAATGACATTCACTCTTAAATAATATTCATGATCAACATATTGAATAGTTTGATATTACATAACTACGAACATAAGTTTAGCTAATAAAAAAATTCAAATGCACGTAGTGCCGAAACTTGCACAATTATTAAAAAATTTCGTAAGTTTAGAACTTGCAATAATAACAATCTTACTACAAGTTAAAGAAATTGCTCAAAGTGAGGAAACTTGCAAAAATTTAAGGAAACTAGCACACAATAATCAATTTGTACAAGTTGGGGAAACTTGACTCCGTCCATAGTTCATCATCTACATTATTCACATTCAATAATTCTTTCTTCCATACTAAATTCTGATTCTTCTACAACATTAAATATAAAATATTTTCTGTCAACAAAATAACTTCCTCAGAATAATATTTACTTTTGTTAATTTACTTCCCATAATTATATTTTAACATTCCCGTTAACTTCTCCAATAATCTTATAATTCAAAATTAAATTCAAACATTCTAAATTTTAAGAAAATCTCTTCGTTACGACAAAATAAGTTATTATACATCTATATATTTTTTTCAAAATTCATCTCAAGCCGAGTTATAACACTCGTTTTCCTAATTTTACTTTAACAAAACACTATTTTTGTTTGTATCATAACTCTTTCGTTACTTATCCCTTTTTGTTCAGTCTTGAGTCATATTAAAATTATATATAGTGATAAATTTGAACTTAGAAGTTGTCTTTCCATATCCATTAGTTCCCAAACTATGTCAAACATGTATGCATATATATATATATATATATATATATATATATATATATATATATATATATATATATATATATACACACACACACACACACACAATTATTTTTTATATTTCATGGGATACGAAGAGTTTAATTTTTTCATTGTATATAAAATATATAGTCTTGAATAGGCCTGACAATTTGGCTTACAAATTGGTAGCCCAATCCAAATTAACTTGGACCATATGAATTGGTTAATAACTACTTTAATTTATCTAAGTTGGTTAAAATTTAGACCCGTATTTCTTAAAAGATAAACAAACACGAACTAGTTAACTGATTTCAACCTATTTTTTAATTTGTTTCGAACTAAAATCAAAAGAATCCAATTCTCTCCTCTCACACATCGTCTTCTCCGTCTCCTTCTTCATAATCGAAAGATTGAAAGTTACTTTTGTCCCTCCAAGTTATGTCACTCACTTTTAAAGTCTTCCCTAAAATTCATTTTTCGTTAATTAGGTCCTTAAAACGATATGTTTTGACAATTTCGTTCCTTTTACCAAATTTAACCCCAATCTGACCCATTTAGACCAAATGTTTACCCAATCAAGATGCCCAGTTTGACCCGAACCCAATTTTACCAATTAATTATTTTCAAATTATTATTTTAAATATTTAAAAATAAAATATTATTTTTAAAATATTATTTTTTTAAATATTAATTAATTATAATATTTTAAAATAAAATAATTATTTTTAACATTTTAAATAAAATATTATTTTTAAAATAATAATTATATTTAATATTTTAAAATTAAATAGTATTTTATATTTTATATTACAATTTAAAAATAAAATTACAATTTTAAAAAGATTTAAAAATAGTTATTAATTTTAGAAAAAAATATTAGAAACTTTTATTTTTTTTTCCTAAATTGAGTGAAGTTTCATAAAATTTAGATTCAAAAAATTAAAGTTTAAAGTTTAAAATTTTTAATTCGTTATTATTTTTATGAAAATATACACATCGTTTAAAAAAATATAAAAATTCTATTTTTAATGAAAATAATGTTTTCTAATATTATTTTTTTTAATCTATATTTTATGAAATTTAATAATTTTTTTTAAAAAATATTTATATTTTTACTAAAAATAAAGTTGTATTTTGTTGTTTTATTTTTTTAATCTATATTTTATAAAACTTTTGTGACACCCCCAAAATAGGTATACAACACCCATTCTGAGTTGCCAAATACATGATACAGAAAGCAAAGTATAACTTCAATAATATAATTATCGTGCAAAATGCGACAACACATATACTGTGAGTTTAAATACAAATATTGACTTCTAGACAATATCCACACTCAAATAAGTCCTCGTTATAATAATTCAAACACTATTTTTCAGAAATAGTGAAGACTGCTAAAACATCTTTCTAGAACCATCACTCCATACCCTGACTAGATCCTGCTATGTTCTCACCTCCTGAGAAGAAAAATAGAACAAAAAAGAAAAGGGTGAGCTCAACTAGCCCAGTAAAGAATATTATGACTAAGATAATATACAATAATTTATCATTAGTCTTCAACAGGGAAAAATATGATAAAATATAATAGACAACAAGTTTTAGATCAACAACTGCAGCGAAAATAACAATTCATTAGAAGAGTCAAGTAGAGAAAGAATTCCACTATCTTCTAAGATTTAAAAGTCTATCATCAATAGTTTATCCCTGTAACAACAATCAATATACATCTTTAATCAAATATTCATCTTTGCACTACAGGCCAAAGATATTCATTTATATCACCAGTTGGTCATGTTCATCTCAACACCTGTTCATCTTTGCACTACGGGCCAAAGATATTCATTAGGTAATCATTCATCTTTGCACTACAGGCCAAAGATATTCATCAGTTAATCATTCATCTTTGCACTACAGGCCAAAGATATTCAGTAATATCATCATTTTAGGACTGAGGATGATGAAAAATATATTAAAAAAAATGAATCCAGTGAAACAAAATAACAAATATTAGAGATTCGTATTACAGTTTATTCAAGATCAATAATACTCCATAATAACCAATTTCGAAGCAAAATTCAAGAATAAAGATCAAAACATGGATACAATCAAAGATAGTAACCATAATAGACATCTTAGACAAAAAGGAAACAATTTCATTTTTCGGTGAATAGTGTCGTATTCGTGAATAGTGCCGTATACGTGAATAGTGTCGTATACGTGAATAGTAACCCCACCACAAAAAGTTCCAAATTTGATAAAAAGTTCAGACCAATATTTCGGCATAATGATATTGAAGAAAATAATATCATTTAAGAAGAAATAACATCCCTTACCTCAAACGAACAGTACTTCTGACTGGTATATCGGTATAAGGCTGAAGGAAACTTGCACTGATAAATAGAAACTCACAAAGTATCTAAATACTCACAAAATACACTCGATAATATAAAGAGAAAAAGAGAGAAAGCTTATGTTTTTGGTGTGATTTTCAATTCTAACTTAGCCCTCTATTTATAGGAAAATGTTAGCACGTCGAAGCAGACTTGACCTGCAACCTGATGGCTTTACCTGCTACTATTCTACCCACCAAAAATCAGCCATCTTCCCCAACAACCAAAAGTGGGGCCCACCCATTTCTAAAATTTTCCACCAAAATCATTTATAAACCTAATTTCCGAATTAGTCACCTCTTATAATTCATAACAAATCATACGTTCATTTTTAACGGTTCAAAATTTGTGGACATATACTCAACTTATATATGTATAACATATCCAAAAATCACAACGATCCAACGGTCGAATTAAATATTATAACTCACACAATAAAGCTGTAAGAACACCGATTTGATCTTTTAATACCTCCAATCCAACAAAATACTGATAAAACACCTCAACATTAACTCTTTCATTTTTAACCACAATAAATATATCCAACATTTATATCCACATAAAATAAATATTTCCTTATCATATGAATCAATAATTAATTATTCACAAATAATATTACAGAATCACATTTATGACAACCATGCCGTTCTCAAGAAAGAGGGGGCTTTCCGATAAGTATTATTCCTTACTGGCACGCAATTAGGTGACCAAACCTCTCCTTGACAGAACTTTTTAGACATTGTCAATAATGCTATCTAATAATATTATTCAAATAAAATGAATTATTGATCTGATAATAGAAAATACTATGCAGTGACAATTATTAAAACAACAATAATATAAAATAACAACGCAGCAATTATTGAATCAATAAAATAAAATATTGAACAGTAACTACTGTAATAATTATTGAGTATTGCCTTCTTACGTAAGGATCAATAATTCAACAATACTATGCAATACCGTGTGCTACTGTGCAACAACCCGTATTACTGTATTTTAACCACCGGGTATTCCAACAGTGTTAACGGTAACAACTACGCCGTTATTCAATTTTGTCGTTTTCTTCATTCGACAGTTATCCGTTATGGGGGCCACAAATGGCTGCGCCGTCGTACGAATATTCCCCGACAAAAAGAATAACCACTGGCTTATTTTATAAAATTTGCACATTTCACCCATAACCAAAGCATTATATCAAATTAACACTTTATTATTCACAATAATAAATAGAGAAAATTTGATTTTATTTATAATAAGTTGGGGTCTTACAACTTTACTCATTTTTTAAATATAAAAAATTTTCTAATTATTTTGTTGAAAATAATAATTTAAAAAAAAACTTTTTAATTTGTTTTTTTTTTAAATGAATCAGTTTTTTTATTTATCTTTTAATGTTTTTTGTATTTAAATTTCTATTTTTAGTTGTTGTTTTTAAAAATTCTAATATTAAGAATACATATAATAATGGTAAAGAGAAAAACCAATTTTTTCCTTCTAAAAATAAAGTGTTACATAAAAAAATGAAAAAAAATCTATTTCTTTGAAAATAAAGTTTTATTTTCTTATTTAATTTTTTTGAATCTTTATTTTATGAAACTTTACTCATTTTATGAAATTGAACGAATATTATAAAAAATTAATATATTAAGTAATTTACTTCATTTGGTCATAATAATAGTACGTAAGTTTTAAATTTAAAAAATGAGTTGACCTATATTGGACACATAATCATTTGGTTGCAACTAATTCAACTCATTAAAAACAAGTTGTATGTTTTTAATTAGTTCTTAGAAAGAACCATAATCATATTTTAGGTCACGCGTCGTTGGAGTAATGCTCATTGTCGGTGACACTCTTCCAGTAGTTCTCCCACTTCGAGTTGTGGACATACCCTTCACGAATTCTTCACCTCCCCAGCAGAGTCGCCAAAGAAATGTGAGCAAGAAAATCGTACCTTGCTAGGGTTAAGGTTTTGTGTTGGCTGAGGAGGAGAGAAATTTACGAAAAGTACGGAATTGATTGATTGATTAAAGAGGGGAGAACGACAGGTGGGCGATTACTCCAACGACGCGTGGCAAAACTTCTAGAATTCGAGAACCGTGTTAGTGTAACAGGGATTTCAAGAGCCTTCTTGAGTCCTTTGAGTTGAGAAAATGTCCAAACCCCTTTGGTGCTTTTAGGTGGAATCTCCAAGCTTTTAAGTCACCAAAAGGGTCCCTTTGATCTTCCAATAGTCAAAGTCTTGAGTCTGAAGAGAAGTCTCCTTCCCAATGGAGTGGAAGGGGTATTTATAGGGTTTTCTGAAGAGTGGTCATGTGCTAGGCACATGACTTCGAAAAAATTCCAAATTTACCCTTAGACATCAGAGTAATGTCCAGATCGTCCTGTCCTTCTAGCCACCAATCCAATCTCTCAATTAATTCCAAAAATGAGTCGCCTCCACGTGTCTTCTGCCTCGGGACACGTGAAAGATTCTCTCAGGTCTTGTTTCTTTATTTCCCGCTCTTCCGTCTTCTCATTTGATCATCATGCGAACCCTAATTTGTGCATTCAATTTAAATAGGTCAAGAGAACCCTAATTTGCACTTGGGCCCACATTTGCCAAAAGGCCTTGGGAATTTTTTTTGCTACCCTCTGATCATGTGTTATTATTCCACTACTTTTTTTAACCTTCTCAGTTCCTATTTTTGTCATTTTAGCTTTGTTTTGAATTTGGTACAAGTATTTCTTTTATATTTTTAACCTTCAGTTTTGTCAATTTATTTATTTATTTATTTAGCAAAAGACAAATGTAATAAGTTAATAACTAAGAAATATAACCAAGTCATCGCGTCACATTGTCCCGGAGTCGGAAATTTTTTGAGAGAAAATATGTTCAAAAAAATTAGAAAGAGAAATTGAACGAATATTATAAAAATTTAATATATTAAGTAATTTACTTCATTTGGTCATAATAATAGTACGCAAGTTTTAAATTTAAAAAATGAGTTGACCTATATTGGACACATAATCATTTTGTTGCAACTGATTCAACTCATTAAACACAAGTTGTATATTTTTAATTAGTTCTTAGAAAGAACCATAATCATATTTTATAATCCATAAACAAACCAAAATTTTTTATTTCCAATTCTAGTCGTGAATAATTGACTCGTGATCAACTAAAAGACTCATAAAATTATTTCATAAAATCTATTAATGCCTTATTATATATAGTTATTGATTATTGATGTAAAATCTGTGGTAGGTGGGTGATGAATAACTAAGTTTAGAGGGTACGTACAAGCGGTCAATATCAGAGGCTACATGCATGGCCTCCATTGACTCTTAACACTTAGGCCTATCTTGAAAATAAATAAATAAGAACTCATGATGTTGGGAAGAGTTCTAACTCAGGAACATTCTCTTACACATGTCCAAAAAGATAAAATATTATATGGGAACGTTCTAAGTTTGTGAGCACGGGGTAACTTGATATAGTAGTTGTACAAAACTATGCTCGAGGGATTTCCTATATAAAGACCAGATCTAAAGTATATGTACATCACACAATCTTTGAGTTATCAAATTAACACATTTACCAGATACCCTAAAACACAAAATGTTTGCATGGGCATTAACTCGTCTTCCTTCTCCTTGGAGCACTCTGGTGGATCATCACCACCTCAAAACGCCACCGTAAACAGGGGCGAAACCAGGATTTGTTTTTGGGGGGGGCCAAAATTTTTTTTAACAACATAATATATATTCAGAAAAAGAACTTCAATCACACCACAACATTTCCATATTTTGATACATTTTCTAGGATCACATTTCAAATAATTAATATCTCATTCTTTACCTTCAATTCACGTTGTTCTTGTTCAGAAGTAGGCAGAGATGTTTTAACATTAGGCTCAGGGGTAAGCATAGATATGTCAACATGATTTGATTGCTTTCTCTTGAAAAATGAATCAATAATATGTGATTTTCCCATGATTCTAATTAAACAAAAAATAAAAAATTCAATTAACTACACTACAAGAATGACTTAACCAATATTATTGGACCATTTATTGAACTTTTTAATAATAAAATTTTCATAAACTTACAATCAAATAAGTAAGGTTTTAGTTGGTTACCGGAAAACAAATTGAATATGATCACTCGTTAAACTTTTAAAAAGTAAAATATCAAGTTTCATAAAATAAACAAAAAATAAAAAAAATTAAATAAGGGTTTAAGTTGGTTACTTGGATACAAATGTATCATTTAATTGGAATAACACATATACAATATTATGCTCCAATTATACAAACTTAGAATTATAATAAATTTAATTTTTCCAACCTTGGGGTGGACTTTATAAATTTTTCAAACCTTGGGGGGGGCCATGGCCCCCTCCAGCCCTATGCTAGTTTCGCCCCTGACCGTAAAGTACTACCACCAGGTCCTCGAGTCTTCCCAATTATCGGTAGCCTCCCGATGTTAGGTAACCTCCCCCACCGCACCCTCCACCAGTTAGCCAAGCAGTACGGTCCAATCATGTCCATGCGTTTAGGTTCCGTCCCAACTATCGTAGTCTCCTCCCCTCAAGCTGCCGAGCTTTTTCTCAAGACTCATGACATTCATTTTTCTAACAGCCCCAAGTTTCAGGCCGCGGAATATATGGCATATGGTAATAAGGGCATCACCTTCACCGACGGTCCATACTGGCGCAATGTAAGAAAGTTTGTTGTACAAGAGCTTCTTGCTCCTTCAAAGATTAATTCTTTTGTTGGGATGAGAAAGGAGGAGCTTGGGTTATTGGTGAAGGAGCTTAAGGATGCCGCCGCTAAATGTGAGGTGGTGGATATTAGTGCAAAGGTGGCTGATCTTATTGAGAACATGACTTATAGGTTGCTTTTGGGACGTAGCAAAGATGATAGGTTTGATCTCAAGGGTATTATGAATGAGGCCTTCCTGTTGGCTGGAAAGTTCAATCTTGCAGATTTTGTGCCTTTCCTAGCCCCACTTGACCTTCAGGTAATTAATATATATCTCTAGCTTTAAAGAAAGTTTATTTTGTTTATATATATTTTTAACATTTTAATAACCTCAAAACATGCATCTCAATATATATTTCCTCTATATAGGGATTGACTCGAAGCTTTAAGGAAGCCGGAAAGAAACTTGACAAAATGTTGGAGCTAATTATTGATGAGCATGAACAAAACGCAGGTAATGGACTTCAAAAGGAAAATACCGACTTTGTTGATGAAATGCTATCATTGATGAAAAATTCCACAAGCACCCATCACGAGTTAGCTAAAGCAATTGACAGGTCGGGTATTAAATCTATCATGGTAGACATTATCACAGCAGCGATCGATACTTCATATACCTCCATCGAATGGATACTAGCAGAACTCATAAGGCATCCAAGGGTGATGAAAAAGTGTCAAGAGGAAGTAAATAGCATTGTAGGACTTGATCGAATGGTGGAGGAGACTGATCTGCCAAAGTTAGAATACCTATATATGGTGGTTAAAGAAGGTTTAAGACTGCATCCTATTGCACCATTATTGGGTCCTCATGAGTCTAGGGAGGATATTGTGATCGACGGGTATTACATACCTAAGAAATCACGAGTAATCGTAAATGCTTGGGTGAAGAATTCCTTCCTGAGAGGTTTACTAGGAGCAAAATAGATCTTCGAGGACGTGATTTCCAGCTCTTACCATTTGGGTCAGGTAGAAGAGGGTGCCCTGGAATGCAACTAGGATTGATCAACATTCAATTTGTGTTGGCTCAGTTGTTGCATTGCTTTGATTGGGAGCTACCGAGTGGGATTTCAACTGGTGACTTGGATATGACTGAGAAATTTGGATTAACAATTCCACGAATCCAACACTTGCTTCTTGTGCCTAAAATCCGTATATAAACAAGTTCTTATACAAACAAAAAACACAATGCCCGTCATTTTTACAAGAGTATATATGACTTGATTATTGTAACAAATAAGGGAAGTCATATTGACACTCCATATTGTTTAATTTTTTTATTGATTTATTCAATTCCCGTTTTATTCCTTCGTATTCAGAAGGATATCTAGTTGACATTGTATTTTACGTATTCATTTTATGAAATAAAGTTTTATATATATTATTGTATTGGTCACAGACATTGAAAAAAAAAATAGACAAATGCAATACTGAACCGTATTTTATTTTATTTTTTTGTAGAAGGCAACATGTAGTACAAATCTGGTCAAGGATTTTACAATTTCCTTGAAATATGTAACTGTAGAGCTTTTCGAAGGATGACATTTGTATCAGAGGACTTTACAAATTCATACAGGTTTCTCTTCTTCCGTTGAGTTATTTTTGAATGTAAATTTGATGCCAATAATTTTCGGATAAAGGCAATTTATTCTTTGAGATTGAATAATCAGTTTATTCTTAGTGCAGTCGGCATTATCCTTATCATTCTTGCAAGGAAAATTGTCCTTTGTGTATAAAACGTTGATTCATATATAGCCAAATCTTTGAGAGTGATAAGCACTATATAAACTAAATTGATCCTAAACTATAAAGTGCTATATTTATTTTGATATATCATTGGTTTATTTATCATAAATCTTACTTGCAAGATCTTAACTTTCATTGTTGTTATTCTATATCTTATAAAATGATATACTTGACATATATATACAGAGGTGGAACCAAGGGGGTCGAGTGGGGGCATATGACCCCCCTAGGATGAAGCTTACTGCTGCTGCCGCCTGCCGCCTGCCCCTGCCGCATAAATCTGGGTTGAGAGAGAAGGGTTGGGGTGATGGAGGAGAGAAAAAAGAGGTGATGAACTGATTAGATGGGGACAGGTGGTGGGTTCTGACTGGCAGCAGGGTAGTAGTAGTCATTTGAACGAGCTACCTGGGGTCTGGCCGGAAGAGAATCAATTCTATTCTGTTGTGCCGTCAGTGGTGCCGGTGGTGGTGCCGGCTGTGGTCAAACGGTGAGCAACTGAGAGAGTCTCTCTTTGTAATCCTATTCTGTTGGTTGTTGGCAAGTTGCATGGATCATTGTCATTATATTTGATTTGTCGATTCCCCTTTTTATTTTTCTTGTTATTTTTTGTTTTATAATTTTCGGTTATTTTCCTTTATTTATGGTGTATTTGTATTTACCGTTTACTTTTTGGACATCTAATAAAAATGTCTACATTTTGAGAGGAAATTATGTAAGGACAATGTCTTGCACTTTAATTACAAGTTTTTACAATTATATATTGGGAAAAAAATAATAATTTGTCATAGTTAAGTTTAAATATATTAATTAAAACTATGTATTATTTAATAATAAAATATATGTAATATTATTAATAAATGAGTATATCTATACTTATATTATATAAAAAGGAAAAAATTGTAACACTTTTCACGTAAAAATATTAGTGGAATTGGAATATATTTTTGGAAAACTTATAATTTCTTTAGTCGTTCTAGGTCAAAATTAAACCCAAAGACCTTAACTCCGCTCCCTCGCCGCTGCAACCTACACGTCGCTGTTCCAGACCTCCGGTAACCGTCCTCAAATTTTGACCCCCCTCAAATTTTGTTCTGGTTCCGCCACTGTATATATATATATGTGCTCAAACTTTGTTAATGTGTTTGTGTAAGAAGCAAAACATAACTATAATAAACAAATTTAAACTAAATAACATTTTAAGGCAATACAAAGAGGACATTATTGGCTTCTAATTTTAAGGCAATACAAAGAGGACATTAAGGCAATACAAAGAGGACATAATTAATATTGTACTTAACCTATTTTTTAGGCAAATTGAAATGTAACTTACTGAAATGGAGCCCCTTTGTTTGCTTGTTATATATTTGCAGTGTCACCACCCCCCTCCACAGTACTGTTCATTAGAAAAAATAAAATGAAGCATTTAATTTTTGGTTGTTACTTAAGTGGGAATGGAAAATAAAATAAAATAAAATGGATCTTATCCAGTGTTAAAGGGGAAAAAAAGCACCACCGCTGCGTTATGCCACCACCACCACCAATGCGCACTACGTCGTTGATCTATTAAAGGGGACGAGGAGGATCGGAAGATCGAAATTGAGGGAGACGGCGGGAAGGAGGTGAGATTTGAGAGCCACGTGAGGGAGGAGCGAGGAAAGTGAGAGAAATGATTATAGCGGCGGCAGAGGAGAAAACAATAATGCCCCCAAAATCTGAGTACTCGCTACTAGGAGTGAGCAAAAAACGGATAAAACCGAATTACCGAACCGAACCTAATTATTTTAACCGAATTATTTCGATTTTTCGGTTTTTTTTATAATTTCGGTTATATCCGAATTATTACTCGGTATTCGGTTTCGGTTTCGGTTTCGGTTGTCAAAAAATAGATTATTCGGATACCCGAATAACCGAACTTAAAAAAATTACTTTTATAATATTATCTATAACTATCTCTATCAGTGACTCGGTGTACTCTATCACTGATCTAGGTGTTTATCTATAAGATTTTGGTGTACTCTATCACTATGTTTCCTTCAAATACAAATCAGAGGAAGATGAAGGAATGGGGGGTCGAAGAGGAGAGGGGAAGAGGCCAGATCTGCGCGATTGAGCTAATTTTCTGTGCATTTTTCGATCTGGGTGTTATGGTTTTCTTTGCTTATCTTTTATGCTCTGATCTGGGGAAGAGGCCAGATCTACGCGATTTGCTTATCATCTGATTCCTTTTCGTTCTAGTTCATTTTGATTTGGGCTTCACTTCTATTTCTTTATTCCTTTTCGTCTAGTTGCATTTTGTTAACAGTGTCTGCTCTCTGAGTACAAAATCCTTGAATTGTTGAATCAATAATTTGACGAAATTTTGTAATCTGATAACCTATTTCTTCTCTAATTTGGGCAAAATGGGTATTGCTTTTTATGGTTGCAGATTTTGACTTGCATCTGAATTATCAATTATGTACTGGCATTATTATATAGCATTATTCCTGAAGATCATGTTTAAACTTTCGAATTTCTATTGTCAAATAAATGCTTTCAGTTTGAGTTAATTAAGAATTGTACTTATGTGCTTGACTAATGACTATGTATCTTGATCAAGGTCATTATTTAAGAATTTGATTTCGCATATGAGTTCCTCTCCTAATCAGATGGGAAGTTCAATTTTAATGTGTTAGATGGTTAACATTTGCTTCCTATTTTCCTTGTTTCTTGTAGATTTCAGATCTATAAACGAGACTGGGAATGGCTTCACTGATATTACTTTTAATCGCTACCGTAGTGCATCGTATATGTTCTTTTCCTTTCATGTTCAGACGAGGATTTGTGGTTTTCAGTTTTCACTGTATTCTTAATTTTAAAAAGATCACAAGTTCGGTTATTACCCGAATATCCGAATATACAATTCGGTAATTCGGTATTCAGTAATTCGATTAGTTTTAAATTTCGGTTAGTAGTTCGGATAGTGAAATTATCAATAATTCGGTTTTCGGTTATAACCGAATAGCCTATTCGGTTCGGTTATAACCGAATGATCACCCCTACTCGCTACAACAGACTTGGTTTTCACTATTCATCATCATCCTCAACATCTATCAATATTTTTTTTATTTAACTAGTCTATTTATACATTATATCACATACTTCATCGCGGTATCACAACTTAGGTCTTATTCTTTTTACCTGATACCAACCTGTAACCGTTATATAATTTTAATCTTCCATTCTATAGTTTAAATCTGACCATTCTAGTCCTATCATTATTTTCTACATGCACCAAGTTAATGTTTGGCAAGAGTTAGCATCAAATATGCTCAATAAGTATAAAATTGAAATGAAACAATTTAATGAATAAACATGAATCAATAATTTAATATTTCTAAATTGTAAGGATTATCAACTTTAGTTACTTGAATGGTCCACTTAAAGGAAAGAGAGTTATGTTGAATCGTACAATATGTGATCAACGTAACAACACTGAATATGACCTGTAACATGTTACCTTACTATATGTAGTACACAGTGACTTGTCAGAATAACTTAACAGTAAATAAATATACTTTGAAAAAATGAATAGCTCGTTAAAGAGGCTTTTCAACATGTGAAGCTTCAGAAACGTGTGACAACACAAAGTAAATAAGTAGTATTAGAACTTCAATATCATAGCCTTTTTCTTTAGATTATTTCTGAGGGGTCGTTAACCATCAACTCTTTATATTTTCAAAAACATTTCTTTGATAGAGCGCAACCTAACAACCTGACAAGCTAAAGCCTCACCATGACAATATATGGCCTGGCTATATAATCTCCAAGTCGGCGTTATATGGACAATAATTATTTAACAATCAACAGAAAATTACTAATACCAATGGTCTTGAGGACCATGAATTCATCATACAGATTTCAACAATCATAATTGCTTTGATTGTTATACATGGTCATGAGGACCATGAACACATCATACATAATTCAACAGTCATAATTGCACTTAATTCTATACATGGTCATGAGAAATTGAACTCTTTTATAAAAGTTAATAGCCACAAAAATTGTCAAATCTTTTAATTATGCCAAAACTAAAAGAGTTAAGTTGACACTATATGGCCCAAAAGTCCCCACAGTTATATAAACTGTTGACTCCATAAGTGGTTAATAGTCACATAGACTTAAAAACTTTCCATAAATGTGGCCTTATATTATGAGGTTGTTCTTCCTCAGTCTTAACTACTTTCACAACAGAGTAGCCGAAACAAATGACATTCACTCTTAAAATAATATTCATGATCAACATATTGAATAGTTTGATATTACATAACAACGAACATAAGTTTAGATAATAAAAAAAAAAATTAAATGCACGTAGTGCCGAAACTTGCACAATTATTAAAAAAATTCGTAAGTTTCGAACTTGCAATAATAACAATCTTACTACAAGTTAAAGAAATTTCTCAAAGTGAGGAAACTTGCAAAAATTTAAGGAAACTAGCACACAATAATCAATTTGTACAAGTTAGGGAAACTTGTCTCCGTTCATAGTTCATCATCTACATTATTCACATTCAATAATTCTTTCTTCTAGACTCAATTCTGATTCTTCTACATCATTAAATATAAAATATTTTCTGTCAACAAAATAACTTCCTCAGAATAATATTTACTTTTATTAATTTACTTCCCATAATTATATTTTAACATTCCTATTAAATTCTCCAATAATCTTATAATTCAAAATTAAATTCAAGCATTCTAAATTTTAAGAAAATCTCTTCGTTACGACAAAATAAGTTATTATACGTCAAAATATATATTTTTTCAAAATTCATCTCAAGCTGAGATATAACACTCGTTTTCCTAATTTTACTTTAACAAAACACTATTTTTGTTTGTATCATAACTCTTTCGTTACTTATCCCTTTTTATCCCTTTTTGTTCATTCTTGAGTCATATTAAAATTATATATAGTGATAAATTTGAACTTAGAAGTTGTCTTTCCATATCCATTAGTTCCCAAACTATGTCAAACATGTATGCATATATATATATATATATATATATATATATATATATATATATATATATATATATATATATATACACACACACACACACACAATTAATTTTTTAAATTTTATGGGATAAGAAGAGTTTAATTTTTCATTGTATCTAGAAAATATAATCTTGAATAGGCCTGACAATTTGGCTTACAAATTGGTAGCCCAATCCAAATTAACTTGGACCAAAAGAATTGGTCAATAACTACTTTAAATTATCTATATAAGTTGGTTAAAATTTAGACCCATATTTCTTAAAAGATAAACAAACACGAACCAGTTAACTGATTTCAACCTATTTTTTAATTTGTTCCGAACTAAAATCAAAAGAATCCAATTCTTTCCTCTCACACATCGTCTTCTCTGTCTCCTTCTTCATAATCGAAAGATTGAATGTCACTTTTGTCCCTCCAAGTTGTGTCACTCACTTTTAAAGTCTTCCCTAAAATTCATTTTTCGCTAATTAGGTCCTTAAACCGATATTTTTTTGACATTTTCGTTCCTTTAACCAAATTTGACCCCAATCTAACCCATTTAGACCAAATTTTTACCCAATCTAGATGCCCAGTTTGACCTAAACCCAATTTTACCAATTAATTATTTTCAAATTATTATTTTAAATATTTAAAAATAAAATAATAAATTGTTTTAATATTTTAAAATATTAATTAATTATAATATTTTAAAATAAAATAATTATTTTTAACATTTTAAATAAAATATTATTTTTAAAATAATACTTATATTTAATATTTTAAAATAATAATTTATTTTAATATTATAAAATAAAATATTATTTTTAATGTAATATTTATTTTTTATATTTTATAATAAAATTAAAATTTTAAAAAGATTTAAAAATAGTTATTAATTTTAGGGAAAAATATTAGAAACTTTTATTTTTTCCTAAATTGAGTGAAGTTTCATAAAATATAGATTCAAAAATTTAAATTTTAAAATTTTAAAATCTTTATTATTTTTATGAAAATATACACATCGATTAAAATATTTAAAAATTCTATTTTTTAATGAAAATAAAGTTGTATTTTGTTGTTTTATTTTTTTAATCTATATTTTATAAAACTTTAATCATTTTTAAATATAAAAAATTTTCTAATTTTTTTCTTGAAAATAATAATTTTTTAAAAAACTTTTTAATTTGTTTTTTTTAAAAAATGAATCAATTTTTTTATTTATCTTTTAATGATTTTTGTATTTTAATTTCTATTTTTAATTTTTGTTTTTAAAAATTCTAATATTAAGAATACATATAATAATGGTAAAGACAAAAACCATTTTTTTCTTCTAAAAATAAAGTGTTACATAAAAAATATAAAAACAAATCTATTTCTTTGGAAAATAAAGTTTTATTTTCTTATTTAATTTTTTTGAATCTTTATTTTATGAGACTTTACTCATTCAATGCAAAAAAAATAAAAGATTCTAATATTTTTTCCTTCAAATAATAATTATTTTTAAGAATATTTAAAATAATTATTATTTTTAATATTTTAAAATAAATATTATTGTCAAAATATTAATTACTTTTATAACAATTTAAAACTTTTTAGCTTTTTTTATAAAAAATAATTTGTGAAATTGGGATTCGGTTAAACTAGGTCGGGTGGAACAAAATTTGGTCAAAATGGGTAGGGTTCAAATCGGGTAAAAGAACGGAAATGTCAAAAAATGTCCCTTTAAGGATTTAATTGGTGAAAAATAAACTGTAGGGACGACTTTAAAAGTGGGTGACAACTTGGAGAGCTGTCATTCTAACTAATCAAAAAAACCCATCTATGTATTCTCTCTCTTTCTATATCAATGTCTATATAATTCTAGGTGTAAGTCGCATTATGAGTCGTCTGCACAAAGGCCTTGGGAATTTTTTTTTGCTACCCTCTGATCATGCGTTATTATTCCACTACTTTTTTTAACCTTCTCAGTTCCTATTCTTGTCATTTTAGCTTTTTTTTAACCCTCTGATCATGTGTATATTTTCATAAAAATAATAAAGAACTAAAAATTTAAAACTTTAATTTTTTGAATCTTTATTTTATGAAACTTCACTCAATTTAGGAAAAAAAATAAAAGTTTCTAATATTTTTTTCTAAAATTAATATCTATTTTTAAATCTTTTTAAAATTTTAATATTATTTTAAAATATAAAAAATAAATATTATTTTAAAAATAATTTTTTATTTTATAATATTAAAATAAATTATTATTTTTGAAAAATACTATTAAATTTAAAATATTAAATATAAGTATTATTTTAAAAATAATATTTTATTTAAAATGTTAAAAATAATTATTTTATTTTAAAATTTTATAATTAATTAATATTTTAAAATATTAAAAAAATTATTATTTAAAAAATATTTTATTTTTAAATATTTAAAATAATACTTTGAAAATAATTAATTGGTAAAATTGGGTTCGGGTCGAACTGGGCATCTAGATTGGGTAAAAATTTGGTCTAAATGGGTCAGATTGGGGTCAAATTTGGTAAAAGGAACGAAAACGTCAAAAAATATCGTTTTAAGGACCTAATTAGCAAAAATGAATTTTAGGGAAGACTTTAAAAGTGAGTGACACAACTTGGAGGGGCAAAAGTGACATTCAATCTTTCGATTATGAAGAAGGAGACGGAGAAGACGATGTGTGAGAGGAGAGAATTGGATTCTTTTGATTTTAGTTCGGAACAAATTAAAAAATAGGTTGAAATCAGTTAACTGGTTCGTGTTTGTTTATCTTTTAAGAAATATGGGTTTAAATTATAACCAACATAGATAATTTAAAGTAGTTATTAACCAATTCATATGGTCCAAGTTAATTTGGATTGGGCTACCAATTTGTAAGCCAAATTGTCAAGCCTATTCAAGACAATATATTTTCTAAATACAATGAAAAAAATAAACTCAATTCGTATCCCATGAAATATAAAAAATAATTGTGTGTGTGTGTGTGTGTGTGTGTGTGTGTGTATATATATATATATATATATATATATATATATATATATATATATATATATATATATATATATATAGGGACCGGATCAGGTCCGGGAGTCCGGATTTTAACAAAATCCGGACCTTTTTTTTTTTTTTTGCTTTTTTTTTTTTGAAACAACTAAAAAAAAATAATAATAATTTATGGAATTGGAATTTTTACATTATACAGTGTTTTGGGTGTGATTTGGATGCCTATAACGAAACATGTCTGTACAGTCTGGGCAGACTGTACATACATTGGTTGGTGTGGGTGTTAAAAACACACCCAAAACACTGTATTATTGAAAAATTTCAGTTCCATAAATTTTTTTTTTTTTTTAGTTCTATAAAAAAAAAAAAAAAAAAATTTGGGTCCGGATTTTGGGTCCTGTCCGGACTCCCGGACAGGATCCATTCTGTATATATATATATATATGCTTACATGTTTGACATAGTTTGGGAACTAATGGATATGGAAAGACAACTTCTAAGTTCAAATTTATCACTATATATAATTTTAATTTGACTCAAGAATAAACAAATAGAGATAAGTAACGAAAGAGTTATGATACAAACAAAAATAGCATTTTGTTAAAGTAAAATTAGAAAAACAAGTGTTATAACTCGGCTTGAGATGAATTTTGAAAAAATATATATATTTTGACATATAATAACTTATTTTGTCGCAACGAAGAGATTTTCTTAAAATTTAGAATGTTTGAATTTAATTTTGAATTATAAGATTATTGGAGAAGTTAACAGGAATGTTAAAATATAATTATGGGAAGTAAATTAATAAAAGTAAATATTATTCTGAGGAAGTTATTTTGTTGACAAAAAATATTTTATATTTAATGTTGTAGAAGAATTAGAATTGAGTTATTGAATGTGAATAATGTAGTTGATGAACTATGGACGGAGACAAGTTTCCCTAACTTGTACAAATTGATTATTGTGTGCTAGTTTCCTTAATTTTTTGCAAATTTCCTCACTTTGAGCAATTTCTTTAACTTGTAGTAAGATTGTTATTATTGCAAGTTTTAAACTTACAAAATTTTTTAATAATTGTGCAAGTTTCGGCACTACGTGCATTTGAATTTTTTTTATTATCTAAACTTATGTTCGTTGTTATGTAATATCAAACTATTCAATATGTTGATCATGAATATTACTTTAAGAGTGAATGTCATTTGTTTCGGCTACTCTATTGTGAAAGTAGTTAAGACTGAGGAAGAACAACCTCATAATATAAGGCCACATTTATGGAAAGTTTTTAAGTCTATGTGACTATTAACCACTTATGGAGTCAACGGTTTATATAACTGTGGGGACTTTTGGGCCATATAGTGCCGACTTAACTTTTTTAGTTTTGGCATAATTAAAAGATTTAACAATTTTTGTGGCTATGAACTTTTATAAAAAAGTTCAATTTCTCATGACCATGTATAGAATTAAGAGAAATTATGACTGTTGAATTATGTATGATGTGTTCATGGTCCTCATGACCATGTATAACAATCAAAGCAATTATGACTGTTGAAACCTATATGATGAGTTCATGGTCGTCAAGACCATTGGTAAAAGTTTTCAGTTGACTGTTAAATAATTATTGTCCATATAATGCTGACTTGCAGATTATATAGCCAGGTCATATATTGTCATGGTGAGGCTTTAGCTTATCAGGTTGTTAGGTTGCGCTCTATCAAAGAAATGTTTTTGAAAAATTAAAGAGTTCATGGTTCTAACGACCCCTCAGTAATAATCAAAAGAAAAAGGCTATGATATTGAAGTTCTAATACTACTTATATACTTTGTGTTGTCACACATTTCTGAAGTTTCACATGTTGAAAAGTCTCTTTAACGAGCTATTCATTTTTTCAAAGTATATTTATTTACTGTTAAGTTATTCTGACAAGTCACTGTGTACTACATATAGTAAGGTAACATGTTACATGTCATATTCAGTGTTGTTACGTTGATCACATATATATAGTATGATTCAACATAACTCTCTTTCCTTTAAGTCGACCATTCAAGTAACTAAAGTTGATAATCCTTACAATTTAGAAATATTAAATTATTGATTCATGTTTATTCATTAAATTGTTTCATTTCGATTTTATACTTACTGAGCATATTTGATGCTAACTCTTACCAAACATTAACTTGGTGCACGTAGAATATAATGATAGGACCAGAATGGTCAGATTTAAACTATAGAATGGAAGATTAAAACCATATAAAGGTTACAGGTTGGTATCAGGTAAAAAGAATAAGACCTAAGTTGCGATATCGCGATGAAGTATGTGATATAATGTATAAATAGACTAGTTAAATAAAAAAATATTGATAGATGTTGAGGACGATGATGAATAGTGAACACCAAGTCTGTTGTAGTGAGTACTCAGATTTTGGGGGCATTATAATTTTCTCCTCTGCCGCCGCTGTAAACATCTCTCTCTCCCTCTCTCTCTCTCTCTCTCTCTCTCTCTCTCTCTCTTTCCTCCCTCACGTGGCTCTCAAATATATCTCACCTCCTTCCCAACGTCTCCCTCAATTTCGGTCCTCCGATCCTCCTCGTCCCCTTTAACAGATCAACGACATAGTGCTCATTGGTGGTGGTGGTGGCATAACGCAGCGGTGGTGCTTCTTTTCCCCTTTAACATTGGATAGGATCCATTTTATTTTATTTTATTTTCCATTCCCACTTAAATAACAACCAAAAATTAAATGCTTCATTATATTTTCTTTAATGAACAGTACTGTGGTGAGGGGGTGGTGACACTACAAATAACAAGCAAACAAAGGGGCTCCATTTCAGTAAGTTACATTTCAATTTGCCTAAAAATAGGTTAAGTACAATATTAATTTTGTTTGCCCTAGTAATTGAATGTATATACTTCTTACGGTCCAAATTAGAAACCAATAATGTCCTCTTTGTATTGCATTAAATTAGTGGAATATCCTTGATACTTGCGCTTCATCCAGTATCTTTTCATGGAAATATTCTTCTGAGCATTCTTGAATTTTACTCTACAAAGCAGTATCATGTTGACAATTTAAACGTTATCAGTTCCTGGATAAATTAATTCTTGAACTTGTTTTATTGAATTCTTATATCATTGTCATCGTCCTCATGTTTATATTATGTTGAAAGTCATCTGTGGCCTGTAGTGTATAGATGGACTTGGTATGATTATGACCAGGGATTATTCGGTATAATCATAACCGTAATGTTACAAATGATGTGGAAAAAGTCTTCATTGGCCCATAGTGCATTGATGGACAGTTTTTGGTATGATTATGGCTATGGATTCTCTTTGGCCGTAGTGCAAAGATGAATTGTTTTATGGCATGATCAGGACCGTTGATGAAAACATGATTATCTTTAGCCGTAGTGCATGGATAATTCGTGGTCGTGATACTAAAGAATATCCTTGGCCGTAGTGCAGGGGTGATTCGATGATGTGGATTATTTATTAAGCTGAGTCCCAACGATAAAAGTGATGAAAAACCTTTTAAATCATAGAAGATAGTAGATTTTATTCTCTACTTGACTCTTCTAATGGATTGCTTGTTCCGCTGCAGTTAAATTTGATAGTTATTATATTTTATCAGTTTAACACTGTTGAAGGCTAACGATAAATTATTCTGTATTATCTTAGTCATAATATTTCTTACTGGGCTAGTTGAGCTCACCCTTTCTTTTACTGTTCTCTTCAGGAAATGAGAACGTAGCTGAGACTAGTCGGGGAACAGAGTGATGGTCCTAGATGTTTGCATTAGTAGTCCTCACTATTCTTTAAAATAGTGTGATAATAATTGTTATGAGGACTCCTTTTGAGTTTGTATACTCTCTAGTAAATAATATTTGTATTCAAACTCACTGTTTATGTTTTGTCGTATTGTACACGACAGTTGTATTATTAGAAACTTTTATATTTTTTTCCTAAATTGAGTGAAGTTTCATAAAATATAGATTCAAAAAATTCAAGTTTAAAATTTCTAATTCTTTATTAATTTTAGGAAAATATACACATCGTTTAAAAAATATAAAATTTATATTTTTTAATGAAAATAAAGTTTTCTAATTTTATTTTTTTAATCTATATTTTATGAAATTTACTAATTTTTTTAAAAAAACTATTTCTATTTTTTACTAAAAATAAAGTTGTAGTTTGTTGTTTTATTTTTTTAATCTATATTTTATAAAACTTTACTCAATTTTTAAATATAAAAAATTTTCTATTTTTTTTCTTGAAAATAATAATTTTTAAAAAAAAATTTAATTTGTTTTTTTAAAAAAATGAATCAGCTTTTTTATTTATCTTTTAATGTTTTTTGTATTTTAATTTCTATTTTTAGTTTTTGTTTTTAAAAACTCTAATATTAACAATACATATAATAATGGTAAAGACAAAAACCAATTTTTTCCTTCTAAAAATAAAGTGTTACATAAAAAAATGAAAAAAAATCTATTTCTTTGAAAATAAAGTTTTATTTTCTTATTTAATTTTTTTGAATCTTTATTTTATGAAACTTTACTCATTTTATGAAAAACATAAAAGCTTCTAATATTTTTTCCTGAAAATAATAATTATTTTTAAGAATATTTAAAATAATAATTATTATTAATATTTTAAAATAAAATATTATTTTCAAAATATCATTTACTTTTATAATAATTTAAAACTTTTTAGTTTTTTTTTAAAAAAATAATTGGTGAAATTGGCATTGGGTTAAACTAGGTCGGGTGGAACAAAATTTGGTCAAAATGGGTAGGATTCAAATCGGGTAAAAGAACTGAAATGTCAAAAAATGTCCCTTTAAGGATTTAATTGGTGAAAAATAAATTTTAGAGACGACTTTAAAAGTGGGTGACAACTTGAAAAGCTGCCATTCTAACTAATAAAAAAAACCAATCTATGTATTCTCTCTCTTTCTATTTCGATCTCTATATAATTCTAGGTGTAAGTTGGATTATAAGTCGTCAGTCAATTTGGTACAAGTATTTCTTTTATATTTTATATTTATTTTTATATGTTTTTTATATTTCCTATTGTATTTCCTTCTTCATATCTTTTAGATTTGGGAAAAAATAGCATAAAATTTGAGTTGTAGGTTGCTTCATGTTCATTTTTTCTGGCTTTATAGCTCCTTCAGTTTTGTCAATTTATTTATTTATTTTTTTAGCTAAAGACAAATGTAATAAGTTAATAACTAAGAAATATAACCAAGTGATCGCGTCACATTGTCCCGGAATCGGAAATTTTTTGAGAGAAAATATTTTCAAAAAAATTAGAAAGAGAAATTGAACGAATATTATAAAAAATTAATATATTAAGTTATTTACTTCATAATAATAGTACGTAAGTTTTAAATTTAAAAAATGAGTTGACCTATATTGGACACATAATCATTTTGTTGCAACTGATTCAACTCATTAAACACAAGTTGTATATTTTTAATTAGTTCTTAGAAAGAACCATAATCATATTTTATAATCCATAAACAAACCATAAAATTATTCTAGTTTTGAATAATTGACTCGTGATTGATCAACTAAAAGACTCATAAAATTATTTCATAAAATCTATTAATGCCTTATTATATATAGTTATTGATTATTGATGTAAAATCTGTGGTAGGTGGGTGATGAATAACTAAGTTTAGAGGGTACGTACAAGCGGTCAATATCAGAGGCTACATGCATGGCCTCCATTGACTCTTAACACTTAGGCCTATCTTGAAAATAAATAAATAAGAACTCATGATGTTGGGAAGAGTTCTAACTCAGGAACATTCTGTAATTATCACATGTCCAAAAAGATAAAATATTATATGGGAACGTTCTAAGTTTGTGAGCACGGGGTAACTTGATATAGTAGTTGTACAAAACTATGCTCGAGGGATTTCCTATATAAAGACCAGATCTAAAGTATATGTAAATCACACAATCTTTGAGTTATCAAATTAACACATTTACCAGATACCCTAAAACACAAAATGTTTGCATGGGCATTAACTCTTGTCTTCCTTCTCCTTGGAGCACTCTGGTGGATCATCACCACCTCAAAAAGCCACCGTAAAGTACTACCACCAGGTCCTCGAGGCTTCCCAATTATCGGTAGCCTCCCGATGTTAGGTAACCTCCCCCACCGCACCCTCCACCAGTTAGCCAAGCAGTACGGTCCAATCATGTCCATGCGTTTAGGTTCCGTCCCAACTATCGTAGTCTCCTCCCCTCAAGCTGCCGAGCTTTTTCTCAAGACTCATGACATTCATTTTGCTAACCGCCCCAAGTTTCAGGCCGCGGAATATATGGCATATGGTAATAAGGGCATCACCTTCACCGATGGTCCATACTGGCGCAATGTAAGAAAGTTTGTTGTACAAGAGCTTCTTGCTCCTTCAAAGATTAATTCTTTTGTTGGGATGAGAAAGGAGGAGCTTGGGTTATTGGTGAAGGAGCTTAAGGATGCCGCCGCTAAATGTGAGGTGGTGGATATTAGTGCAAAGGTGGCTGATCTTATTGAGAACATGACTTATAGGTTGCTTTTGGGACGTAGCAAAGATGATAGGTTTGATCTCAAGGGTATTATGAATGAGGCCTTCCTGTTGGCTGGAAAGTTCAATCTTGCAGATTTTGTGCCTTTCCTAGCCCCACTTGACCTTCAGGTAATTAATATATATCTCTAGCTTTAAAGAAAGTTTATTTTGTTTATATATATTTTTAACATTTTAATAACCACAAAACATGCATCTCAATATATATTTCCTCTATATAGGGATTGACTCGAAGCTTTAAGGAAGCCGGCAAGAAACTTGACAAAATGTTGGAGCTAATTATTGATGAGCATGAACAAAACGCATGTAATGGACTTCAAAAGGAAAATACCGACTTTGTTGATGAAATGCTATCATTGATGAAAAATTCCACAAGCACCCATCACGAGTTAGCTAAAGCAATTGACAGGTCGGGTATTAAATCTATCATGGTAGACATTATCACAGCAGCGATCGATACTTCATATACCTCCATCGAATGGATACTAGCAGAACTCATAAGGCATCCAAGGGTGATGAAAAAGTGTCAAGAGGAAGTAAATAGCATTGTAGGACTTGATCGAATGGTGGAGGAGACTGATCTGCCAAAGTTAGAATACCTATGTATGGTGGTTAAAGAAGGTTTAAGACTGCATCCTATTGCACCATTATTGGGTCCTCATGAGTCTAGGGAGGATATTGTGATCGACGGGTATTACATACCTAAGAAATCACGAGTAATCGTAAATGCTTGGGCCCTAGGACGAGATCCTAATGTGTGGTCTGGAGACGTTGAAGAATTCCTTCCTGAGAGGTTTACTAGGAGCAAAATAGATCTTCGAGGACGTGATTTTCAGCTCTTACCATTTGGGTCAGGTAGAAGAGGGTGCCCCGGAATGCAGCTAGGATTGATCAACATTCAATTTGTGTTGGCTCAGTTGTTGCATTGCTTTGATTGGGAGCTACCGAGTGGGATTTCAACTGGTGACTTGGATATGACTGAGAAATCTGGGTTAACAATTCCACGAATCCAACACTTGCTTCTTGTGCCTAAAATCCGTATATAAACAAGTTCTTATACAAACAAAAAGCACAATGCCCGTAATTTTTACAAGAGTATATTTGACTAGATTATTGTAAAAAATAAGGGAAGTCATATTGACACTCCATATTGTTTAATTTTTTTTTATTGATTTATTCAATTCCCGCTTTATTCCTTCGTATTCAGAAGGATATCTAGTCGGACATTGTATTTTACGTATTCATTTTATGAAATAAAGTTTTATATATATTATTGTATTGGTCACAGACATTGAAAAAAAATAGACAAATGTAATACTGAACCGTATTACATTTGCCTATTTTTTAGGCAAATTGAAATGTAACTTACTGAAATGGAGCCCCTTTGTTTGCTTGTTAATATTTGCAGTGTCACCACCCCCCACCACAGTACTCTTCATTAGAGAAAATAAAATGAAGCATTTAATTTTTGGTTGTTACTTAAGTGGGAATGGAAAATAAAATAAATAAAATGGATCATATCCAGTGTTAAAGGGGAAAAGAAGCACCACCGCTGCGTTATGCCACCACCCCCACCAATGCGCACTACGCCGTTGATCTGTTAAAGGGGGACGAGGAGTATCGGAGGACCGAAATTGAGGGAGACGACGGGAAGGAGGTGAGATTTGAGAGCCACGTGAGGGAGGGGCAAGGAAAGAGAGAGAAATGTTTACAGCGGCGGCAGAGGAGAAAAATATAATGCCCCCAAATTCTAAGTACTCACTACAACTGACTTGGTGTTCACTATTCATCATCATCCTCAACATCTATCAATATTTTTTTTATTTAACTAGTCTATTTATACATTATATCACATACTTCATCGCGGTATCGCAACTTAGGTCTTATTCTTTTTACCTGATACCAACCTGTAACCTTTATATGATTTTAATCTTCCATTCTATAGTTTAAATCTGACCATCCTGGTCCTATCATTATTTTCTACCTGCACCAAGTTAATGTTTGGCAAGAGTTAGAATAATATGGCAAGAGTTAGCATCAAATATGCTCAATAAGTATAAAATTGAAATGAAACAATTTAATGAATAAACATGAATCAATAATTTAATATTTCTAAATTGTAAGGATTATCAACTTTAGTTACTTGAATGGTCGAGTTAAAGGAAAGAGAGTTATGTTGAATCGTACTATATGTGATCAATGTAACAACACTGAATATGACATGTAACATGTTACCTTACTATATGTAGTACACAGTGACTTGTTAGAATAACTTAACAGTGAATAAATATACTTTGAAAAAATGAATAGCTCGTTAAAGAGGCTTTTCAACATGTGAAACTTCAGAAATGTGTGACAACACAAAGTAAATAAGTAGTATTAGAACTTCAATATCATAGCCTTTTTCTTTAGATTATTACCATGAGGGGTCGTTAACCATTAACTCTTTAATTTTTCAAAAAACATTTCTTTGATTGAGCGCAACCTAACAACCTGACAAGCTAAAGCATCACCATGACAATATATGGCCTTGCTATATAATCTCCAAGTCGGCATTATATGGACAATTATTATTTAACAGTCAACTAAAAACTTTTACCAATGGTCTTGAGGACCATGAACTCATCATAAAGGTTTCAACAGTCATAATTGCTTTGATTGTTATACATGGTCATGAGGACCATGAACACATCATACTACATAATTCAACAGTCATAATTGCTCTTAATTCTGTACATGGTCATGAGAAATTGAACTCTTTTATAAAAGTTAATAGCCACAAAAATTGTCAAATCTCTTAATTATGCCAAAACTAAAAGAGTTGAGTCGACAACAGAGTAGCCGAAACAAATGATATTCACTCTTAAAATAATATTCATGATCAACATATTGAACAATTTGATATTACATAACAACGAACAAAAGTTTAGCTAATAAAAAAAATTCAAATGCACGTACTGCCGAAACTTACACAATTATTAAAAAATTTGGTAAGTTTAGAACTTGCAATAATAACAATCTTACTTCAAGTTAAAGAAATTGCTCAAAGTGAGGAAACCTGTAAAAATTTAAGGAAACTAGCACACAATAAT
Organism: Panax japonicus; assembly: GCA_020205505.1. Classification (NCBI taxonomy): domain Eukaryota; kingdom Viridiplantae; phylum Streptophyta; class Magnoliopsida; order Apiales; family Araliaceae; genus Panax; species Panax japonicus. The sequence goes on along the minus strand of CM035105.1, from coordinate 53,970,087 downwards.
CAATTTGTACAAGTTAGGGAAACTTTTCTCCGTTCATAGTTCATCATCTACATTATTCACATTCAATATTTCATTCTTCCATACTCAATTCTGAGTCCTCTACAACATTAAATATAAAATATTTTCTGTCAACAAAATAACTTCCTCAGAATAATATTCAATTTTATTAATTTACTTCCCATAATTATATTTTAACATTCCTGTTAACTTCTCCAATCAGCTTATAATTCAAAATTAAATTCAAACATTCTAAATTTTAAGAAAATCTTTTCGTTGCGTCAAAATAAGTTATTATACGTCAAAATATATCTTTATTCAAAATTCGTCTCAAGCCGAGTTATAACACCCGTTTTCCTAATTTAACTTTAACAAAACACTATTTTTGTTTGTATCATAACTCTTTCGTTACTTATCCCTTTTTGTTCATTCTTGAGTCAAATTAAAATTATATATATAGTGATAAATTTGAACTTAGAAGTTGTCTTTCCATATCCATTAGTTCCCAAACTATGTCAAACATGTATATATATATATATATATATATATATATATATATATATATATATACTGTAAGGCCCCAACTTTTATGAATAAAGAATAATTTTCTCGAAATATATTTTTGAATATTATGGTGTGGATTTGATATAATGTTATAGTTGTGAGTGATATTTACAAATTTTGTAAAGTAAGCAAGGGGTTATATAATATTCGATTGGTCAGGGAATATTCGGGAATATTCGTACGATGACACAATCATTGGTGGACCCCACAATGGAAGTATTGTCGTAGTTAGAAAATGACAAAATTATCTTTCTATAAAAATAACAGCGGAGGTGTTACCGTTAAAACTGTTGAACTACCCTGTAGTAAAAGTACAGTAATACGTGTGGTTACATAGTAACACACGGTATTGATTATTGATGCTTACGTGAGAAGTCACTCAGTTATACTCAATTATTGTTACAGTAATTACTGCATCATATCTCTCATATTATTGATTCAATTATTGTTACAGTATCATCTGCATAATATGATATATTATTAAATCAATAATTGAGACGGCAAAGTTATTCATATTATTATTTGTAATATTGACAATGGCTAGAAGTTCTGTCAAGGAGAGGTTTGGTCACCTAATTGCGCGCCAATAAGGAGAAATCCTTATCAGAAAGCCCCCTCTTTCCTGGGATCGACCTGGTTATTAAATATTGTGAATTAAAATATTAATGATGAATAAGTTCGTGTGGATTAAAGATAAATTTTATAGTTCCATTGTGTTGGAATTATTTGTGTTAGTGGAAATCGACATTTGTTTCGATAATAATTGATGTCTGGAGGTTATATTGTTGAATTGGGTATTCGGGGCACTTTTCGTGTCAGAGTACTATTCACGAGTTACTATTCACGGGATACTATTCACCTGTAAAATATATTTCTTTTCGGTCCAAATCATTTTTGGGTACAATATTATTCCATGAGGAGATGTGCTAATTTTTCAGACCGTTGGTTGAAGATATAATAGTAAATCACTATGGACCACTGGTGGAAAGTTATAATAGTAAATCAATATGGATCGTTGGTTTAAAGTTTTAATAGTAAATCAGTATGGACCATTTCTTTAAGTTTTAATAGTAAACCAATATGGACCGTCCATTTAAAAGTAAATCAATCTGGACCGTTCATGAATTAGTTACTATTCAGTCCATTCTCCTATAAATAGAAGCTCATTTCTTCATTATTTCTTACGAATTCACTGAAACTCTAGAGAGAGAAACTATAGAGAAAAAGAAGAAAAGTATTTTGCTACTTCACTACTCCAATATCCAGTTTCTTCTAAGGTAAGGGATATTATTTGTTGTACTCGTAAGGAGTATTATTTCTTTCGTATTCATGAAGAGAACTTCTGTTATTCCATTCTTATTATTCTGTTGGAATAACCTGTTTATGCGAAGTACCGCATACATGGTGAAATTCTTCTGTTATTCCATTCTTTATATTCTGTTTGAATAACCTGTCTGTGCGGTCTATCGCATGCCTGGTGAATTCTGTTGTTATTACATTCTTATTATTATGTTAGAATAACCTGTTTATGTGAAGTACCGCATACATGGTGAAATTCTTCTAATATTCCGTTCTTTATTATTCTATCGGAATATCCTGTCTGTGCGTTTACGCCGGACCTGGTTCCATTATTTATTATTCTGTCGGAATATCCTGTATGTGCGTTTACGCCGGACCTGGTTCCATTATTTATTATTCTGTTGGGAATAACCTGTATGTGCAGTCTATCGCACGCATGGTGATTTCTTCTGTTATTCCATTCTTTATTATTCTGTTGGAATAACCTGTCTATGTGGATTACCACATGCATGGTGAATGATCCTTCGTATTCATTCCTTATTAAATTGTGGAAATGATCTGTCTACGTGGATTACCGTATGGCGGGCAAAAATTCATTTGCAGTTTCATATATTCTATTATACTTAGTTGGTTAAAGCTTTGGCTTCTATACTCCATGAAATTAGTGGAATAGCCTTGATATTTGCGCTTCATCCAGTATCTTTTCATGGAAATATTATTCTGAGCATTCTTGAATTTTACTCTAAAAAGCAGTATCATGTTGACAATTTGGACGTTATTAGTTCCTGGATAAATTAATTTATAAATCTTTAAAATTTATTCTTGAACTTGTTTTATTGAATTATTATGTCATTGACATCATCCTCATGCTTATATTGTGATGAAAGTCATCTTTGGCTTACGTGCATATATGGACTTGGTATGATTATGACCAGGGATTATTCGGTATAATCATGACCATAATGTGACGAATGATGTGGTAAAAGTCCTCATTGACCTATAGTTCATTGGTGGACAGTTGTTGGTATGATTATGACCAGGGATTATTTGGTATAGTCATGACCATTAATGATTACATGAATATCCTTGGCCGTGGAGCAGGGATGATTCGATTTTATTTATTAAGCTGAGTCTCAGCGATAAAGTTGATGAAAAACTTTTTAAATCATAGAAGATAGTAGATTTTATACCTTACTTGACTCTTCTAATGGATTACTTGATCCGCTGCAGTTAAACTTGTTGTCTATTATATTCTATCAGTTTAACATTGTTGAAGGCTAATGATAATTTATTCTGCATTATCTTAGTCATAATATTTCTTACTGGGCTAGTTGAGCTCGCCCTTTCTTTCATTGTTCTCTTCAGGAAATGAGAACGTAGCTGGGACTAGTCGGGGAACAGAGTGATGGTCCTAGATGGTGTATTAGTAGTCCTCACTATTCTGTGAAATAGTGTGATAATAAATGTAATGAGGACTCCATTGAGTGTGGATATTGTGTAGATGACAATATTTGTATTAAAACTCACAGCCTATGTTTTTTCGTATTTTACACGACTGTTGTATAATTAAGTTGTATTTGTATTCAGTACCTTGTATCTGGCGACTCAAGATGGGTGATGTATACCTGTTTTGGGGGTGTCACAGTTGGTATCAAAGCTTAGGGATATGATCCCTGGCTGAGATGTGAGGCAAGAACTAGGAGGGGAGAGACGGGGAATTCCTTCGCTAGTATGACCTACCTAAGTTTATTTGGTATTTAACAGGTCGGTCAGAGTATAGGGATAATATGTGATATATTAATTAACCCTTGTTTTGTGGCAGTATTAGAAAATGGCATCCTAAAATTTTAAGATAAGCAATGAAGCACATGAGATCGTGGATTCACCACAGATTAATACCCAGGATAATGTGCAACAGGAAGACAATAATCCTCAGGTGAACAACAACACCGACCAAATGGCGAATGACAGAATGTTTAGGAGCTTTATGCAATTCGTACAACATTAGGCAAGAGAAACTCCTGTCCAAAATGTAGGTGGAAACACTGAAAACCGTCGGACGGTCACCGCTAAACAGTTCAAGGAGCTGGGACTACCGGAGTTTATTGGAGAGCCAAAACCACGTAAGGCGGAAGCATGGATAAAGCAGATCACCAAGATATTTGATGTCTTGGGATGCTCTGAGGAGCAAAAGGTTCCTTTTGCCACCTTTATGTTGCGAGGAGAGGCAGATTACTGGTGGGAATCGGTAAAGTGTACTCAACCTGCCGCACTGAAGATGTCTTGGGAGAAGTTCCAATAACTGTTCAACGACAAGTACTTTCCCGAAAGTATTCGTCACATTAAAGAGGTAGAGTTCATCAAGTTGGAGTTGAACAATATGACTGCGGCGCAGTACGAAGCTAAGTTTGCCGAGTTATCCCAGTTTGCGTCCCACTTGGTTGATAATGAGGAGAGAATGACGCAGATGTTTTTAAGAGGTTTAAAACCGGAGATACGTCAATATCTTATTTCTCATAAACTGTGTTTGTATTCAGATGTTGTAAATAGGGCTCAATTATTGGAGCGTGATAACGGGTCAATGCAACCAAGAGAAAGCAGCCGGCATAATGAAAATACCAGTGGTAATAGTCATCGAAGTGGTGACAACAAACGTGGAGGGAATCAACATGCCAAAAATGGTAACCACTTCGGTGGTAATCATAGCCAAGACAATAAAAGTGGGAGTTTCAAGAAGAGGAGATTTAATAATGATGGAAGGACGTCAGCACCAGCACCTGTTGTTAAGGAAGGAGAGCGACCGTCGATCGTATGTTACAAATGCGGAGGGGAGGGACACATCAGTCCAAACTGTACGCAGCAGTCCAAAGCATGCTACAATTGTGGAAGAGAAGGTCACCTAGCCCGATTTTGTCGTGCACCGAAGTCAAGTCCAGCTGGGATGGAGGCATCAAAGTCCGTCCTAGACAAGACAAAACCGGTAGTTCAAGGGAGTGCGTTTGTTATAACCTCTCAGAAAGCAAGGAACCCGAACGAGGTTATCACGGGTAAGCTTATCATAAACTCTAGTGAAGTATATACCTTATTTGATACCGACTCTACCCATTCTTTTATTTCTCCTACTTGCGCTCAACGTTTAAATTTGACTCCGGAGAAATTGAACTTTGACTTATCGGTTGAAACTCCGTTGGGAGAAACCTTCATTACATCCACGGTTTATAAGTCTTGTTTGATTCAAATCGGTAACCGTACATTACCTGTTGATCTTATTTCTTTAAAAATACTTGCGTTTGACGTAATTCTAGGGATTGATTGATTAACTACTCATCCTGTAAAAATTGATTATTTTCGTAAGGTTGTTAGTTTTCATATTCCTAATCAACCTATTATGCGAATTCAAGCGACCAAACCATTAAAATCAATCACGGTCATTTCAATCCATAAAGCTATTCATTTATTGAAAAACGGATGTCAAGCTTTCTTAGCTCATGTCACAGATTTAAACAAAAATACGTCAGTTTTGAATGATATTTCTATTGTTAATAAATTTCCTGATGTATTCCCTGAAGAACTTCCTGGCCTACCCCCAGAGCGTGAAATTAAATTTTGTATCGACCTTGAACCTGGTACAAAACCCATTTCCAAAGCCCCATATCGAATGGCTCCTATTGAACTTCAAGAGTTAAAGACCCAATTACAGGAATTGTTAGACATTGGTTTCATTCGTCCTAGTACGTCTCCTTGGGGTGCTCCTGTTCTATTCGTGAAGAAGAAAGATGGGAGTATGTGACTTTATATTGACCACCGAGAATTGAACCATGTCACCATCAAGAATAGGTATCCGTTACCTCGCATTGATGACCTGTTTGACCATTTGTAAGGTGAACAATTCTTTTCAAAGATCAATCTTCGTTCTGAATATCATCAGCTGAAGGTTAAAACTGAGGATATTCCAAAGACTGCCTTCAAAACTCGGTACGGGCATTATGAATTCTTGGTCATGTCTTTTGGATTGACTAATCCTCCTGCTGCCTTCATGGATATGATGAACCGAGTATTCAAGGAATATTTGGTTGTCTTTATTGATGACATTCTCATATATTCCAAAAGTCGTGAAGATCATGAGCAACACTAGAGGCTGATACTCCAAAAGCTTCGTGAAAACAAGCTTTATGCCAAGTTAAAGAAATATGAGTTCTGGCTTGAGGAAGTTGCATTCCTTGGGAATGTGATATCAAATCATAGAATATCTATTTACCCAGCGAAGATTGAAGCAATTTAAAGCTGGGAGCAACCAAAGTCAGTGACTGAAGTACGTAGCTTTCTCGGCTTAGCTGGTTATTATCGGAGATTCATGGAAGGATTTTCTCGAATCGCTACTCCATTAACTTAGTTGACTCGAAAAGATACAAAGTTCTATTAAAGCGAGGAATGTGAGAAGAGTTTTCAAGAACTCAATGGAAGACTCATTTCAGCACCTTTTCTGACAATACCATCTGGCTCAGAGGGATTTGTCATCTACAGTGATGCTTCGGGCAAAGGGTTAGGATGTGTTCTCATGCAACATGGGAAAGTCATAGCATATGCCTCTCGGTAACTCAAAGAATATGAGAGGAATTATCCTACTCATGATCTAGAGTTGGCAGTTGTTGTCTTCACACTTAAGATTTGGAGGCATTACCTGTATGGAGAGAAGGTGGAGATCTATACGGATCATAAAAGCCTCAAATATTTCTTCACCCAAAAGGAACTCAACATGTGGCAACGATGTTGGCTTGAACTGTTAAAAGATTATGATCATAGCATTCAATACCATCCTGGTAAAGCGAACGTAGTAGCTGACACATTGAGTAGAAGATCATATGCGGGTACGAGTGCAATATTGTCAACACAAATGCCCATTTTGTATAACTTACAAATGATGGAGATAGAGTTAAAGAATCTAGGGACCCATGTGATGATGACGAATATACGAGTAGAACCGACTTTAATCGATAAAGTTAAAGTTGCTCAAGCTACAGACCTGGAACTGATACGTATGAGGAAGAAAGTGCAAGAAGGTGCTATTCTGGAAGCAAGAATCGATGAAGAAGGAATACTTCGAGTCAACTCCAGACTTTGTGTTCCTAACAACCCTAATTTAAAGTATAAAATCATGATAGAGGCGCACAACACACCGTTTGCAATCCATCCTAGGAGTACCAAAATGTATCATGATCTTCGACATACATTTTGGTAGAGCAATATGAAGAGAGAGATAGTGGAGTTTATCTCAAGGTGTTTAACTTGTCAACGAGTCAAGGCGAAGCATCAAGTACCAAAAAGTCCATTGCAACCACTTGGAATTCCAGAATGGAACTGGGAGCACATTAACATGGATTTTGTTACTGGTCTTCCCAAGGTTTCTCAAGGCATAGATGCAATTTGGGTCATTGTTGATAGAATGACGAAGTCTGCTCACTTCTTACCTATACGAGAAACTTATACACTTGAACGTCTTGCTCGTATATACAAAAATGAGATTGTAAGACTGCATGGTATGCCAATATCCATAGTTTCTGATCGAGACCCAAGATTCACTTCACGATTTTGGGTTAGTTTGCAGAAAGCTATTGGCACAGATTTACGATTTATCTCGGCATATCATCCTTAGACGGACGGGCAGTCGGAGAGGACTATTCAAACTCTTGAAGATATATTAAGACTCTGTGTCCTTTGGTTATGGGTAAAATGTGCAAAATTTTCAAAATACGTAAGTGGTTATAAAATATTCATTTTTGTCGGGGAATATTCGTTTGGTCGTGGAATATTCTTTCTGTCGGGAAATATTCGTACGACGGCGCAACCATTTGTGGGCCCCATAACAGAATAACTGTCGGATGAAGAAAATGACAAAATTAAGTTTTTATAAATAACGGCGTAATCGTTACCGTTAACAATGTTGGAATACCCGGTTGGTAAAGTAAAGTAATATGCGTTGTTGCACAGTAGCACACGGTATTGCACAATATTATTGAATTATTGATTCTTACGTAAGAAGGCACTACTCAATAATTGTTACAGAAATTACTGTTCAATATTTTATTTTATTGAATCAATAATTGTTGCGTTGATATTTTATATTATTGTTGTTTCAATAATTGTCGCTGCACAGTATCTCCATTATCAGATCCATAATTCATATTATTTGAATAATATTATTAGATAACATTATTGGAAATGTCTAGAAAGTTTTGTCAATGAGAGGTTTGGTCACCTAATTGCACGCCAGTAAAGAGAAATCCTTATCGGAGGAAAGCCCCCTCTTTCCTAGGAACTGCCTGGTTGTCATAATTGTGTTTCTGTAATATTATTTGTGAATAATTAATTATTGATTTATATAGTAAGGAAATATTTAAATAATTCGGATATAAATGATGGATTTATTTATGTGGTTATAAAAGAAGAAATTAATGTTGAGGTATTTTATTAGTATTTTGTCGGATTGGAGGTATTAAAAGATCAAATCAGTGTTCTTGTAGATTTATTATGTGAGTTATAATTTTTAATCTTACCGTTGGATCATTGTGATTTTTTGATATGTTATACATATATAAGTTGAGTATAAGTTCACAAATTTTGAACCGTTAAAAATTAACAAATGATTTGTTATGAATTTTAAGAGGCGACTGATGCGGAAATTAGGTTTATAAATATTTTTTGTGAAAAATTCTAAAAATGGGTGGGCCCCACTTTTGGTTGTTGGGGAAGATGGTTGATTTTTGGTGGGTGGAATAGTAGCAGGTAAAGCCATCAGGTAGCAGGTCAAGTCTGCTTCGGCGTGCTAATATTTTCCTATAAATAGAGGGCTAAGTTAGAATTGAAAATCGCACCAGAATTCATAAGTTTTCTCTCTTTTTCTCTCTAGATTATCGAGTGTATTTTGTGAGTATTTAGATACTTGGTGAGTTGCTATTCATCAGTGCAAGTTTCCTTCAGCGTCATATCCGATATCCAGTCAGAAGTGTTATTCTTTTGAGGTAAGGGATAGTAAGGGATTTTAAGGGTTGTTATGTTTTTCAGTTTCGTAATTTTTCTGACCTTCAAAAATTCTGGAAAAATTTGAAATGAGAATCTGATGAGTTTTATTGATTATGTCCAAAAATGACGATTTATGGATGTATAGATTAAGAGTTGTGAATTTTACGGGAAAAGACTATTTTTAAAAGAAAACCCTTAAAACTCCTTGTGGTTAACTCCAAAATTGGTGAAATTTTTATTGGGAGTACATGTATATGATAGAAGTATACTCTGTAAATTTCGAAATTTTTGGATAAAAGTACAATTTTTGATAAATATCTAAATATTCGGTTGTTTTGGCCATATGAAAAATAGTAAATGAATTTTAAAAATTCTGAGAAAAATATATGTTCAATATGAGACTATATTCTACTAAATCTCAAAAAAGAAAATTTGTTTATACTGATTCGGTATTTTTCATGAAAATGGACTAGTTATGTGTAAATAAATTAAATATGTTATGCGAAGTAAAAAAAATTGGAAAATAGGATTTTATGGCTTGAGAATCCTATATGAGGTATATGCAGATTTTTGATGAGGGTTTTGGTTATTGGTGATGAAATCTTATGAGTTTAGAATTTTAGGATGATTAAATGTATTATTTAGTAAAGTGTAAATAATTAAAATAAATTATTTATAATTTTAAGAAATGTTATTTCAATATCATTATACCGAAATATTGGTATAGATTTTATTGTGGAATTTCTACCTTTTTGTGTCGAGTTTACTATTCATGAGTTACTATTCATAAGTTACTATTCACGAAGTTACTATTCATGGGTTACTATTCACGAGTTACTATTCATGATAAAATTGGTTTCTTTTTCTAACCAAATTATAGTTGATTTATGAATATTACTCTTGAGATTAAATCTAGATGTTTTGATTATATTGATTTTACTATTATATATAACATTTTTATAACCCTAATGATGATATTTCTCTTTAACTTGAGTGTAAAGATGGGTAGATTTTTGGTATGATCATGACTATGGGTTCTCTTTGGCCAGTAGTAAAAAGTTGAATTGTTGACTGGTATGATCATGACCATTGAATTTATAATTGAATATCTTTTGCTTTAGTGCAAAGGTGAAATGATCAACATGGTTATAATTATTGTTTATATAAATTCTGAAATGATTATATATTTCTTTGAGATATTAATATATTTGGCCTATAGTGCAAATATGAATTGTTGATGAATATATTTGGCCTGTAGTGCAAATATGAACTGTTGATGAATATATTTGGACTGTAGTGCAAATATTAATTGCCTGTAGTGCAAAACTTCATTGCTAATTCATTGGCGGGAAAAAAGTTCGTTAGAAATTCGTTGCATAATTTTCGGGCACTTGATTTCCCGTCATCGTGGGCAACGAAAGTTTTTTTGTTGCTAAAAATGGAGCTTTAACAACGATTTTTCAGGCAACGACTTTATAAGTCGTTGATAAAAGTGTATGTTTAGCAACGAAACTTGTCCTTCGTTGCAGATTGTGTCAGGCTTTCACTTTTTGCAACGAAATTCATAAGTTGTTGCAAAATTTGGAAACAAAATTCGTTAGAAATTCATTGCAAAATTTTTAACCACTTGATTTCTCCTCATCGTAGGCAACAAAAGTTTTTTGTTGCTATATTTCGTTGCCTAATATGGACCACATTCATTGGCAATAATTTTTATTTTCGTTGCATATTTTATACAACTTTTTGCAACGACTATTAAAATGTTGTCTTAAATTAAGATAATCCCAATAAGCGTGTTTTTGTAAGACCATATTCGGTATTCGGAGAATTGTCAAAAAATATTCGTATTTAGTATTTAAAAATTATGTCCAAATGCAGAACTTATTCGAACATGTGACCTATCATTTGGAACTTTGTTCATTTGACCGCTGGAGCAACACAAGTTATCTATTAATATATTGCAAGGATTAATATTTATATTAAAACATGAGATTTCCTCCATATACTCCTTTCTTCTCCTTCACTACATACCATTAATATAATCTCAGGAAGTTATATACTACAATAATAATAATAATAATAACAATAACAATAAAAATAATAACAATAATAATAATAATAAATAAATAAAAATAATAACACTATAATTTCTGCTTATATATGTCAAATACTTACAAAATTATGATATGTATCTTACCTGTTCTTTAATTTATTATTTTGCCTTGGAATATAGTATAAGTTATTTTTTTCAATTATCTTCTTCTTTTGCAGCAAATAATTAATGGGCAATCGAACACTTTTTTGATGGAAATTGATAATGAAATAATTAAATGACATATCGATGATCATATATGATCAATATATAGAAGATTATAACGTAAATTAATAGCCAAGTTAATTAATTAGTTTTTTAATATATTGACATTTTAAAATAAGGAATAATTAATGTTATTGTTTCTCGAAAATCTACGGCTTTTTTATTTTGTAAAAAAAAGAATTGATATAATAATTAGAGTTGGTGTAAAAAAGGGAAAACAAAGAAGTCAAACAGGTCTTTCCATACTAACGATCTTATATATCAGAGAATAAATCGACAAATTAGTGTGTTATTATTATAAGATAATATATTTGTATTTCATGCATAAATATCATAAATATTTATATGAATATTTACGTTATATAAATATTCATCGTTACTTTATATATTTAGTTTAATGTTGAGATTTAAGATGAGTATATATATATATATAGCATAAGAAGCAAAAATATCACATCTAGGTTTTGAACCTAAGACCTATGGGTTATTGGACCATTATACTACTATTGAGTCATTCTAATTTATTAGTTAACTAAACTAGCGCCATAACTTGTAGTCTCCAATAATTTTAAATTTATTCTACTGATATGTATATATATATATATATATATATATATATATATATATATATGTATACATACATACATATATACATATTCTTTTCAAAATTTCTTGTCAAACCAAATAAAATACTAAACAAATCTCAACATTAAACTAAGTATATATATAGTAACTATGAATATTTATTTATATATATATATATATGTGTGTGTGTGTGTGTGTGTGTGTGTGTGTGTAAACAAATATTCATATAAATATTTATAAATTTATAAATAAATATTTGTTTATAAATATTTATATGAATATTTAGAGATAAATTTATATATATATATATTAAAATATTCATAGTTACGTTATATAAATATTCATAGTTATTTTATATATATTTAGTTTAATGTGAAGATTTAAGATGTGTATCTTTATATATAGATGATAATAGAATTTATCTAATACACAAAAAATATAATATAAGAAGAAAAAATATCACAAATAGGTTTTGAACCTAAGACCTATGGGTTATTGGGTCATTAATCTACCACTGAGTCATTCTAATTTATTAATTAACTAAACTAACGCCATAACTTGTAGTCTCCTATATTTTTAAATTGGAAGAATTACATATATTAGTACTTTTTTAGAAATAGTTACAAAAATCATACACCTATAAAATAATTACAAAAATATTACACTTTTCCATATTTATTTACAATAATAGTGCAATTAGGATTCCTTAATTTAATGGATTAGTATTAATGGGCGGATATGGCAAATCTGGTGGGTTTTTTTAAACGCGTGAAATCTTCTTCTTCTTCCTTCTTTTTCTTCCAACTACCATATCCTTTGTTCTGGTATTTCTCTCTCTAAAATCTTCTTCTTCTTCTTCTCTCCACCCTTACTATTTCTCCCACTCCTCTTGAAGCCACTCGTCGTCAACGGACTGAATCTACTTCTTCAGACGATGGAGTTTTTGCTTTGGTAGAACCGCCTACTTTTGGAACCTATCATGCGATATGTACATGGTTGAAGTGATGTTGTCATACTCTAAGTTTGTACTTCTGATGACATTCTGTTTATGTTAATTTTTATTATTGAAGGAATTTTTCTTTATCTCTATGACTGGGTTATTTGCGATAGACATCATTTAACAACATAATATTTGCTAAAGTGGATAGTTATTTTAAAATTGTTTAGACTCTTAACATATCTAGTCTGCTTTTGAATGATCATGATTGTCTCATCTTCATTTTGTCATTTTACTTCTGTATCATATACTGATACATGACCAATTTATGGGGGCTTGATGTAATGCTTACGTTGTAGCTACGTTAAGTAATAAAAAATAGATTTTATCATATAACTGTTTGGTTACTTTTGCATTATGTTTTGGTTACTGTTAGCTTGAAATTCGAATACCATTTTTGTTACCTTGATTTGATATTTTGGTTACTTTTTTATGTTGTTATGGTTACCATGTATTTGCTTAGTATATATGGTTGACTAAACTGGTTTTGGTGTACATGTTGTTTATGTATTGGTTACCATTAAAACATGTTTTGGTTTCTATCATATAAATATTTGGTTACTTCTTTAGTATGTTTTTGGTTACTGTTATTTTCTGATTTGGATTCCATTTTTGTTTCCTTGAGTTGGGATTTTGTTTCCATTCGTGTTCCCTCAATTTGGGATTTTGGTTACTTTTTTATGTTATTTTGGTTACCTTGTATTTGCTTAGTATACATTGGTTGACTAAACTGGGTTTGGTCTACATGTTTTTTTTTGTGTTGGTTACCATTAAAACATGGTTCGGTTACTGTCATATAACTATTCGGTTACTTTTTAGTATGGTTAAACCATGTATTTTCTTAGTATACATTGATGTATTATTTTTGTAAATTCCTTCAGATATCTTCTACAAGGTTTATGTTATTCTAGTTCTACTTTCATTTCCACAAACACATCCTACATGGGCTCACTATTCACTAATCCCAATGTATTTTTCTTCCTCCCACAGGTTCATAATGTAGAAGTCGTTTCTAGAGAATGAGAGCAACCATGAAGAAGAAAGTAGCAGCAGCCAAAAAGCTCAAGTTTCAGGAAGATTTGTACCAGATTTTGATTAGTTCGATTGTCGTTGTCTTGTCCTTCTGAATTGTGTTTCGTTCTTTGATTTTTGTTAGATATCCATAACCATTTGTTATGGTTAGTGAGTATGTAATATTTTATTGGAGCTTATCTAAATGGAATTACATATTTGATTATATAATCAATTATTTGACATTGTTTGTTGGTTCGTATTAAGTTGTGTCTGATACATTATTTGAAAGGTGTAGTTGGTAACCAAATATGCATAGAAGGGTATCCATTTTATTTTCTGGTAGTAACCAGATAGTTACAAACTTGTATCAGGACATATATCAAGTGTTAAATGTACATGTGAGAGTATACATGGGTTGCCTAAACTGGGTTGGATATACAGGTTGTTTCTGTTTTGGTTACCATTAAAACATGTTCTGGTTACTTTTCATATAACTATTTGGTTACTTCTTTATTTTGTTTTGGTTACTGTTACCTTATGGTTTGGCTACTATTATTGTGCCCTCGATGTGGGATTTTTTGTTACTGTTATTTTTATTCTGGTTAATATGTAATTGTTTAGTATACATGGATTGCCTAAACTGGGTTTCATTACATGAAATTTATGTTTTGGTTACCATTAAAACATATTCTGGTTACTATCATACAATTATGTGGTTACTATTTTATTATGTTATATTATGATTACTGTTATTAGTAAGCAGATAGTTACAAGCTTGTATCAGGACAAACATCAATCGTTAAATGTACATGTGAGAGTTTTTATTTATATATATGGTTACTTATAGATCTCATATTAAAATAAAAATAGTTTGAGAGGTGCAGTTGGTATCCAAACATGCATATAAGGGTAACCATCTTAGTTTTTGTTAGTAACCAAATAATTAAAAACTTATATCAGAACAGTTATAAAGTGCTTAATGTACATGTGAGGGTTCCCATTTATCTAGCTGATGGATACTTTTAAATTACATAGTTATAAAAGTTATTTGGAAATGGTCTATGCCAGTTGGTAACTAAATATGAATATAGAGGTAACCATTTTATTTTAGATGGATAACCAAATTTACATAAAAATATTTCAGAACAGTTACCAATTGTTCAATGTATATGTTTACTTTATATTGATAACTCATGATGGAATCAAAAATTAAAATATTAAACATCAATTTTGGTTACTGTACACCATCAAAAATGTTACCAACGATGTGATTAATAGTTACTAGCAGTAAACAATTATATATTCCTGTAAACAATTAAATTTGTTGTATTGGTTACTGTCAATAGCCATTGTCTAACAACTGAATAAATATTGTAAAGTAACCAAATCAATATTAGACAGTAACCAAATTACATAATCTTAGTAACCAGAAAATAAACCAAATTTTTACATGCAATTTTGAAGGCCTAAATGATGGAATTCGACCAAAAAACCCTGCAGTTCACCAGCAAAGCTAGTAACTTTTGATTGTTGACCCGTTTCCAATGAAACTAGGATCTGAAAACGCCAAAATTCGACACTCCAAACTTGATAGAAATTGTCAAATTGCCACTGCAACCAAATAAACATTATACTGTAACCAATTAAATAGTATACAACAACCAATATATATAATCAGATTAGCAGTTGTATGAAGGTAACCAATGTAGTCAATGAGTAACAACCAATATAAAAGAAACAATTATAAAACTGAATAACAGTATAGAGTAACCAAATAAACACCTTACAATATCCAAATACATATTATACAGTAACTAAGATATATGTAATTATTAGCCAAGATTATAAAAAAAATTACATTCATTTTACAACCAAAATAATCAGTAATGACTTTGTTACAAATTAAAGAATAACAGATGTATGAAGGTACCTACCAATGTAGTTAATCAGTAACCATCAATATAAAATAATCACTATAAAACACAGTAATATAATGCAGTAACCATGATAATATTACACAGTAACCAAGTCAGCATTATATACTAACCAAATCCAAATTAGACAGTAACCAACATATATTTACTTAGTATACACAAGATAAATACATTCTGCATTGCATTTTTATAGTAAAAAATAACTAGTATAATATGTTTGTTACCTACTAAAGGCAAACTTTTGTAAGAATGTAACCAATGTAGCTAACAAGTAACCATTAATATAAAAAATATAAGTAGAAGTATACATTAATATGCTTCAGCAACCAATATTACAGTAACCAATTAATCATTACAGTAATTAAGTTTGCATTAGTCAGTAACCAAGTCAGCATTAGTTAGTAACCAAGTCAGCACTATAATTTTACAAAGTAACCAAGTCAGCATTAGTCAGTAACCAAAAGAATGTTACATAGTAACCAAGTCAACATTAGTCAGTAACCAATTCAACATTAATTAGTAATATTATGCAGTAACCAAGACAACATTAGTTAGTAACTAATACAGCATTAGACAGTATAATATTACACAGTAACCAAGACAGAATAGTCAGTAACCAATACAGCAGTATACAGTAACCAATTTATTTAACCTTAGTAACCATAATATAAAACATGTTTTGAAATACATTTTGCAATCAAAACATTCAGTATTCTTATTTTGTGACAATTTTAAGTGCGAAAAACTTAAGAAAAAGGTAACATATATAGTAATTCGTAGTAACAATAGGTAACCATGTGCATATAATTTTTAAACTCAAATACCTCAGTGTTTGTATCGAAGTTGATGTTGATCTTGTATTCAACAATCACTGCAGTAATTAAGTTTCTGGTTACTAAACTCGAAGGCGTTGTTGATTTTGTATACTTTTTTCGATCTTAGAGATGCGTCGCGACAACAAGTTTCGTCTTCTCCGATTTCGAGTTGCGTCGCGACAGGAAGCTTCGTCTTCTCCGATTTTGGCTTCTCCGATTGATTTGGCGTTGATCTGTTATTCCGATTGATTTGGAGTTGCATGTTTCATCAGTTGCTTGAATTTAGGTGCGGTGGATTACAAATATGAAAGGAAAATAACTGACGTGTAGGAGTTAATGATACGTGATTTTAGGAATAATAATATATTGTGTTTTGTTAATTTTGTAATTATTTTGTGTGTTTTATTTTTGTAAATACTTTCTAATTGTTGTATATTAGTGTTAAGGACCCTTTTAAATTTATTCTATTGATATGTATATATATACACATACATATTCTTTTCAAAATTTCTTATCAAACTAAATAAAATACTAAACAAATTTCAATATTAAACTAAATATATATAAAGTAAATATGAATATTTATATATATATATATATATATATATATATATTCATATCCGAGAATGAAAATGGTGATTGATTTTATGCGAATTTAAAAAAACGTCAAATGATAAAATATTTATATTTAAATTCTCATCTAATTGCATATTTTTCTATACACGACTAGTGATATTATATAAATATTTATAAATAATAAAAATATGACATTTAATACTAAGGATATTACACAAAAATTATTATAAAAAAATAAATTATTTAATATAAGTAAATATTTAACTTGTGATTACATAAAATAATAAAAACTTTTATTCTTAGACGGAGGGAGTAACTTAAATCATGAACATATTTTTAAGTCCAAAAATAAAACATAAAAAGAAAAATAGTAATGGTATACCCCTAGCTATTCCTAGTTCTCCTTTTACCTTTTTCCCAAATATATTATAAAATTAAATTATAATACTATTAGTTATAAGAGAAAACATAAAAGATAAATTTTTTTTATTATGTTTTATGAACTAAAACAAAATAAAATTATTTAAAAATGACTTATAAGTCATTCCTAATAAGTTAGTTCGACCCATATTAATGTAATATCAATTTTATCCTTATTTTATTTTAACAAATTTTTAAAAAAAAAATTGTAAAAAAGAAGAGTAAGATGCAACGTCACTTTAATTGGCGTTAGAATTTTTATTTTATTTTTTTATAGCTGAAGTCTTATATACTCCTTCATTTCCAACGTCGATGACTGAGAATAAACATAAAAACCTATTGATGTTTGTAAACAAGTACAAGAGATCAAAGAAATAAAAAAAAAAGATTCCAACGTCAGTTAAAGTGATGTTACATCTTACTCTTTTTTTTTACAAATTTGTTTTATAATTGTTTTTAAATAAGTTACAATGCCGGTTAGTTTGGCATTGGATCATATTTTTATTTTTTTTAAATTTCTTTAAAAAAATAAAATCGTTTTAAAAAAGTTAAAATAATTTTATTTTAAATTCGTTTTTAAAAAAAATATTTTTTAAAGTGGCGTTGGTTGCCTTTCTGATTTTTAGCTAAAAAAATATCAAAAAATTCAACGCCATTTCAAATGGCTTTCAATAATTTTTTCCAAATTAAATGTGAGCGACTTTACTCCCAACGACGGTCGTTGAAGTTTTTATCTTTTAAAAAATATTCGTTTAAAAATAAAATCTTTTTTAAAAAAATTAAAGCTTTTTTTTTAAAAAAAGCCTTGCAAGTTGCAAAGTTGTACAACAGTTAAGACTGAGCAAAAAATGGATATAACCGGATTACCGAACCGATCCGAAATAAATTAACTGAAATTTTCTGATAATTCGATTATTTTTAGCATTTCGGTTATATCTGAAATTAAATACGATGTTCGGTTGGTTTATATGGGTATCATTTTTGGGTTATTCAGTTTAACCGAATAACCGAACAAATCACTTAAAATAAATAAAGTACTACTAATCCTAGGGTTGAGCAAAAAACAGGTATAACCGAATTATCGAATCGAATCGAAATAATTTAACCAATTTTTTTTGATAATTTAGTTATTTTCAACATTTCGATTATATCCGAATTTTTTTACGAGTTTCGATTAATTTGTACGAATTTTAATTTTGAATTATTCGATTTAACCGAATACCGACCAAAACCTTGCTCACTAGTGTCTACTGTCTAATCACTCCTACTTAAAATAATAATACTCAGCCAACACACTACTACTCTACTAGCCCAGACTCTGAACTGAAGTCGTAACCCTCAAATCTCAATTCCTAAATCCCAAACTCAGATCTCGAACTCTCAAGTCTCAATCTCTCATCCCAAACGGCCAAACCAGATCTCGAACTCGTCTCAATCTCTCGACTCTCATCGGCCGACGGCCATCGACGCATCGTCTCATCGGCTTCGGCGACCCTTCATCGGTCATCATCGGCGTCTTCTTCTTTCTCAGCGAAGCTTTGCTTCAATTCCAACTGCAAACAAGTGTTGGAACAATCGAGGAAAGGCTGGCGCCGCTCTTTGAACCATTCCCTGAACCTAGTTATGGAGCTTTGCGCCGGCGGCGAGCTCTTTGATCGGATCATCGAGAAAGGACATTACTCCGAGCACGCTGTCGCCGTGCTGTGCCGGCAGATGGTGACGGTGGTGCATAATTATCATTCAATGAGAGTGATGCATCGGGATTTAAAGCCTGAGAATTTTCTATTGTTGAGTACAGGTACAGGCCTAGACCTGGCAAACGGGCCCAAAGCCCGCGGGCCGGCCCGCCCGCCAAAACCCGGGCTTTGGGTCGCCAATTTTAAGCCCGTGAAAACCCGGGCCGTTTTGGCCCGGCCCGTTTTTGGCCCGGCCCGTGGAGGCCCGGCCTGCGGGCGCCCGGCCCGCCCGCCAATTATTAATTTTTTTTAAAAAAAATAAAGTGTTAGGTTGTGAGGCTTGAACACAAGACGTGTAAGTAAATAAATAAGAGTTCAAACCAACTGAGCTACAACAACTATTTGTTTTTGATGTAATCTTCAATATATTTTAACTATAATTGATAATACTAATTTATAATACTATTAAAATTTTAATTAATTGAGCTATGTAGTTAATGTATGTAATTAATTAATCGTGTTTGTTTGTATTATTGTTTATTATTAATGATTTTATTATTTTTAATATTTTTTATTATTATTATTTTTGATGTAACAAAGAGTTTGCAAAAAAAAAAAAAAAATAATGGCCGAAGCTTGCGGGCCGGCCCGGCCCGCCCGCCACGGGCTGACCATTTTCAGCCCACCAAAATCCGGGCCTTTTTGGCCCGGCCCGTCGTTGGCCCGGCCCGCCCCGGCCCGCCCCGGCCCGCCCGTTTGCCAGGTGTAAGTACAGCTGAGGACTCGCCGTTGAAAGCCACAGATTTCGGTCTCTCTGTCTTCTTCAAGCCAGGTACCACTGATTTTGATCTCCTTATTTATTTGATTGTGTATATCATAAAGTTTTTTTTGTTAAAAGAGTTTTTTCCTTGCTACCTGTTGACCCATTTTTGGTTGTGTTCTGTGTGTTGAATTTTGGTTGCTTCACCTTGTTTGTTAATATTATATAAATTTTCTTTACAAAAAGCAAATTTCCAACCCCGTAAGAGTACAAGGTCTTGAAAGGGTGAAGCTAATTGCAGTTGGGGCTTTTCATAATTTGGCTCTACTCGAGGATGGAAGCTTATGGGCATGGGGAAATAATGAATATGGTCAGCTCGGAACTGGAGAAACCCAACCAAGATCACAACCTATTCCTGTCCATGGTTTATCCGATCTTACTTTAGTTAGTACTGAAATCTCTGATTTCTGCATTCAGATCTCTTCTTATTTTTTACAAAATATATATCTTAGATATTTCGTCTCATTGTAGTACTGCTCAAACATCTGTTGACTCTATTGTTGGGTTGTCATATTTAATTAGGCGATATAAGTCTCGAACTTCTTTAGCTTTGCACAAAGACCCAACTGGCATAACATGTCTTCTCCCACGTTCAATCTGATCTACTCACAGTGTTGACATTGGTTCATCTGAATCCTTCTTGCGTGGTGGGGAACTCCCAACTCTCATCGTTCAGTCAACATGGCATGCTCTTCGTGTCTTCACAAATGGACAGCTATCAGGTATATTGTCAAATTGCTAATTCAGATAATTAAGGGACTTATCAATTATCATGGATCACTCCTTGTAACTTCTAAATGGTGACCCCCCATATACCTGCTTAGTGATGCAAAAGAAACAATATATTCTTAGGTTTGTGATATTCATTTTTAAACTTCAGTCTCATAAAATCCTTAGGTAACTTTCAGATTTCCAATGTTACTTGCTATAATAGTGGTTCCCGCCTCTGTTTATACTTTGGTCAGTTCATTTATAAATGGATTACTTTATGAAAGGGTTCAGACCTGCCTAATTTCTTTGATCTTTTCCATATTTACATGATCCTCCTAAATTAATGAAGTCATGGTGCATTGTAGTCTTGATAATATAAAAAAGTATTAGCAATAATAGGGAGCAGGTTATCGGTCATCTTGGCCAGTGTCCGTGCTTAAGAATTTTTCAGTCCTTGCATGGTTATGTAATGTCTAGAATTGCTTGCTTCTCAGATTTTGTTGTAACATAGATCAGGTATGGATGTAAAAGAAAATTCTGCATGATTCACTATATCCACTTCTCAAATTTTGTTGTAACATAGATTAGATATAGATGCAAAAGATAATTCTACATGATATACTATATCCACATTAATGTGTATATATTAGTGTTGAATCTGGCATTTCTATCATCTTTGGTGAAATTGTTGTGTCCAGTTTTATTGTTGCATTTAACAGTAACTGCTCGACATTCTGCACCTGAATTGTTGTTATATAATTGTGATTTTAAAACTTCACGCCATGGTAGATGATGGATATGCTGATTACCTTAACGTATCATACAGTGGACTTTTAATGCGGAGAAGATAATAGACTTTATGATCTATTTGACTCTTCTAATGGATTGATCGTTTCGCTGCAACTATGGTTGAAAAATTTTATCATCTACTATATGTTCTAAATCTCTGATTTATTACTGTTGAAGGCTATTGATAATTTATTTATCTTTAGTCATGATATTCTTTACTGAGCTAGTCGTGCTCACCCTTCTGTTTCAAAATTTCTTTCAGGTAATACGAGTGTAGCTGGGTCGAGCGGGGGTAACATGGGAATAGAACGGTGATCATCATTTAGTAGTTATATTTGATGAATCAAATAGGGTGAGGCGAACCCAACGTTGGAAGGGTGTTTTGCCACTATCATACAAGATGTCTAAAGACATACAACCTCGTGTCATCATAAGACAGGGTTGTGCACATCCACTTACTGAGTATATCTACGCGCACTGCCTATATGATCTTGGTGTTTGTTTGAAGTATAATTCTCAATTAGAGACAGTGGAGATAATGATATGTCAAGAGAAGACTCACCATTGGAAAGAATATGATAGTAATCTTTTCGTTTTTTTTGGGGTCTATTGGGTCAACCAATGATAATTCTGTGGCCATATGATATCTATCATAACCTAGAAGCATGACCTCCCATGTACGAGGGTTTCCTTGAGCACTTCCTAAATATTTTAATTTCTAAAACAGTTTTTGACTATACTTTTATGTAGGTATCACTATGAGGAGTTGTCCACTGATGGGACATTTATCACATTACGGTTGGGACACGAGTCACAGTTGGTATATATTTGTATCCAAACTCACATCATATATGTTGTTGTATTTTGTACGATAATTGTTGTAATAAAGTTGTAGTTATTTTCTGTACCATATATTTGGTGACTCAGAATAGGTTGGGTGAAATGAACCTATTTTTGGGTTGTCACATTTGGTATCAGAGCTTAGGGATATGATCTCTGGCGGAGATCGGGGAATAGAAATAGGAGGGGAGAGATGACTAAATTCTTCGCTAGTGTGTCCTACCTAAGCTTATTTGTTGGTCAGTCATTAAATGAGGATATTATGTGATATGTTAATTTGTTCAATTAACCCTTATTTTGAAGCTGTATTCTAGAATGATATCTAAAATACAGGAGATGAGCAATGGAGAAATCATGATGACAGGGAAGATGAAATCTGAAATGAAAGCAAGGTATTCTCAACTCTTTGCAATACTAGGTACGTAAATTTTGGGGACGAGATTTCATAAAGAGCGGATGTTGTAATACCCCAACTTTTTAATGAATAAAATCGAATTTTCTCTATTTATTATTGTGAATAATAAGGTGTTAATTTGATATAATGCTTTGGTTATGGGTGAAATGTGTAAATTTTTCAAAATACTCAAGTGGTTATAAAATAATCATTTTTATCAGGGAATATTCTTTTGGTCGTGGAATATTCTTTCTGTCGGGGAATATTCGTACGACGACGCAACCATTTGTGGGTCCCATAACAGAATAACTTTCGGATGAAGAAAACAACAAAGTTAAGTTTTTATAAATAACGGCGTAATCGTTACCGTTAACACTGTTGGAATACCCGGTTGGTAAAGTAAAGTAATATGCGTTGTTACACAGTAGCACACGGTATTGCACAATATTGTTGATTTATTGATTCTTACGTAAAAAGGCACTACACAATAATTGTTACAGTAATTACTGTTTAATATTTTATTCTATTGAATCAATAATTGATGCGTTGATATTTTATATTATTGTTGTTTCAATAATTGTCACTGCACAATATCTCCATTATCAGATCAATAATTCATATTATTTGAATAATATTATTGGATAACATTATTGGCAATGTCTAAAAAGTTCTGTCAAGGAGAGGTTTGGTCACCTAATTGCGCGCCAGTAAGGAGAAATTCTTATCGGAAAGCCCCCTCTTTCCTGGGAACTGCCTGGTTGTCATAATTGTGATTATGTAATATTATTTATGAATAATTAATTATTGATTTATATGGTAAGGAAATATTTATTTGATGCGGATATAAATGATGGATTTATTTATGTGGTTATAAAAGAAGAAATTAATGTTGAGATATTTTATCAGTATTTTGTCAGATTGGAGGTATTAAAAGATCAAATCAGTGTTCTTACAGCTTTATTGTGTGAGTTATAATTTTTAATCTGACCGTTGGATCGTAGTAATTTTTGGATATGTTATACATATATAAGTTGAGTATATGTTCACAAATTTTGACTGATTCGAAAATTAGGTTTATAAATAATTTTTGTGGAAAATTCTAGAAATGAGTGGGCCCCACTTTTGGTTGTTGGGGAAGATGGCTGATTTTTGGTGGGTGGAATAGTAGCAGGTAAATCCATCAGGTAGCAGGTCAAGTCTGCTTCGGCGTGCTAACATTTTCCTATAAATAGAGGGCTAAGTTAGAATTGAAAATCACACCAGAATTAATAAGTTTTCTCTCTTTTTTTCTCTAGATTATCGAGTGTATTTTGTGAGTATTTAGATACTTAGTGAGTTGTTATTCATCAGTGCAAGTTTCCTTCAGCGTCATATCCGATATCCAGTCAGAAGTGCTGCTCTTTTGAGGTAAGGGATTGTAAGGAATTATAAGGGTTATATTTTTCAGTTTCGTAATTTTTCTGACCTTCAAAAATTCTGAAAAATTTTGAAATGATAATTTGATGAGTTTTCTTGATTGTGTCCAAAAATGGCGATTTTTGGATTTATAGATTAAGAGTTGTGAATTTTATGAGAAAAGACTATTTTAAAAATAACCGCTTATAACTCCTTGTGGTTAACTTCAAAATTGGTGAAATTTTTATTGGGAGTACATGTATATGATAGTAGTATACTCTGTAAATTTCAGAATTTTTAGATAAAAGTATAATTTTTGATAAATATCTAAATATTCGACTGTTTTGACCATATAAAAAATAGTAAATGATTTTTAAAAAATTCTGAAAAAAATATATGTTCAATATGAGACTATATTCTACTAAATCTCAGAAAAGAAAATTTGTTTGTACTGATTTGGTATTTTTCATAAAAATGGATTAGTTATGAGTAAATGAATTAAATATGTTATGTGAAGTAAGAAAATTGAAAAATAGGATTTTATGGCTTGAGAATCCTATATGAGGTATATGCAGATTTTGACGAGGGTTTTGGTTATTGGTGATGAAATCTTATGAGTTTGGAATTTTAGGATGATTAAATGCATTATTTAGTAAAGTGTAAACAATTAAAATAAATTATTTATAAGTTTAAGAAATGTTATTTCAATATCATTATACCGATATATTGGTATGGATTTTATTATGGAATTTCTACCTTTTTGTGTCGGGTTTATTATTCATGAGTTACTATTCATGAAGTTACTATTCATGGCTTACTATTCACGAGTTATTATTCATGACAAAATTGGTTTCTTTTTCTAACCAAATTATAGTTGAGTTATGAATATTACTCTTGAGAGTAAATCTATATGTTGATTATATTATTTTTATTATCATATATAACATTTTTATAACCCTAATGATGATATTAATTTCTCTTTGACTTGAGTGTAAAGATGAGTAGATTTTTGGTATGATCATGACTATGGGTTCCCTTTGGCCAGTAGTGCAAAGTTGAATTGTTGATTGGTATGATCATGACTATTGAATTTATAATTGAATATCTTTAGCTTAAGTGCAAAGGTGAAATGATCAACATGGTTATAATTATTGTTTATATAAATTCTGAAATGATTATATATTTCTTTGTGATAATAATATATTTGGCATGTAGTGCAAATATGAACTGTTGATGAATATATTTGGCATGTAGTGCAAATATGAACTGTTGAGGAATATCTTTGACCTGTAGTGCAAAGATAAATTGTTGATGAATATCTTTGGCCCGTAGTGCAAAGATGACATATTGAATATCTTTGCCCAGTAGTGCAAAGATGAGTTGTTGACGAATATATTTGGCCGTAGTACAAAGATGAAGTTATTAGTATGATTATGAACAGAAACTGTGATTTGGTGTAACTATGATCTTTGATGTTTCAGGTAAAGATAGGTGATGAAAATTATCTTCGCCTTGGATGAGAAGAGGAATTTAGAACTGCAATTATGATTATGAGTTATTCATATAATTGTGGACCAAAATTGTTGATTGATGTTACAGGGATAAAACACTGTTGGTGGACTTTTAATGTGGAGAAGATAGTAGACTTTATGATCTATTTGACTCTTCTAATGGATTGCTCGTTCCGCTGCAACTATAGTTGGAAATTTTTATCATCTACCATATGTTTTAAATCTATGATTTATTAATTACTGTTGAATGCTATTGATAATTTATTTATCTTTAGTCATGATATTCTTTACTGGGCTAGTTGAGCTCACCCTTTTGCTTCACAATTCCTTTTAGGTAATAAGAGTGTAGCTGGGTCGAGCGGGGGTAACAAGAGAATAGAACGGTGGTCTCTAGCTGTGGAGTTCTTCCTAAACAGTATAGAAAAGTGTGTTGTATACATCATTTAGTTGTTATATTTGGTGAATCAGATAGGGTGAGGCAAACCCAACGTTGGAAGAGTGTTTTGCCACTATCATACAAGATGTCTAATAACATACAACCTCGTGTCATCATAAGACAGGGTTGTGCACATCCACTTGCTGAGTATATCTACGAGTACTACCTATATAATCTCGGTGTTTGTTTGAAGTATAATTCTCAATTAGAGACAGTTGAGATAATGATATGTCAAGAGAAGACTCACCATTAGAAAGAATATGATAGTAATCTTCTCGTTTTTCTTTGGGGTCTATTGGGTCAACCAATGATAATTCTGTGGCCATATGATATCTATTATAACATAGACGCATGGCCTCCCATGTACGAAGGTTTCCTTGAGCATTTTCCAAAGATTCTAATTTCTAAAACAGTTTTTGACTATACATTTATGTAAGGTGCCATTGTGACTTGCTATCCAAGGTTGGGATGTGAGTCACAGTTGGTATATATTTGTATTAAAATTCACAGCATATGTGTTGTTGTATTTTGCACGACAATTATTGTAATAAAGTTGTTATTTTCTGTACCATGTATTTGGCGACTCAGAATAGGTTGGGTGGATTGGACCTATTTTGGGGGGGCGTCACAATAATAATAATAATAATAATAATAATAATAATAATAATAATAATAATAATAATGTTAATTGCACTTCTTCTTTATGAGTTTTGATCATTTTGGGGATTAATTTAGACCCATTAATTGATTGAATTTATATTAAATAACTTGTGCATTTGATAGCCTATTACAAGGAGATTAATAGAGAGCAATATATAGTTCAAGTAGGAGTTATATATTGTGTTTTAATTGTATCCAAAGTGGAGTACATGAAAAGGTTCATTGTTGTTTAAGAAAACTATTTTCTTTAAGTCCCACATTGAGTAGGAATAAAACTATTTAATACTTTATAAGTATATGTGGAATAGTTTAATTCACTAGTGGAACTAAAGGAAAGGCTTGGAGTTGGGCACAATGGCGTGGTGCAAAGCACCACCCGCCCGCGCCCGCGTCCTGCGACCCGGGGGCCGGGGCCGTGGTGCGGGTTCGGGTCGCAAAGTCGCATTGGCGCATTGGCGCTTTAGGCGCACTTTGCACGTGCGCATCGTCGCTAGGAGCCATGAGCCTCTTTTTAACATTGAACCAGAATAATAAACTTCATTAATGATTAAAACAGTTTTTTGTTTAATCATTATGGGATGCAAAACTGATATGTGATTAATATATCATTTATTCTTTTAAATGATTCTTAACTCACATTTCAGTTATGAAATTGGAGAATCTCATCTTCTTTCTTCTATCATCTTTTACACAACAGCATAAATTGAGGTTAAAAGTGAGTTGCTATCACTTAGAACAAATATAAGCTTTGACATAAAATCTTGGAGGTATATTGCTAGTAGCCTTTAGCAAACCTTAGTGTTAAGGGGCAATAAACACCTTAAGGACAGGGACTACCCGTGTCAATCCTTGGTCCTAATTTTCTGTATTCATTATATTCTTTAACAAATAATAATAATAATAATAATAATAATAATAATAATAATAATAATAATAATAATAATAATAAGGATAATAATAATAATAAGGATAATAATAATAATAAGGATAATAATAATAATAATAATAAGGATTCAATTTATGAAGTGAATGGCAGCCCAATTTCGAAGCACAACGGGTTCTTGGTCTTCAAGTTCGTGGATTATAAATGCACGGTAGAGTACTATTGGGCTCCATTTCTTGTATTGCAGGGCAGACCTCCTGCTACATCTCCACCAAAGGTAAGACTTACCCTGAAACTAGATGTGGTGGATTGGAGCTCATCGAAATGGAGAAATGCAGATATTCTGGTTTTTAACACTGGGCATTGGTGGAATTATGAGAAGACCGTTAGAGGGTAAGTTCATTTTATTTAAGTACATTAATTCCTCATCTTCTTTATTCTTCTATATGTCTACTACAAACTTACAACATAATCACTTGCATTCTGTTTAATCTCTCAAAATGAACAGCTCGTGTAACAAGGCCATTGTGGAATAATGCATTTGTTGCTTTGTGTTGAGCATTCAATTAAGTTGCAAAAATGATAAAATATGTGTTCAAGGGTTACTGGTGTTAGCTTCAATCTTTTTTGTTTTCACTTAAAGTTAAACTACGATACAAACTTAACAATCGATTCATCTCCAAGAGGCAAACTATGTGTTCTAACTTAACTAGCTAATTGTCTCTTAATTTATAGTATCATTAGATATATTGCCTCTTGCTTAACTTTAACTTTCATCTAACTGGTCAGGGGTTGTTACTTCCAAGAAGGAACAAAGGTGAAGTTGGAGATGCAAGTTGACACTGCCAGTACCGGCCCTGGGCTAAAGCCCAAGGTGCCCGGGCTATAGGCCCAAAAATTTTTAGGGCCCCTTTTTTCTATTTTTTAGTGTTTTGAATGATGCTTTGAAAATATTGAAAAAGTCTGTTATTATATTTGGTATTCTTTCGTATTTATATTCTTTTGTTTAGAGAAAATTTATAGTATTTTTTATACCTATCTTAATAGTAATTCACAAAGGGCCCAATTTTTTTTTTTTCGTTTTAGGCCCTGAAAAACTCAGGGCCGGCCCTGGACACTGCTTATCGAAAGTCCCTAGAAACCGTGGTAGACTATATAAACCGCAAAGTGACTACAAGCAAGACTCTGGTCTTTTTTCGTACATATGCCCCAGTTCATTTCAGGTTTGCCTATCAATCTTTGTTAATTATTGCATCAACCAATTGAATCAATCAGTAAAGCATTTATCAATTTGTAAGCACATTTTACTGTCAAATTGTTATGTAGAATTGTTAAAAAAGATTAGCTTTATTCATATCATAAGCCTACAAAGGTGAGTTTTTGTTTTGTTTTTTTTTTTGTGGGGAGTAGGTGGAACTGTGAGACCGTATACAAGCTCATGAAAATTGTGAGTCACAAAAGGGGTGCAACTGCCACATCTGATATTGTGATCACTGTTAACCAAATAGATCAAGGTATACAAATTAAGAACCTAAATATCATATTAATGTTTCAATTTCCCGTAAGCGATAACTAAAGTGATTTTGCCTAAAGTGAGTTCTGTTTTAAAATTGTTTCTGCTTCGCATTATTATGTCTCCTCTCTCTGTGATGATCAATGTGTTTAAAATCTCTGATCTTGCAGCAAAGTCAGCATATTTGGCATCATTTAGCTATGTTTTTTCGTGATGAGCTGCAGGACTTTTTTTTTTAATCTAATCATGTGTAACTTACCCAACTATGTATTATTGGGCAGGCAATGCAACCATGTGATGAGCTGCAGGACTTTGAATGGTGTTGTTGAGCAGATGTACACTGAGATGGCTTCTCGCCACAGAGTCCGCCGTCACTGCATCCAGATCATTAAGACAGCTACCATCCCTGCCAAGGTCTGCAAGAGGGAGAGCACCAAGCAGTTGCACAACTCCAAAATCAAGTTCTCATTGATGTTTAAGAAGGTTACCAACTAGAAAGTTGAAGACAACATACAAGGCATCTAGGCCCAATTTGTTTGTGTAATTCTTGTTGGAGTGGTTATGCAATTTTGTTGCTCAAGTGAAACATAGCATTGTCATTTACTTGTTGTTGGATGTTTTTTTAAAATTTGATATTATGGTTTGGAAGTCTAGGATTGGACAAAATATTATCTTTTTATTGGATTTTGAGCACTGTTGTTCTATTCCAGTGTTGGAAGTTGCATTATTCATTGTGCTCCTTTTAGCTATATATCATGGCATTAGCATATTGCAGGTGCATTGGTAATGTAGGTGAACAAACTTTTTTTTTCTTTTTCTTTTAATCTACAACATTTTAAAAACGTTGTGTAAATGTGCCTAAACGTTGTCTGATATACTAAACAACAACATTTTTATCCAAAAAACGTTGTGGAATTATACCTTCTACAACGTTTTTTAGCATCTGCTAATTTTTAAAAAATAAATCTACAACGTTTTTCTCCTAAAAACGTTGTGTATTGTGCTTAACTACAACGTTTTAAAAACGTTGTGTAAGGGTGTCAAATAGATAACACCCTTGACCACGACGTTTTTCTGACTGAAACCACAACGTTTTTTCTGCGTTGTCTATTTACTGTTTTGTAGTAGTGTTTTAAAAGTAATAAATGGTTAGTATAGTATTAGTGACATTATAATAATAATAATAATAAAATGATGGCAAACTTGAGACAAACTTAATTTTTATTTTATATTACTATGAATAAAAAAATAGGTTAAGTTCAGATGACCACCTGGGGTTTGGACGGTTTCCCACTTAACCACCTATAGTCAGTAAAACTATATTTAAACACCCAACCTTTTGAGTTGAAGTGAAAAAATCACCTTTTCCGTCCAACTTAACCGTGCGTGTATGTCAGACGCCAAAAAGCGCGTGAGAAGGAGGTGTAACAGTCAAAAACATCTGTTAAATGTCCAAAATAGTCATTCTTCTTCCTCAAACTACAATCCTCTATCTCATTTCTCACTCCTCAAACCATGGATCTGTGTATCTGAGATTCTGAGCGGTGGATCGGTGGATCTGAGCTTCAATTTCTAACTGAGCGCTATCAATCCGCTATCAATCCCCTCTTCATCTTCATCTTCTTCACTAATTTTTTCATTAGCTTCATGGGTATGTGTATTTGTGATTTTTGTTTCATGGGTTTGCTCAAAATCGAATTGGGTCTGTGATTCGAAGGCTTTTTCTCCATGAATTTGTTCAACAACGAAATGGGTCTTGGATCAGTCCCTTCTTTTTCTTCTCAATCTATCCCTAAACCATAGTAGGATTCCCAATTTTCTAGGGTTTTTCCCCAATTTCAAATCCACCCAAAGAAGCTGTGCACGAAAATCTTCATTAGATCTACAAATTTTCGTGAAAATCTGCAACGATTGAGGAGGAAATGAGATGATTTTTTTGAATTTGAATTGAAATTTGTTATGATGTGATGGGTTAAGATGGATTGTATTGATGAATGTTAATTCTGTTGCAGGTTATGCCATACAATACGGGCTGCAAAACTCCACTGTCTAACTTTGAAGCTAATTCAAATTATAAGGTTTTGTGTATAAAAATGTCTTTATTTTGTGTGTGACTGGTCTGTTACTTTTTTTTTCAACTTTCTAGATGACCTGGGAATGGAAATTCCAATTGAAAAGATATTTTTAGCTTAGAAAGTGATGGTCTACAAGTGCAACATCTAAGGTAAGTCTGTGGTAACAAATGTTGGAGTCCATGATAAAATCTCCAAGGCCAACTCGAGCAGAAGCCACTGATGTTGCCAATGCGGTTCTTGATGGCACGGACTGTGTTATGCTAAGTGGTGAAACTGCAACTGGGGCTTATCCAGAACTTGCAGTCCGGACCATGGCCAAGATTTGTGTAGAAGCAGAAAGCACAATTGATTATTCGGATGTGTTCAAGATGATCACAACAAATGCCCCTGTGCCCATGAGCCCGTTAGAAAGCTTGGCTTCATCTGCTGAAAGATTTGGGAATTGAAACATTGGATTAAATTGTTAATTTTGGCAGCATAATCAAAAGAGGAGATTTGATAACTGCAAGGGTTTCCTTTACTAAGTTGTGACGGATCCAAATATCATTCCTCAAGGTGGAATTATAAAATCAAATCCGGAAACAGCTACTAGAAGATTTCTGAGACTTCCTGTGCAAAATGGAATGAATCCCCATCCGGGTAAAAAGCTGCGAATGGCAATAGCTTGTATATTATTTGCTCTGTTTTGGGCCTCCCTTAATATTTGCAGTATATATGCTTTATAACTTCAATACAGAGTTTTGATAGAATTGCTTAGTTTTTAGTAATCTTGTGATATGATTTGATTTCTGGAGATTTGAATGATTGTGAGATTTATTTGATGAAAACATTTATATATAACGAGGAATTATTGTTTCGCTGCATTTGAGTTGATTAAGCTCTGTTTTTTGTTTGTTAGAAAAACAGAGAGAGAGATGAACAAGCATCTGTCTTCTATATATAACGAGGGTAATTAAGTCTTTATCCAACTTAAGTAACAGAGTTATGACAGAAAGCAATTTTTTACTTTAACTCAAAAGGTCGGATGTTTAAATGTAGCTTTACTGACTACAGGTGGTTAAGTGGGAAACCGCTCAAACCTCAGGTGGTCATCTGAACTTAACCCTAAAAAATTATAGAATAATTTATTGAAAACTGAGACCCTTTTTGTGAAAATATATATTGTTTATATAATAAACCTGAATTAATATGCATTAAAAAGAGTGATATATTAAGAAACTTAAATTCCAGAAAATGCATTACCTTCTAGTGAGCAGATAAGAAAGTAGCTGAAACATTGAATTCAAGAAGGGAGATGGTTCAGAAGTATCTATATGTAAAATGGCTTAATTAAAAAGAGCAAGGTTTTTAAACTACTAAATATTCTTAGATTAATTAATATATAATTATTAATTTCATATGAAATCAAAGAATCTTATCTCAACCTACTCAAGATAATCCTCCCCTCCCCTCGTCAATTACAAGATAAAAGTTTGACTTTTTCAAATAAAATTAAGATATTTTCAAACTCAACCTTGATGTAATATTTTTAAACATTAAATACAATAAATCTTGTAACTAATAATTCTTTTAAATAATTTATAATATTTATCAATTGTATGGACTAAAATTAAGTATAATTATATTTATTTTGAATTTAAATTTTTATCAATTTAACTTTAAAAGGTCAAATTTGATATAATATTTTGAAACAAAATAATACATATGTTACTTCACTTTCAACAAAATGATATATCTGTTACTACATGTGTACATATTTATTTTGTTAGTAATCTGAACATCATAGCAATTTAAACTCACATTTGATTCACCTCCTCTTACGTAGCTTAATACAAATTCTCCAAAATTGAATGTTAAAATTTACTTTTCATTTGTTTTTTCTTTAAAATAAATAAAGTGTGTCAAAAACAATGAAATTAAAGAAACGTTAAAAAATATAATATTAAATAGAAAATTATAACTTGGATTTTAAAAATAATAATAATAAGTTAAAAAGTGTCTTAGAATACACTTATTACATAATTTATTAAATTTATCTAATTTTTATTTTTTACAAATATTAAATGCATGAAATACAATACTTTTTTTTGAAGGCCGACTTTTTTGGGAGTACAATATAATTTATAATTTTATAGGGAATTGATATTTCTACAAGCTAATATGATATTTCCACAAGTGTATCTTATTTTTAATTAAACCAACCCTTTGTACAGTAGACTAACTATAAGATTTAGTTTTTATACTCAATTTGTCCTTATTTTGTAAAAGTTGAATTCTAATATATATTTTTTAGCTTAAAAGTCTATTCATATTCTCTTTCTTATTGAATTTACATGTACTGTGTACAGACATGTATAAACAAAAAAGAAGTGTAGACACACACACACACACGAGAGAGAATCGAGAAGTTCATACGACTGAGTACGTAGGATAAACAACGGATGTAGATTGTTCCAGTACAAGAAAATGGTCTATTTGTGACTGCCTATCAGCGATCGCGTACGGTCGCTAATATTCATCGCATATAATCTGGTCGCTGAGATGTGCATCAGCGATGGATATTAGCGATCGACCGTGTGATCTGCGACCGCTATCCGCGACCGCATCTGTCACTAAGCTGAGTCAGCATGATGCAGGGCCCAAGGCTGACGTGGTGCAGGGCCGCGCCGGTTGCTAACACCCTGGTGCGATTAGCAGTCGCTAATGCTTATCAGTGACCGCATGTGTTCGCTGATGGTTAATTTTAATTTTTTTTTGTTTTATGGAATTCCCAAAAAAAATTGTACATATTTTGTACCTTCTTTATATCCAAACAAACATCA
The DNA here is from genome assembly GCA_020205505.1 of Panax japonicus. Classification (NCBI taxonomy): domain Eukaryota; kingdom Viridiplantae; phylum Streptophyta; class Magnoliopsida; order Apiales; family Araliaceae; genus Panax; species Panax japonicus. The sequence continues at coordinate 53,936,024 of CM035105.1, read as the reverse complement.
ACATATATAAACATCCAACCAAGCTTTATATATCCCAACATGGTTAAATGTTTTTTCAGTCACTGTACTTTATGTCAACTTACAAATGGATAATTGAACTTTTTTTTACAGTCAACTCACTATACTCGACTTTTCTAACACAAAGTTAAAAAAACCGTTAAATCAGGTTGACTTTATCGGAAAAGGACAACCAAGCTGCTGAGTTGTCCAAAAAAAACCTGATGTGGCGTCCTTATGTGACGTGACCGTGATTATGTGGATTTGGAGGAAATTTTTGATGAAGAAAATGAAAAAAAATATTTTAAAGTATAATATAAATTTAAAAAGTGTGCCAAAAAACAAGAAAATAAATAAAAAAATATATTTAATTATTTTTGTAATTAAAATCAAATAAAAATTTATTTATAATTAAGCCATTTATAAACTAAAAAATCAAAAAATATAATACTTAAAATTAAGGGGAATGTGAAATATATTTAGGGGGAAATGAAAGAAAATTATAATAAAACCAGAAAATTTAGCAAAAATAACATGGTCAAAATTAAAAAATAAAAAGAGTTATTTAGTTATTTTTGTAATTAATTGAAAATATTTTTTATATAATTAATAACAAATATAATTGAGGAAATTATAAAAATTATAAAATTAAAAATATTTTAAAATTAAAAATCTTTTCAAATTCGAACATTAAAATTATAATTGAGTCAATTTGGTGATATTTTTTTCTTTTCTAACTAGGATAAATAAATTTGTACTTTTACATGCAAATAATTTTTATTTTAATTTTATCAATTAATTTTTATTGTAATTTTAATTTTATCAAAAACAAAAACTGTGCTCTTTTTTATAAAAATAAAAATAAAAAAATAGTTAATTTTAAACTGTTATTAAAATTAATTTTTATTGTAATTTTAATTTTATCAAAAACAAAAACTATGCTCTTTTTTATATAAATATAAAAATAACAAAAACAGTTAATTTTAAACTGTTATTAAAATTAATTTTTATTGTGATTTTAATTTTATCAAAAATAAAAATTGTGCTCTTTTTAATAAAAATAAAAATAACAAAAACAGTTAATTTTAAACTGATAATTAAAACTGTTATTAAAATTACAATAAAATAAAAATAAAAATAGTTATAATTTTAATGTCCGAATGAAAACTTAAAATTAAAATTAGAATAAAAATTAATTGATAAAATTAAAATAAAAATTATTTGATAAAAATTATTTAATTCTTTTTTTTTTAATTTCAACCATGTATTTTTTTGCTAAATTTTAAGGTTTTATTATAATTTTCTTTCATTCCCCCTAAATATATTTCACATTTCCCTTAATTTTAATTTGCATATTTTTAGATTTTTTAGTTTATAAATGGCTTAATTATAAATAAAATTTTATTTGATATTAATTACAAAAATAATTAAATATTTTTTTATTTTCTTGAGTTTTGGCACACTTTATAAATTTATATTATACTTTAAATTATTTTTTTCATAAAAAAGTTTTTCCAAATCCACATAATCACTGCCACATCATATAAGGACGCCACATCAGCTTTTTTTGGACAACTCAGCAGCTTGGCTGTCTTTTTCCGTTAAAGTCAACCCGACTTAACGGTTTTTTTAACGTTGTGTTAGAAAAGTCGAGTATAGTGAGTTAACTGTAAGGGAAAAAAAGTTCAGTGACCCATTTGTAAGTTGATATAAAGTACAGTGACTGAAAAAGCTTTTAACCATATCCCAACATGCACAATAATATATAATTAATATCCATACGCCGACACATAACCCAACACAATATAAAGTATATAAACATTAATAAACCAATATGAACTGAAGAAATATAAGCAAATCTAATATTTAAGTTGCATACAATCGTCCAAATAATGAATATAACAGTACAAGGCTTAAATATCGTGGAAACAAGCCTAGGTCGTCAAGCATCAGAGTCCAAATTAGTACGACGACGACCTTGTAATTAAAAAAAGAGTAAAACAAGTTACATATATAGTATATATGTTGATACAAATATTACTTATGCAAAGCAAAGTGAGAGAAAACTAAACAATAAAAATTATTTAAGCATAAGTAATTAGACAATATATATATATATATATATATATATATATATATATATATATAAGTGACTAATTAATTTAACTGTAATAAGTAATAAGATTACCTCGTCGTCATCCTCATGTTGTGTTGTTGCGGCCGCCACTGCAGCAGCTAACTTATCAGGACTCAGAACCGCCAGATGCCCGCCCATTATATGAAGAAGATCACAATCTCGACATATAACTCTCACACAGTCAGCAGAAGTATGATAGGATGGATGACCCAATGACTGTGAAGACTAGGTAGCAAAGCTGCATGTGCCACTGATGGTTGGGCGTCGTCGTTGTCATTGGCCTTTGACGTAGTTCTTCTTCAGAATTGATGCCCTCTCCCTCAATTGTCGGACATTGGGTGCCTTTAGGATAATGCTTGTGACGCCCCCAAAATAGGTATACATCATCCATTCTGAGTCGCCAAATACATGGTACAGAAACAACTACAACTTTATTAATACAACATAAAAACTATGAGTTTAAATACAAATATTGTCATCTAGACAATATCCACGCTCAAATAAGTCCTCATTACAATTATTAACACACTATTTTACAGAATAGTGAGTACTACTAGAACAACTTCTAGAACCATCATTCCACACCCCGACTAGTACTCGCTACATTCTCGCCTCCTGAGAAGAAAAATGGAACAACAAGGAAAATGGTGAGCTCAACTAGCCCAGTAAAGAACATTATGACTAAGATAACATAGAACAAATTATCATTAGTCTTCAACGGGAAAAAATCTAATAGAATACAATAGACAACCAGTTTTAAATCAACTACTGCAGCGGAAACAACAATTCATTAGAAGAGTTAAGTAGATAATGCAAAATACTATCTTCTATATATGAATTTAAAAGTGCATCGTCGATATTTTATCCCTGTAACATCAATCAATATATATCTGGAATCAAATATTCATCTTTGCACTACATGCCAAATATATTCATCAGTTGGTCATGTTCATCTAAACACCTGTTTATCTTTGCACTACGGGCCAAAGATATTAATCAGTCAGTCATGTTCATCTCAACACCTATTCATCTTTGCACTACGGGCCAAAGATATTCATCAAGAAATCATTCATCTTTGCACTACAGACCAAAGATATTCAGTAATATCATCATTTAGGACTGAGGATGATGAAAAATATTTTAAAGAAAACGAATCCAGTGAAACAAAAGAACAAGTATTAAGGATTCGTACTTTAAATAATCCAAGTTCAATAATACTTTATAAATAACCAGATTGGAGTAAAATTCAAGAATGAAGATCAAAACATAGATCCAATTAAAGATAGGAACTATAACAGACAATCTTGGACACAGAAAAGAAAATTTAATTTTTCTGTGAATAGTGTCGTATTTGTGAATAGTGTCGTATACGTTAATAGTGTCATATACGTGAATAGTAACTCCGACCTCAAAATATAGAAATTTCACAAAAAAATATCATGCTTCGTGAATACTACTCATGAATAGTAACTTGTTAATAGTAACTCATGAATAGTAACTCATGAATAGTAACCCCGACATGAAAAAGTTCTAAATTTGATAAAAAGTTTTAACCAATATTTTACCCTATTTATAGGAAAATGCTTAGAACACCAAAGTAGAAAATTTAATATAATAATATTATATATAAAACAAATTCCTACGCCCACTTTGAAATCTGATTTCAGCCATCTAGCACATGTTAAAGATGTCCACAAACATTAAAAAAATATTTTTCTTTTAAAACATAAATAAAACTTCTAAAAATCAATTATTTCGGAACTTCGGAACTTCAATAATTCATAATAAATAGTCATTTTATCAGAAAATTCAAATATCGCGACTTTTTATAGGAAATTCAATTCTCTACAACTTTGCAGAAGAAAGTTTTTCCAAATTCCAAACAGAAATTGATCGAAATCCACAAACGGGCGATTTTACAGGCTATAATCAAATTTCAGTCAAGAAATGGGGTCCACCGACATGTTTAACATGTTTTAATCATTTGATGCAACAAAAATACTCTTTCTCCTCATATACTCATATATCCCACATTCATTGTAAAAATATCACCATTATTATATTATAATAATATAATAAAATATTATTTTATCAGAAAAGATAAAATATCAATTTTTAACAATTGTCACTTTAAAAATTTTCTCCATCTATATCCACATAAAATCAATATTTCCCTCATCATATAAATCAATAATTAACTATTCACAAATAATATTACAGAATCACAGTACTGGCAACTAGGCCGCTCCCAGAAAAGAGGGGGCTTTCCAATAAAGATTTCTCCTTACTAGCACGCAATTAGTTGACCAAACCTCTCCTTAGACAGAACTTTCTAGACATTGCCAATAATATTTTCTAATAATATTATTCAGATAATATGAATTATTGCTTCTATAATGAAAAATAATGTGTAGTGACAATTATTGAAACAACAGTAATATAAAATATTAATACAACAATTATTGGATCAATAAAATAAAATGCTGAACAGTAACTACTGTAACAATTATTGAATAGTGTCTTCTTACGTAAGAATCAATAATTTGTGCAATACCGTGTGCTACTATGCAACAACGCGTATTACTGTGTTTTAACCTCCGGATATTCCAACAGTATTAACGGTAACAACTACGCCGTTATTTATAAACAACTCATACTTGTCGTTTTCTTTATCCAATTGCTTTTCGTTATGGGGCCCACACAAGACTGCGCCGTCGTACGAATATTTCCCGACAACAAGAATATTCCACGACCAAACGAGTATTCTCCGACAACAATGAATATTTTGTAACCACCTGCTTATTTAAAATATTTGCGCATTTTACCCATAACTAACTACATTAATCAAATCAACCCTTACTATTTCAAAATGATAAATAGAGGAAATTAAATTTTATTTATTAATAATTTGGGGTCTTACAACCTCCCCTCCTTATGAAATTTTGTCCTCGAAATTGACGTACGTACCTGGTGTTTCGAAAAGATGAGGATACCTCGCTTTTATTTCCGTTTCCAACTCCCAGGTCATTTCCTCAATAGCACGATTTCTCCATAAAACTTTAACTTGTGGTATGACCTTCGTGCGTAGAACATGCTCCTTCCTATCCAAAATCTTGACAGGCACCTCTTCATACGTTAAGTCTTCGGCTATCTCGACCGGTTCTAACTCAATAACATGGTTCGGGTCGTCCACATATTTACGTAACATCGATGCGTGAAAAATGTTATGAACACGCGTCATACTTGGCTGTAAAACGAGTCTATAGGCCACAGTTCTTATTCGATCTAGGATTTCAAATGGACTAATAAATCGAAGGTTTGAGCTTTCCTCACCTCGCCAATTCTCGCTTTTGGAATAACAACTTCTTGTACCTCCTTCTTCATATTCATCAGCTCCGGTGTGTAGCTTGAACTTTTTTAACTTTATCGATTAAAGTCAGTTTTACTTGTATATCATCACGTGAGTCCCTAGAGTCTTTAACTCTATATCTATCATTTGTAAGTTATATGAAATGGGTCTTTGACAATATCGCATTCGTACTCGTATACGATCTTTTACTCAACACGTCAGCTACCACGTTCACTTTTCCAGGATGGTATGGTCAGAACATGTGCCGAAATGAGTCTCCTTATTGAGTTCTTCGAAGCTCTTCCCACATTCCTTTCTTCATTTGAATTTTGTATCTCTACGAGTCAGCTGCGTTAATGGAGTAGCGATTCGAGAAAATCTTTCCACAAAATCTTCGATAATAACCAGCTAAGCATAGAAAGCTACGTATTTCGATTACTGACTTAGGTTGCTCTCAACTATGACTCATATCCCAATCTTGGATAGCACGTCACAATGACACCTATCAGTTTACTACCGTACAAATATGGCGTCCCCTACGGAGAGTCTGGCTTCGGTGTATTCCATAAAGGAAGTCACCAGATAAAGGCTCGGGTACCAAATTCTATAGTTAGATTTTTAACTCCTGAAGTTCAATAGGAGCCATTCGATATGAGATTTTAGAAGTGGGTTTTGAACCGAATTCAAAGTCGATACAAAATTCAATATCACACTTTCGGAGTAAGCCAAGAAATTCTTCAGGAAATACATTAGGAAATTTACAAACAATAGAAATATCATTCAAATCTGAAATATTTTTGTCCAAGTCCATAACATGGGCTAAGAAAGTTTGACATCCGTTTTTTCAATAAACGAATGACTTTATGGCTTGATATGAAAGTGTTTGACTTCAATGGTTTGGTTGCTTGAATTCGAATAACAGGTTGCTTAGGAATATGAAAACTAACAACCTTACGAAAGCAATCAATTTTGGCATGATGAGTAGTTAATCAATCAATTCCCAAAATCACATCAAATGCAAGTATTTTTAAAGAAATAAGGTCAACAGGTAATGCGATGGTGCCAACTTGGATCAAACAAGATTTATAAACTGGATGTAATGAAAGTTTCTCCTAACGGAGTTTCAACAGATAAGTTAAAGTCTAATTTTCTCCGGAGTCAAGTTTAAACTTTGAGCACAAGCAGGAGAGATAAATGAATGGGTAGAACCGGTATCTAATAAGGAATAAACTTCGTAAGAATTTATAATTAACTAACCCGTGCTAACTTCGTTCGGGTTCCTCGCATTCTGACCAGTCATGAAAAATGCTCTTCCAGGAACCGTTGACTTTGACTTTTCTGGGACAGCCTTTTGAGTCACCATCCCCGCTGGACTTGGTTTCCCTACAGTGCAATCTCGAGCGATATGTCCTTTCTTTCCACAGTTATAACATACCTTAAACTGTTGTGGACAGTTTAGGCTGATGTGTCCCTCTTTTTCACATTTATAGCATACGACCGGTGGTCGTTCTCCTCCCTTAAAACCAGTTGCTGCTGGTGCTGACGTCTTCGCAGTGTCATTGTTGAATCTCCTCTTTTTAAAATCTTCTCCCGACTCGCTTCTTCTATTTTCATGGCCACGATTACCACTAGAGTGGTTGTCGCTCTTGTCCGTATTTTTCTTTCTCCACTGGTTATCGTTGTTCTGATGACTGCTGTCACCGGTATGATCCTGGTTGCGGTCTCTTGGTTGAACGTACTCGCTATCTCGCTCTAATAATTGAGCCCCGTTGACAACATCTAAATATAAAGAAAATTTATGAGAGATAAGATTTTGCCGAATCTCGGGTTTTAAACCTCTTAGAAACATCCTCGTCATTCGTTCCTCATTCTCTACCAAATGAGGTGAAAACCTGGATAACTCTGCGAACTTCGCCTCGTATTGGGACACCGTCATGTTGTTTTGTTCTAGTCTAATAAAATCTACCTCTTTCATATGGCGAATACTTTCAGGAAAGTATTTTTCGTTGAAAAGTTTCTGAAATGTTTCCCAAGACATGCGGAGTGCGGCAGGCTGGGTACGTTTCACAGACTCCCACCAGTAATCCGCCTCGCCACGAAACATAAAGGTGGCGAATGTAACTTTCTGTTCCTCCGTGCATCCCAAGACATCGAATATCTTGGTAATTTTCTTGACCCATGTTTCCGCCATGATCGGATCCGGCTTTCCTTTAAATTCTGGTGGTCCCAACTCTTTGAACTGCTTGGTCGTGACAAGCCGCGCGTTGATATCATTTCCACCCGTATTCTGTACACGAGTCTCCCTCGTCTGATTTTGCATGAACTGCAAAAAGCTTCTAAACATTCTCTCGTTCATCATCTGCTCAGTGGTGTTGTTCATAGGAAGAACATTGCCAACTTGTTGCACGTTCTCCTCGTTGGTGAGTACAGGCGTCTCCACCTTCTCATTTACTCAACTGTTAATATTCTCAGTCGACATTCTCAAATACTGTCATAAAACAAGGGTTAATTAAATAAATTAACAAATCACATAATACCCATATTATGACCGACCAACAAATAAGCTTAGGTAGGACACACTAGCGAAGAATTTACTCGTCTCTCCCCTCCTAGTTCTAATCCCCGATCTCCGTCAGAGATCATATCCCTAAGCTCTGATACCAACTGTAACGCCCCCAAAATAGGTATACATAACCCATTCTGAGTCGCCAAATACATGGTACAGAAACAACTATAACTTTATTAATACAACATAAAAACTGTGAGTTTAAATACAAATATTGTCATCTAGACAATATCCACACTCAAATAAGTCCTCATTACAATTAATAATACACTATTTTACAGAATAGTGAGGACTACTAGAACAACTTCTAGAACCATCATTCCACACCCCGATTAGTACTCGCTACATTCTCGCCTCCTGAGAAGAAAAATGGAACAACAAGGAAAATTGTGAGCTCAACTAGCCTAGTAAAGAACATTATGACTAAGATAACATAGAACAAATTATCGTTAGTCTTCAACAGGAAAAAATCTAATAGAATACAATAGACAACCAGTTTTAAATCAACAATTGCAGCGGAAACAACAATTCATTAGAAGAGTTAAGTAGAGAATACAAACTACTATCTTCTATATATGAATTTAAAAGTTCATCATCGATATTTTATCCCTGTAACATCAATCAATATATATCTGGAATCAAATATTCATCTTTGCACTACAGGCCAAAGATATTTATCAGTTGGTCATGTTCATCTAAACACCTGTTCATCTTTGCACAACGGGCCAAAGATATTAATCAGTCGGTCATGTTCATCTCAACACCTGTTCATCTTTGCACTACGGGCCAAAGATATTAATCAAGAAATCATTCATCTTTGCACTACAGACCAAAGATATTCAGTAATATCATCATTTAGGACTGAGGATGATGAAAAATATTTTAAAGAAAACGAATCCAGTGAAACAAAAGAACACGTATTAAGGATTCGTACTTTAAATAATCCAAATTCAAAAATACTTCATAAATAACCAGATTGGAGTAAAATTCAAGAAAGAAGATAAAAACATAGATCCAATCAAAGATAGGAACTATAACAGACAATCTTGGACACAGAAAAGGAAATTTAATTTTTCTGTGAATAGTGTCGTATTTGGGAATAGTGCCGTATACGTGAATAGTAACTCTGATCTCAAAATATAGAAATTTCACAAAAAAATCATCATGCTTCATGAATAGTACTCATGAATAGTAACTCGTAAATAGTAACTCCGACATGAAAAAGTTCCAAATTTGATAAAAAGTTCCAACCAATATTTCAGCAGAATGATATTGAAAAAATAATATCATTTGAGAAGAAAATAACATCCCTTACCTAAAAAGGATAATACTTCTGACTGGTATACTGGATATAGTGCTGAAAGGACTTTCACCGTATAGCAATACTCAAAATACTAAAATACTCACAAGAATACGTTCAATATATCGAGAGAGAAAGATAGAGAAATCTTTAGTTTCTGGTGTGATTTTCAATTCTAACCTAAACACCCTATTTATAGGAAAATGCTTAGAACACCAAAGCAGAAAATTTAATATAATAATATTATATATAAAACAAATTCCTACGCCCACTTTGAAATCTGATTTCAGCCATCTAGCACATGTTAAAGATGTCCACAAACATTTAAAAAACATTTTTCTTTTAAAACATAAATAAAACTTCCAAAAATCAATTATTTCGGAACTTCGGAACTTCAATAATTCATAATAAATAGCCCTTTTATCAGAAAATTCGAATTTCGCTATGTTTTATAGGAAATTCAATTCTCTACAACTTTGCAGAAGAAAGTTTTTCCAAATTCGAAACAAAAATTGACCGAAATTCACAAACGGACGATTTTACAAGCTATAATCAAATTTCAATCAAGAAATGGGGTCCACCGACATGTTTAACATGTTTTAATCATTTAATGCAACAAAAATACTCTTTCTCCTCATATACTCATATATCCCACATTCATTGTAAAAATATCACCATTATTATATTATAATAATATAATAAAATATTATTTTATCAGAAAAGATAAAATATAAATTTTTAACAATTGTTACTTTAAAAATTTTCTCCATCCATATCCACATAAAATTAATATTTTTCTCATCATAGAAATCAATAATTAATTATTCATAAATAATATTACAGAATCACAGTACTGACAACCAGGCCGTTCCCAGGAAATAGGGGGCTTTCCAATAATGATTTCTCTTTACTGGCGCATAATTAGGTGACCAAACCTCTCCTTAGACAGAACTTTCTAGATATTGCAATAATGTTTTCTAATAATATTATTCAGATAATATGAATTATTGCTTCGATAATGAAAAATATTGTGTAGTGACAATTATTGAAATAACAGTAATATAAAATATCAACGTAACAATTATTGAATCAATAAAATAAAATACTGAACAGTAACTACTGTAACAATTATTGAGTAGTGCCTTCTTACGTAAGAATCAATAATTGGTGCAATACCACGTGCTAATATGCAACAACGCGTATTACTGTATTTTAACCACCGAGTATTCCAACAGTATTAACGATAACAACTACGCCGTTATTTATAAACAACTCATACTTATCGTTTTCTTCATCCAATTGTTTTCCTTTATGGGGCCCACACAAGGCTGCGCCGTCGTACGAATATTCCCCGACAGCAAGAATATTCCACGACCAAACGAATATTCTCTGACAACAATGAATATTTTATAACCACCTGCTTATTTAAAATATTTGCGTATTTTACCCATAACTAACCACATTAATTAAATCAACCCTTACTATTTCAAAATGATAAATAGTGAAAATTAAATTTCATTTATTAATAATTTGGGGTCTTACAACGCTCATTTAGTAAGCTCTTATAAGTATCCTGTTAATAGGTTAACAATTAAATAGTTAAAAATAAATATTAGATTCTATATAATAATGTAAAACTTTATAAACAACATCAAAGTTGTCAAAATTTATTACCGCTATCTGGATAGCCTCAGGCAGACCGTCGCGGGTGGCCACGTACACATCCAACCAATAAATAGTGTAAGACCCCAACTTTTATGAATAAAGATGAATTTTTTTTCTCTAAATATCATTTTTGAATATTAAGGTGTGAATTTGTTATAATATTATAGTTGTGGGTAATATTTACAAATTTTACAAAATAAGCAAGTTATTATAAAATATTTGATTGATCGGGGAATATTCATTTTATCAGGGAATATTGTACGAATGCACAATCATTGGTGGACCTCACAACGGAATTACTGTCTGAGTTAGAAAACGACAGAATAACTTTTTATAAAAATAATGGGAAAAGTAAAGTAATACGCATGGTTGCATAGTAGCACATAGTATTGATTATTTATGCTTATGTGTGAAGTCACTCAGTTTTATTCAATTATTGCCACAGTAATTGTTGCATAGTATCTCACGTTATTGATTCAATTATTATCACAATATCACTAAATCAATAATTAAGATAACAAAGTTATTCATATTATTATTTTCATTATTGACGATGTCTAGAAAGATCTGTCGAGTAAAGGGGTTTGGTTACCTAATTACGCGTCAATAAGAAGAAGTCCTTATCGAAAAGCCCCCTCGTTCCTAAGAATGATCTGGTTGTTAATATTGTGAGTTATAAATGATGAATAAATGTTATTAAAAATATGTTTTGTGAAGCCAAGTGATTTGAGATAAATAGAGGGGATTTTTATGAAGTATTTGTTATAAATTTGACTTATTACATGTACTCTCACTTACTCATTTTTCAAAATTATCGGTAGAAAGTTATCTCAATTTTGTTTTATATATATATATATATATATATGTGACGCCCCCAAAATATGTATAGTATACATCACCCATCTTAGGTCGCCAAATACATGGTACTGAATACAAATACAAACTTAATTATACAACAAGAGCTGAGAGTTTTTACACGAATATTATCTCATATATAGACAATATCCAAACTCAAATTCAATCCTCATTACATTTATTATCACACTAAATAATGAAAATTACTAAAACAGCCATCTCGTACCATCACTCCGTTCCCCGACTAGTCCCGGCTATGTTCTCATTTTCTGAAGAGAATAATGAAAGCAAAAGGGTGAGCTCAATTAGCCAGTAAGAAATATTATGACTAAGATAATGCAAAATAAATTATCGTTAGCCTTCAACAGTGTTAAATTGATAAAATATAATAGACAACAAGTTTAACTGCAGTGGAACAAGCAATCCATTAGAAGAGTCAAGTAGAGCATGATATCTACTATCTTCTATGATTTAAAAAGGTTTTCATCAACTTAATCATTGAGACTCAGCTTAATAAATAAACTACATCATCAAATCATCCCTGCACTACGGGCCAAGGATATTCATGTAGTCATCAATGGTCATGATTATACCGAATAATCCCTGGTCATAATCATACCAACAACTGTCCATCAATGCACTACATGCCAATGAGAATTTTTTTACCACATCATTTGTAATATTATGGGTCATGATTATACCGAATGATCCCTGGTCATAATCATACCAATCAATAGTCCATCTATGCACGTAAGTCAAAGATGACTTTTATCACAATATAAGCATAAGGATGATGACAATGATATAAGAATTCAATTAAAATAAAGCACATGATAAATTTTAAAGATTTATAAATTAATTTATCCAAAATTCAATAATGTCCAAATTGTCAACATGATATTGCTTTATGGAGTAAAATTCAAGAATAATATCCATGTATCAAAAATAATTTGGACAGAAAAGAAATAAATTTTTCGATGAATAGTACCCCGTGAATAGTACCATGTGAATAGTACTTCGGGAATAGTACTCTATGAATAGTATCCCAGCATAAAAAGTGCCCTGAATACCCGAGTGAATAATATTTGAGTGAATAGTAACCTGTGAATAGTAAATCGTGAATAGTACCCCGGCATAAAAAGTGCCCCGAATACCCAAGTGAATAATATTTTAGTGAATAGTAACTGGGTGAATAGTAACCCGTGAATAGTACTCTGGTGAAAATATTGATATTTAATAAGAAAGTTCAGATCAATATTCAAATAAAATGATACTGGATGAAGCACAAAACTCAAGGATATTCCACTAATTTCAAGGATTATAAAAGCAATACTTACCATAGTAAGTTTAGATATAATAATATGAAAAGAAATAACATACGAAACTGCAAATAGATTTTCACCTGTCATGCAGTACATAATCCGTGTAGACAGGTTATTCGGACATATTAAAGGATGAATATGAAAAATAGTATTCCTTATGAATACGAAAAAAATAATACCCCTTACAAATACAAAAACTAATATCCCTTACCTTAGTAGAAGACTGGATACTGCAATAGTGAAGTAGCAGAATACTCTTCTTCTTGCTCTCTATAGTTTCTCGCTCTATAGTTTCTCTTGTGAGTCTTAGTGAATTGGTGAGAATGAAAGAAGAATTAAGCTTCTATTTATAGGAGAAATGACTAAATAGTAACTAATTCACGAACGATCCAGATTGATTTACTATTAGAACGGACGATCCAAATTGATTACTATTAAAACCATAATCGACGGTCCAGATTGATTTACTTTTAAAACCACCACCTACGGTCCAGATTGATTTACTTTTAAAACCACCATCGACGGTCCAGATTGATTTACTATTAAAACCACCACCGACGGTCCAGATTGATTTACTATTAAAACCACCATCAACGGTCCAAGTTAATTTATTATTAAAATCACCATCGACAGTCCAGATTGTTTTACTATTAAAACCACCACCGAAGGTCTAGATTAATTTACTATTAAAACCACCATCGACGGTCCAGATTGATTTACTAATAAAACCACCACCAAGTTTGCATTATTCCCCTCTAACTTTTATAATTCACTTATCTTCAATAAACACATTCTTAATACATCAACAATTATTCATCATTAATATTATAACTCACAATATTTAACAATCAGATCATTCCTAGGAAAGAGGGGGCTTTCCGATAAGGATTTCTCCCTATTAGCGCGCAATTAGGTGACCAAACCTCTCCTTGATAGAACTTTCTAGACATTGTCAATATTGCAAATAATAATATGAATAACTTTGTTGTCTCAATTATTGATTTAATAATATATATAAAATATCATGCAGATGATATTGTGACAATAATTGAATCAATAATATAAAAGATATGATGCAGCAACTACTGTAGCAATAATTGAATAAACTGAGTGGCTTCTTACGTAAGCATCAATAATCAATACCGTGTGCTACTATGCAACCACACGTATTACTGTACTTTTACCACCGAGTAGTTCAACGGTAAAACTTTCGCCGTTATTTTTATAAAAAAATATTTCTGTCATTTTCTAACTTCGACAATTATTCCGTTATGGGGTCCACCAATGATGCTGTCGTCGTATGGATATTCCCTGACAAAAAGAATATTTCCCGATCAAACGAATATACCCCGACACAACAAATATTTTATATCAACTTGCTTACTTTGCAAAATTTTTAAATATCACCCTTAATTTTAACCTTTTATCAATTTAACCATTTATTAAATAGAATAATAAATATAAGAAAATTGAATACTTTCATTTCGTAAAATTTGAGGTCTTACACACACACATATATATAATTATTATATATATATATATATATATATATATATATATATATATATATATATATATAGTCACGGGGGAAATAGGGGGAGAAATGGTGAGGGAGGGAGTTTTATTAATAAATATATATAGAGTTCAGTTCCTATTCGGACTCCTAGACTTTCTTAAAATGCAGGCCTATTTTGTTATATGTATCCAAATCACACCCAAAATATTGTATTATGTAAAAATTCTAGTTCCATAAAATATTACATTCTTTTTAGTTGCTTTAAAAAAAAGCAAAAAAAAAAGTCCGTAACTTAACAAAAACTGGGATCCCGGACTAGATCCTGGTTCTCTCTCTCTCTCTATATATATATATTATATATAAGTTTTGTTTTATTATATTATAAATAGAATATAATATATTTTATTTAAAGTTTTTGTTTTATTAGAATATTTTATTGCACAGTAATGAATACTAAAATCAAATTTTCAACGAATTCAGCAGATCAAAATTGCGCCCGTGATTCCACTATTCATCCATGATTTTTATTTTCTAAATAGTATCCTTCCATTCTCCTATAAATAGGATGCTTAGTTTAAAAATTAAAATCACACTAGAATCAGAGAATTCTTCTTTTATAATATTGAGCGTATTTCTTTAGAGTTTAAGGAAGCTTTGAGTGTAGAAAATAGTACAAGTTTTCTTCAAGAATATCTCCGCTATACCAGTCGAAATTGCTCCCTTTTTAAGGTAAGGGGTATTATTTATTTCATATTCGCAACGATATTATTTTTCGTATTCGTAAGGAATTTTATTTTCGTTCAATATTCTTAAGGAATATTATTTTCGTTCAATATTCGTAATGAATATTATATTCGTTCAATATTCGTAAGGAATATTATTTTCGTTCAACAGTCGTAAGGGATATTATTTTTGTTCAATGTTTGTAAGAAATAATATTTTCTTCCATACTCTATAGTATGTAAGTAATATTATTTCGTTTCATATTTCTAGTTCTACACTCATGTTGATAAGTATTGCTTCTATACTCCTTGAAATTAGTAGAATATCCTTGAAATAGCGCTTCATCTAGTATCGTCTCATAGAAATATTTTTCTGAACATTCTTGTTAAATTTTGATCTTTTTATGTCGGATTACTATTCACGGGGTACTATTTACAAAGTACTATTCATGGGGTACTATTCACCTGGGGTACTATTCATGACAAAAAATTGATTTCTTTTCTGTCCAAAATATTTTTGGAATATTATTCTTAAATTTTACTCCACAAAATAGTTATAATGTTGATGGACATTTTTAAACTCTAGATAAATATTGAATTATAAATCTTTAATATTTATCCTTGATCTCGTTTGATTGAATTTTTATATCATTGTCATCATCCTCATGCTTAATTATATTGTGATGAAAGTCATCTTTGGCCCGTAATGCATAGATGGACTGTTGATTGGTATGATTATGACCAGGGATTATTCGGTATAATCATGACCTGTAATGTTACATATGATGTGATAAAAATCCTCATTGGCCCGTAGTGCATTGATGAACAGTTGTTGGCATGATCATGACCATTAGTGATAGCACGAATATCCTTGGTCTGTAATGCATGAATAATTTTGTGGATGTGATAATAATGAATATCCTTGGCCCGTAGTGCATGGATAATTCAGTGATGTGGATTATTTATTGAGCTGAGTCTCAACGATAAAATCGATGATAAACTTTTAAATCATAAAAGATAGTAGATATCATGCTCTACTTGACTCTTCTAATGGATTGTTATTTCTGCTGCAGTTGTTGATCTAAAACTTGTTGTCTATTGTATTCTATCATTTGTTATACTGTTGAAGGTTAACGATAATATATTCTGCATTATCTTAGTCATAATATTCTTTACTGGGCTAGTTGAGCTCACCATTTTCTTTCATTGTTCTCTTCAGGAAATGAGAATATAGCTGGGACTAGTCAGGAAATGGAGTGATGGTCCAAGATGGTTTCTATAGTAGTCTTCACTATTCTATATATAAGAATAGTGTGATAATAATTTTAATGATGACTTATTTTGAGTTTGTGTGAGACCCCAGATTTTATGAATAAAGATTTAAATTTCTCGAAATATTTTTTTGAATATTATGGTGTGGATTTGATATAATATTATAGTTGTGGGTACTATTTATAAATTTTGCAAAGTATGCAAGTTGTTGTATTATATTCGATTGGTTGGACAATATTCGTTTTAGCAAGGAATATTCGTACAACGGCGCAATCATTGGTGGACCACACAACGAAATTATTGTCGGATTGAGAAAACGACAAAAATATTTTTATTGAAAATAACGGCGGAAGTTTTACCGTTAATACTGTTGAACTACTCGGTAGTAAAATTACAGTAATACGCGTGGTTGCATAGTAGCACACTGTATTGATTATTGATGCTTATGTGAGAAGTTACTCAGTTTTGCTTATTTTATAGACCCCCATTTACCTATTTTTTAGAATAATCGGTAGAAATTATTTAAAGGTGGGGGCCACATGTGGGGCCCATATGTGTTGAAAAACTGATTTTATAAATGGGGGTGGGAGGGAGTTACGTATAAGGGATGAAGTTAATATATATAAGTATGTGATATATGTATATATATGTATATGTTGTGTGTGTGAGTGGGAAATGGTGGAAAAGAAATGAGAATGATGTGTGTGGATGTGGATGTGTGTGATGTGGACATGTTGGTGGGTAAGTAAAAAAATGTGTATGTGAGTGGTGGAGTGTGTGAATATATAAAATCTAGTATAATGATATATATATATATATATATATATATATATATATATATATATATATATATTAAATGAGTGAGTGGATATTGGTGGGAGGGGAACATGTGGGGCCTATGTGGGAGAAAATGAATTTGGAAGAAAGGAATCTAGTAAGTTGTTCACGGGTAGTTGAGTTTTCCTTTTGAGCATGTGTGAGTTTATATATATAGATATATATTATATTTGTTTGATTTAATCTTATTAGAGGAATGCTTGATTTTTGCAACCATAGGTTATCAAATTTTCATCCATGAGTCTTTGAATTATTTCATCTGTGAAGAAATCCTTACACAATGCCTTTCCATTCTCCTATAAATAGAAGCTCATTCCTTCATTATTTCTTACGAATTCACTGAAACTATAGAGAGAGAAAATTTTAGAGAGAAAGAAGAAAAATATTCTGCTACTTCCCTACTCTTATATCCAGTTTCTTTTACGGTAAGGAATATTATTTTTTGTACTCGTAAGGGATATTATTTGTTGTACTTGTAATGGGTATTATTTCTTTTGTATTCAGGAAGAGAACTTTTGTTATTCCATTCTTTATTATTCTGTTGGAATATCTTGTCAGTGCGTTTACGCCAGACCTGGTTCCGTCTTTATTATTATTTTGTTGGAATATCATGTCTGTGCGTTTACGCCGGACCTGGTTCCTTCTTTATTATTCTGTTGGAACATCCTGTAGGTGCGAATTCCGCATGACCTGGTTCCGTTACTTATTATTCTGTTGGAATAACCTGTCTATGCGAAGTACTGCATGCATGGTGATTTCTTTTGTTATTCCATTCTTTATTATACTCAGTTTGTTAAAGTTCTGACTTCTATACTCCATGAAATTAGTGGAATATACTTGATATTTGCGTTTCATCCAGTATCTTTTCATGGAAATATTCTTCTGAGCATTCTTGAATTTTACTCTACAAAGAAGTATCATGTTGACAATTTGGACGTTATTAGTTCCTGAATAAATTAATTCTTGAACTTGTTTTATTGAATTCTTATATCATTGTCATCATCCTCATGTTTATATTATGCTGAAAGTCATCTGTGGCCTGTAGTATAAAGATGGACTTGGTATGATTATGACCAGGGATTATTCGATATAATCATGACCGTAATGTTACAAATGATGTGAAAAAAGTCCTTATTGGCTCGTAGTTCATTGATGAACAGTTTTTGGTATGATTATGGCTATGGATTCTCTTTGGCCAAGGGTGCAAAGATGAATATCCTTATTCGTGGTCGTGATACTAAAGAATATCCTTGGCCGTAGTGCAGGGGTGATTCAATGTTGTGTATTATTTATTAAGCTGAGTCTCAACGATAAAAGTGATAAAAAAACCTTTTAAATCATAGAAGATAGTAGATTTTATTTTCTACTTGACTCTTCTAATGGATTGCTTGTTCCGCTGCAGTTAAACTTGATGTTTGTTTTATTTTATCAGTTTAACACTATTGAAGGCTAAGGATAATTTATTCTGCATTATCTTAATCATAATATTTCTTACTGGGCTAGTTGAGCTCACCCTTTCTTTAACTGTTCTTTTCAGAAAATGAGAACGTAGTTGGGACGAGTCGGGGAACGGAGTGATGGTCCTAGATGGTGCATTAGTAGTCCTCACTATTCTGTGAAATAGTGTGATAATAATTATAATGAGGACTCCTTTTGAGTTTGTATACTCTCTAGTAGACAATATTTGTATTCAAATTCACAGTTATATTTGTCGTATTGTACACGACAGTTGTATATTTAAGTTTGTATTTGAATTCTGTACCATGTATGTAAGACCCCAAGTTATTAATAAATGAAATTTAATTCCTCTATTTATTATTTTGAAATAGTAAGGGCTGATTTGATTAATGTGGTTAGTTATGGGTAAAATGCGCAAATATTTTAAATAAGCAGGTGGTTATAAAATATTCATTTTTATCGGAGAATATTCGTTTGGTCGTGGAATATTCTTACTGTCGGGGAATATTCGTATGACGGCGCAGCCTTGTGTGGGCCCCATAACGGAAAGCGATTAAATGAAGAAAACGACAAGTATAAGTTGTTTATAAATAATGACGCAGTTGTTACCGTTAATACTATTGGAATACCCGGTGGTTAAAACACAGTAATACGCGTCGTTGAACAGTAGCACACGGTATTGCACCAATTATTGATTCTTACATAAGAAGGCACTACTCAATAATTGTTACAATAATTACTGTTCAATATTTTATTTTATTGATTCAATAATTGCTACGTTGATATTTTATATTACTGTTGTTTCAATAATTGTCACTACACAGTATTTTCCATTATCGAAGCAATAATACATATTATCTGAATAATATTATTAGATAACATTATTGGTAATGTCTAGAAAGTTCTGTCTAAGGAGAGGTTTGGTCACCTAATTGCGCGCCAGTAAGGGAAAATTCTTATTGAAAAGCCCCCTCTTTCCTGTGAACGGTCTGATTGCCAGTACTGTGATTCTATAATATTATTTGTGAATAATTAATTATTGATTTATATGATAAGGAAAATATTCATTTTATGTGGATATAGATGGAGAAAATTTTTAATGTGACAATTGTTGAAAATTAATATTTTATTTTTTTCTGATAAAATAATTCATTATTATATTTTAATAATATAATAATGGGGATATTTTTACAATGAATGTGAGATATATGAGTATATGAGGAGAAAGAGTATTTTTGTTGCATTAAATGATTAACACATATTTTGTGTGTCGGTAGACTCCATTTCTTGACTGAAATTTGATTATAGCCTGTAAAATCGCTCGTTTGTGGATTTCGGTCAATTTTTGTTTGAAATTTTTAAAAACTTTCTTCTGCAAAGTTGTAGAGAATGAGATTTCCTATGGAAAAGACATGTGGTTCAAATTTTTCTGATAAAAGTGCTATTTATTATGAATTATTGAAGTTCCGTAGTTCCAAAATAATTGATTTTTGGAAGTTTTAAATATTTTATTTATGAAAAACATTTTCTTACCTTTTTTCTAGAAGATTGGTATATGGGAAATGCTCAGATCTGATTTCAAAGGTGGGCTTGAAAATTTATATATATATATATATATATATATATATATATATATATATATATATATATTATATTATATTCAATTTTCTACTTTGGTGTTCTAAGCAATTTCCTATAAATAGGTGCTTAGGTTAGAATTGAAAATCACACCAGAAACTGAAATCTTCTCTCTCTTTTTCTCTCGATATATTGAGTGTATTCTTGTGAGTATTTTGATACTTTGAGTGTTGCTATATGGTGCAAGTTCAAGTCATAGCTTATATCCGGTGTTTCAACTAGAAGTACTGTTTTTACGAGGTAAGGGATGTTATTTTCTTCGTAAGTGGTATTATTTCTTCAATATCATTATGCCAAAATATTGGTTGGAACTTTTTATCAAATTTGAAACTTTTTCATGTCAGGGTTACTATTCATGACTTACTATTCATGAGTTACTATTCACGAGTTACTATTCACGAAGCATGATGATTTTCTTTTAGAATTTTTATCTTTTGGTGTCGGAGTTACTATTCACGTATACGACACTATTCACGTATAAAACACTATTCACAGAAAAATTAAATTTTTGTTTTTCGTCCAAAATATTTATTATGGATACTAGCTTTGATTGTATCCATGTTTTGATCATTCTTGAATTTTACTCCATTATGATTATTTATGAGGTATTTTTGGACATGGAATAGCTGAAATACGAATCTTTAATATTTATTCTTTTGTTTCACTGGATTCGTTTTCTTTAAAATATTTTTTCATCATCCTCCGTCCTAAATGATGATATAATTGAATATCTTTGGCCTGTAGTGCAAAGATTAATGATTTTTGATGAATATCTTTGGCCCGTAGTGCAAAGATGAACAATTGTTTAGATGAACATGACCAACTGATGAATATCTTTGGCCTGTAGTGCAAAGATAAATATTTGATTTCAGTTATATATTGATTGATGTTACAGGGATAAAAGATAGACAATGAAATTTTAAATTCATATATAGAAGATAGTAGATTTCATTATCTACTTAACTCTTCTAATGAATTATTATTTCCGCTGCGAATATTGATTTAAAACTTGTTGTCTATTGTATTCTATTAGATTTTTCCCTGTTGAAGACTAACGATAATTTGTTTTATATTATCTTAGTCATAATGTTCTTTACTGGGCTAGTTGAGCTCACCCTTTTCCTTGTTGTTCTATTTTTTCTTCTCAGGAGGCGAGAATGTAGCAAGTACTAGTCGGGGTGTGGAATGATGGTTCTAGAAGTAGTTCTAGTAGTCCTCACTATTCTGTAAAGTAGTATATTAATAATTATAATGAGGGCTTATTTGAGTGTGGATATTGTCTAGATGACAATATTTGTATTTAAACTCACAGTTTAAGTGTTGTCGTATTTTGCACGACAATTGTATTAATGAAGTTGTAGTTGTTTCTGTACCATGTATTTGGCAACTCAGAATGGGTTGTAGATTGGACCTATTTTGGGGGCGTCACAATGTATCTGGCAACTCAAGATGGGTGATGTATACCTATTATGGGGGCGTCACAGTTTGGATATTGTCTAGGAGATAGTATTTGTATTAAAACTCACAACTTATGTTTTGTCGTATTCTGCACGACACTTAACAGTTGTATAAATTAAGTTTGTATTTGAATTATGTACCATGTATTTGGCGACTCAGAATGGGTGATGTATACCTATTTTGTGGCGTCACAAATAGGCTAACCTTGAGAGTGAGACTCTTATACAAAACATACTCTCATATTACTAAGTAAACATATGATATTCTACAAATCATGACTATAAACATATAAAAAAAACAAATTCACAAGTTTACTATTCATACGTACCCAGTTGGCAGTAATATTTTGCAACTGTCATATATTGCCACTCCTGTAGATGTCTTTTGCCTTTTTCCCATCAATTGCACCCGAGGCTCTATTAGTGGTGGTAGTTTTGCATTTTTCGACCCAGGTCTCAGCTCTCCATTGGGCACACATCTCAACCTATAAGGGATGGGCGTACCACCAAGGACTATGCTTGTGCATGTACTCCTCTCCCTGCCCTGGATGGTCGATCAATGCATTATGTAGGGCATTTTTCGTTCTTTGTTCAAGTTATCTTTGGTGCGGATGACACACTTCTGCCAGAACAGTGTTTGTATTAATGATGTCTGTGTGGCATCCCATAGATACCTTTTTTGTAAATAAAATAACAATAAAAATATTAAAACGATGCTATTAACATATAATCCAACACTACTAAACAATTTTAGTTTATTAATTATATTATATGTTAGAATTTAAAAAAATATATCTGAAATTCAGCCCAAACTGCATGCTTGTGGGCAATATGTGTGCTCGCCCATGTAATCACTGGCGTCGGCCAGTTCTGTAAGCATAGCCATGAAATGTACTTGACTATCTTGTTATCTGAAAAATCACTACAATATACAACAATTTACATTAAAGATGAGTAGATTTATTATAATATTTAAAGAAATTTACATTAGTATATATATCTACAACAATGGAAATATAAAATGTTTATATATAAATGATGCAGACGTACGTGTTGTCCGGAGGAGGACGGATCTGTATGAGAATCCAGTCATCTGGATTAGTAGGGGCCTTTCGCACATGATTAGGACCCCTACCCAAGCTAGGTTTTTTCCTACTGGTTCAGAAGCCATTTATAAATACAAATTTCAAGATGTTATTATGATCGAGCTATATTTGATTACATGCATATATGAATATAAAATCACAATAATGATAGGAAATTACATGAAATAGTTAAGTACATAAACATGAGAATGATATAAATAACATGTAATACTAAACATACATTTTTTTAATCAATGTCTGAGTCAGAATCATCTTATATACGTATTGCAGATTCATAACCATCATTTTCTTCAGATTCCGTATCAGTGTTAGTTAATAACTCTGCCACCTTTGATATCAATGTCATCTGGCACAAGTAATGATTCAGGGATCCAATTCATTAGGTTCATCTCCACCCTCTAACTAGATTACTTTATTGTCGTCCTCCACATTTATTATAGTAATTGTATGAAGCATGTCCTCTTGGTAGATCTGTTAGGTTTGTAATATTCATGAACGCAATCAAATTGCACAAAATAAGCGGAAACGTGGAAAATCATAATTTTGAAAATTTACAAACCATATACCCAGATCATCCTCTATGCAAAATTATTAATTACACGAAAAGATAAAGAATAAGAGTCATACCCTTGAAAATTTGAGCTTCCTCAGGTACAAGTTCACCTCCAATCATTTTTCGCGTTCAACTTGAATCCACCAGGTTTGGTTTCTTCCTTTGATCAATGTTAGCCACCCAAGTGTTTGGCCTCTAGAGGTGATCCACCAAGGAAGAAGAAAGATTCAAGAAGATGGATGATTGGCTAAACCCTAGTTTTTCCATCTCTCATAGAAAAAGAGTGTACTCTCCCAACTGTTGGAATTACGTATGTTGTGAAAAAGTCAACAACCACTCTACACCCATAATAAAAAATTTCTTATTTATATATGTAGGTAACCCTCCTTAACAATTAAGCAATAGGGTTTTATTTTAATTAATTAAACTGCTCTAATTAATTAGGCTCCTAATCTTATTAGGAATAATTAATTAAAATTTTAATTAATTAGCCTCCTAATCTTATTAGGAATAAATGAGAGTACTTTTATTAATTAATTCTCAAACTCCTTTAGAAATTAAATAATAATAATAGTAATAATAATAATACGACTCCTCTTATTAATTTATATTTAATATTTCTAAAATATTAAATAATAAATATTAAGCTATTTAATTTATTCTATCACCATAGATTAAATTAAATATACTTAACTTATTATTACGATTATGCTATTAACTTCTTAAATAATTATTCTTCCTTTTATGGTGTGACCCTTTAGGTTCTCTATATTAAACCGATTGTGAATAAATCAATTAGAACAATTCTAATCTTATTTAAATAAATAAATTAAACTATTAATTTATTTAAATAAATAATATTTATTCTACAATAGGGATAAGCCTCCCTAGAGATTAACGACTTTCCAAATAATATAGATTTCAACATTAATCATAAAAGAACTTTTGAGTAAATAGTTACCGTACAATTCAATCCTTCCACCATAAAATGTCCCAATTAAATATAAGACATGAAATTACTTACTGTCAAGTCTTATTTTATTTAATTATATGTATTTCGACTTTTAAATGCACAACACCAAATAATGCAAATTAGAAACTCCTTTCTAATTTCATTCTGCCTTGGCCAAGGACTACTGGGTTGTCATTTATCGAATCATATAGGATATTTCTCTTCTTTTACTAGAAGCGGTAGATTCTTTATTGATCATACATTATCTCCATGTACGACTTATTATACTCAAGCATACCTTTGATATACCCTAAGGGTCTTAAGGAATAAGTTAAAGTATAACTCATCATACACAAGATACTATGATGATCTCAAGTCCAAGGATCACTTGTACTACTATCACTACAGGAATTCCTATTGACAGGCAAGTAAAACTCCATTAGGTATTCTTTAGCGAGCCACGTTCAGTGAACTTATTCTCTAATAAGCATCTACATATTTGCTTTAGTCTCTCCACACAAATGATAATGAGATCAATCATCCTCATTCAATGATCCAGCAATGTATGTACCAATCTATCCGGATTTACTAATCCCCAATTTAGTAATCCAACGATTGAGAACTATTTTAATTTTCAGCTTTATAAGAATTTAGATCTCATTAGAATGATCATCATCATTATTCTAAAAGCATTGCCTAAAACTATGGGTTTATCACATATTATGAAACAACATCATGTAGATAATTAAAAGCCTTTAATAAATTAATATTTTTTTATTAATAAATGAATAAGATTGTTTCAAAGTATATGCTTTATCATCAAACATGATTGGCTTGTGTACATACCACTTTCAATCTCCCACTTGCACTAAAGCCAATCGTCATGATATCTCATACTCTTCTTCTCTAAGTGACGATTATCCTACTGTTGGACAAGCTTCAGTAAATGGATATGTAATGTTGTTCTTGAGAGTCCAATATCTCTATAGTGATTTCCCATATTTCAATGATTCTTTAATCAAATGAAAGTCCTGCAAGACATGTTTAGATCCAAGATGAGACTTAGGAACTATTCCTAGTTCTGTAATGAACTTTTCATCCAAACAATCAACTTGCAGCTTCATTTATAGCTATATACTTTATCTTTATCACTAAACCAGCAACTCTTTGTTGTTTGAAACCTTTCCAATTCACTGCACCATCGTTCAAGGTAACGCCTTACCTTAAAATGGATTTTATGTCGTCTTGGTATGTCTGAAAAAACTTGAGTCTGTTAAGCCCTAGTTTTAATTTAGACCAACCATAAATTTTAATCACATCCTTAGTGTCGGTTAAGTAATTTAAGATGTTTTTCACTGTCTTATAGTGACCTTCTCCAGAATATGACTGATCAAAATTAGGTCTCGTACATTTCATTGCATACATGATAGTTACTCGTGCGATCTCTCTTTTGGAGTCTTTGGGGACTATTAAGAGAGATACACTTCATGGCTCATCAACATAAGACATCTCTTGGAGTTTGCCATGTTAAACGACTTTAGCATCAAATGAATATATGTTCCTTGGGTTAAGTCGAGTATCCTATTGAATCTATCTATATATATTTTTATCCCCAATTAAGATACTCTTCCCAAAACATTCATGGAGAAATGTTTAGACAACTTTATCTTTACCGATTGTAGCATTGGTATGTCGTTCCTTATCCGTAGTATATCAACATATAATACTAGGAATGTCACAACGCTCCCACTGACCCTTTTGTACACACTAGGTTCATTCTTGTATTTGATAAAATCAAACTCTTTTGATTGTCTCATCAAAACGAATGTTCCATATTTGAGAAACTTGTTTCAATCCAATTCTCCGAGTGTCTACAACTCTTACCTCATCGTATGTAACTGGATCATCATCTTCTATGATACGTACCTCATCATCATCATCCATGATGAATCCATACCTCCCAGGTATCTTCGGTACTATTCCAGATTTACGATTCAGTTGTGGTACAATAAGTCTATCTACAAGTTCCTCTTATTTGACTTATAGTGTTTTGTGGTTCTTGAACTCTTCAATATCTATTATCCTCCCACTAGCCCCTTCAATGATAAACATCTTTATCTTAGAAGGTAGCATGTTTCGTAACAAACACCTTTTGCTAAGTAGGATTATAGAACATATACCATAAACTTACTTTAGGATGTCCCACAAATCTTTACTTGTCAAATCTTATCTCAAGCTTATCCTTTGAAACCTTTTCACATAAGTTGGACAACCCCTTATCTTAACATACTTAAGATTAGGAATCCTCCATGTCTATAACTTTTATGGAGTCTTGGAGCCGGATTTTGAGGTTACCATTTTCGTAGATATGCAGCCATTTTTAGGGCATGACCCCAAAAGGATACTTGAATGTCGATAAACTCATTGTGGATTGCACCATGTCCAACAAGGTATAATTTTTCCTTTTAGATACATCAATCAATTATTGTGTATCGGGAGGCGTCCATTATGAGAAAACCATTTGAGATGATCTAGAAACTTATTGCACAAGTATTTATTCCTTGATCTAATTAAAGAATCTTAATACTTTGCCAATTTATTTCACTTCTGATTCTTTGAACCTTTCAAACAATTCACACTTGTATTTCAGTAAATACACACATTCAACTCTTTGAATGATCATCTCCTTTACTTATAATAGTTTGTTCAATTTACAAAATTATTTTCACGTAAGTCAAGTATACAAAATCTATTAAGTAATATTCCAGTTCTATACAAAACATTATTATTATAAATAGAACAACAATTGTTCTTCATTATAATACCAAAGATTTTATTGTTCAACAATAAAATAGAAATAATGTTTCTAACAAAAACTGGAATATAATAACAACTTATTGACTTAATAGATTTGCCCGTAGGCATTGCTAAACTATAAGTTTCTATGCCTAATGCAGCAACCTTTGCTTCATTTACCAGACATAGGATTACTTATCCTTTGTTTAGCTTTCTACTTCTGCTTGGTCCCTTCATAAATCTATATTTATGATAACCAAAGTCGATATCCAATACCCAAGTAGAACCTTGACTTAAAGAAAAATTTATTTTAAATCATGAACAAAATTATATTTGAAACAAAAACTTCACTAAGCTTCTTCTGGTTAGCTCTGCAAGATGCTTCTCGTAGTTTTTTTTTCCAGTGTCCTGGTTTATTGTAGTGGAAGCAAACTCATTTGCTATTAGTATCAGTTTTGTTCTTATTATCCTTTGTTTTTGCCTTTCTATTTACCTTCTTTGAACCATTCTTATTTTTAGAAGATCCTTTGGCTCCTACCAGTAATACATGGTATTTCTTGGTTGGAAAGTGACTCTCAACATTTTTCAACATGTTAAGCAAATCAGCGAGGCTGATATCTAGCTTGTTCATATGAAAAATTCACAACAATTATGAAAGGAGTCCGGGAGTGAGTGCAAGATCGAATCATGGTTCAACTCTCCATCCATGACAAAACCCATTGTCTTAATTGTTCAATCAAATTGATCATGTTTAGGACATGTGTTTGTATTGTAGTGTCATTGGGCATTCTAGATTGGAAGAGCTCCTTAGATATCTGATATCTTTCAGTCCTACTTTCTTCACCATCAACTACTTGACGTACAGGAGTATAGTAGGAGCATCCATAGTTTTATGTTGACGCTGAAGCTCGTTACTCATGGATACGAGCATGATGCATTGAGCCAACTGTGCATCATTTTACCTCTTTTTAAAAGTAGCAATCTCTTCCTCAGAGGCATTGTCTGCAACCATTGCAAGGATAGGCGTATTAAGGATATAAGATAGTTTTTCAGCCATGAGAACTATTCTCAAATTCCTTAACCAATCCGAGTAATTCGGTCCGGTTAAATAACATTTAATATGTTTCGTAGTGATAGTAATTTAGACATTGTAAAATTCTGTAAATGAATTTGTAATTAACAACATTTTAGCATACATTTTTTTATTAATTACCAAAATAAATTAGGTCTTGTTTTAAATTGGTATCTCCCACTATTTTTATCAAACTATATTACCCTCAATATATATAGTTCGGCAATATCTAATTAAAGATATGCTAGTGAGAATAAGGTCCAATTTCAAATGTATATAGCCTTGTGGTGACACAACAAACTAAATATAAATAAATAGGTAGACAACTCTTGTCAATTATATCAACTATGCAACTCCTTGTATTTTGCCTATTAGATTATTTTGATCAAGTGGTGGCACATCCGAATCAAAATTATCCAAGTTAAGTCCAACCTAGCACTCCATATATTCAAAAAAGAAAAATATTGTCCTTGTGGTGACACAACAAAACAATATTGTTCAATTTTCTTTATAAGTATTAAATGTGATAAATTAACATCTTAAATACTTAATACTTGCCTTGTGATGACACAACAAACTCATATTAAATATTTAATACTCTATTAATTTTATCATGCTAGAAGGCGACGTTCGATATTCCAAATATCTTTGAACGCTTAAGACTTAATATAAAATATTTAAGGAGTTTGTTATTAATTGTCTCATCTTGTTTAGCGCGCATGCACATATATATATAAAATACGCGTCATATTAATTAACATGTGAAGCATGTTTGCATAATATATAATATATATAGTATAAGCATGCACATATAGAATACTATATTCTAGTCGGATTGATTATGGACTTTTATTCTAGTTTGGTTCACTAGAGCCACCAAGTGAACCAAAAGGTCAAATCCTAGGGGTGCAAGAATTAATATTTAAATATAAATATTACATTTAAACTCGGGTTCCATTACAAACGGGTCTTCAAGAGCTTCTTGTACCTTGATCTTCAATTCTTCAAAATTAATTCTAACTATTCTTATTACAAAAATATTTAAAATAAATAGAAACATTGATCAACAGTCAAAGGGAAGTACATATGAGGAAGATAGAATTTACATTAAGAAAAATTAGAGAAGACGAGGTACGCATACCCCATTTAATAAAACCCATACATTCATGCATCCAACTAAAATAAAATTCAATCGCATTGGTCAATAGTCCATAATCAATCACATTTGTTATCATACACATCACCATATGCATCAATAAATAACATTCATCTCATGAATAATAAACATTCAATATATATATTAATATCATTTAATGGGCAAATTTAGTTAATATAAAATCTAATTTTGAATCAAAATAAACTCCTTTTATTTTAATTTATCCTATTTTAAATAAAATAAATTATTTTATTTTAATCAAAATCATTAATCAAAATAAACTCATTTATTCGCGTGGACCTCGTGGGATTTCGTCACTTGGGATTTCGTTATCCATCCTGATGTAATCATGTAAGATTACTTATAATATATATGGTATATATCCTGATGAATCCTTATTTAATATATATATATATATATATATATATATATATAGAGAGAGAGAGTCCGGATCAGGTCCGGACTCCCGGATTTTAACAAAATCCGGACCATTTTTTTTTTTTTTTTTGCTTTTTTTTTTTGAAACAACTAAAAAAAAAATTTTATGGAACTGAAATTTTTCCATAATACAGTGTTTTGGGCGTGATTTGGATGCCTATACCAAAATATTTATATACAGTCTGGGCAGACTGTACATACATTGGTTGGTATAGGTATTAAAAACACACCCAAAACACTGTATTATGGAAAAATTTCAGTTCCATAAATTTTTTTTTTTTAGTTGTTTCAAAAAAAAAGAAAAAAAAATTTGGTCCGCATTTTAGGACCTGTCCGGACTCCCGGACAAGATCCATTATATATATATATATAAGTAATATGCTTTCAACAGAAGCATTGA
The DNA here is from genome assembly GCA_020205505.1 of Panax japonicus. Taxonomy (NCBI): domain Eukaryota; kingdom Viridiplantae; phylum Streptophyta; class Magnoliopsida; order Apiales; family Araliaceae; genus Panax; species Panax japonicus. Next base: position 53,905,460 of record CM035105.1, on the reverse strand, counting down.
ATCTCCTGTAATGACTAACCACGGATTCAGCGAACAAATAATAATGGGATTCGCGAATAACAAACTTTCGTCAAAATTATTTTCGTGTTTTTTTTTATTATTTTATAAATCTTATACAAAAAAATTATACCCAACTAAATTGTTCTAAACACATATCAATATACATATTAAATTTGAACAATTAATAATTCGCATAAAGGTTTGACTCTGATACCACTGTTAGGTTTGTAATATTCATGAACGCAATCAAATTGCATAAAATAAGTGAAAACGTGGAAAATCAGAGTTTTAAAATTTTATAAACCATATACCCGGATCATCATATATGTACAATTATTAATTAAACGAAAAGATAAAGAATAAGAATCATACCCTTGAAGATTCGAGCTTACTCAGGTACAAGTTCACCTCCAATCATTTTCGCATTCAACTTGAATCCACCGGGTTTGGTTTCTTCTTTTGATCAATGTTAGCCACCCAAGTGTTTGACCTCTAGAGGTGATCCACCAAGGAAGAAGAAAGATTCAAGAAGATGTGTGGTTGGCTAAACCTTAGTTTTTCTATCTCTCATTGAAAAAGAGTTGTACTCTCCCAACTGTTGGAATTACGTATGTTCTGAAAAAGTCAACAACCACTCTACACCCATAATAAGACTTCTCTTATTTATAGATGTAGGCAACCCTCCTTAACAATTAAGCAATTGGGTTTTATTTTAATTAATTAAAATGCTTTAATTAATTAGGCTCTTAATCTTATTAGGAATAATTAATTAAACTTTTAATTAATTAGCATCCTAATCTTATTAGGAATAAATGAGAGTACTTTTATTAATTAATTCCCAAACTCCTTTAGAAATTAAATAATAATAATAGTAATAATAATAATAATAAGACTCCTCTTATTAATTTATATTTAATATTTCTAAAATATTAAATAATAAATATTAAGCTATTTAATTTATTCTATCACCATAGATTAAATTAAATATACTTAACTTATTATTACGACTATGCCATTAACTTCTTAAATAATTATTCTTCCTTTTATGGTGTGACCCTTTAGGTTCTCCATATTAAACCGGTTGTGAATAAATCAATTAGAACAATTCTAATCTTATTTAAATAAATAAATTAAACTATTAATTTATTTAAATAAATAATATTTATTCTACAATAGGGATAAGCCTCCCTAGAGATTTACGACTTTCCAGATAATATAGATTTCAACATTAATCATAAAAGAACCTTTGAGTAAATAGTTACCGTACAATTCAATCCTTCCACCATACAATGTCCCAATTAAATAAAAGACATGAAATTACTTACTGTCAAGTCTTATTTTATTTAATTATATGTATTTCGACTCTTAAATGCACAACACCAAATAATACAAATTAGAAACTCCTTTCTAATTTCATTATGCCTTGGCCAAGGACTACTGAGTTGTCATTTATCGAATCATATATGACATTTCTCTTCTTTTACTAGAAGCGGTAGATTCTTTATTGATCATACATTATCTCCATGTACGACTTATTATACCCAAGCATACCCTTTGATAGACCCTAAGGGTCTTAAAGAATAAGTCAAAGTATAACTCATCATACATAAGATATTATGACGATCTCAAGTCCAAGGATCACTTGTACTACTATCACTACAAAAATTCTTATTGACAAGCAAGTAAAACTCCATTAGGTATTCCTTAGCGAGTAGGGGTGATCATTCGGTTATAATCGAACCGAACAACCTATTCGTTTATAACCGAATACCGAATTATTGATAATTTTACTATCCAAAATACTAACCGAAATTCATAACTAACCGAATTACCGAATACTAAATTACCAAATTTATAATTCGGTAATTCAGGTAATAACTGAATTTGAGAGAAAAGCCAACCAGTCAACTAAAATTCAGCCCACATGAAAGCCCAACAATAACAAACAAAAAACGAACTCAGCAATCTCAGCCCACATAAAAAACAATAACAACAATAGCAAACATGGGGATCAATACCAATAATAAAAACCAAGTGGGTCTTAAATTAACCATCAGCAGATCTCCTGACGGTGCCACCCATTTCCGCCGCCCTCTTCCTCATCTCATCCCCTTCTTTGATACCACCAATCTCCTAACAGCTTTTTCAACACTTAAAGATGTCACCAATTCATCTCTACACTTCCATGCACGAATTCCACCCGCAGTGAGATAAGGAATAAATGAAGAGGAGTGAGAATGGATCGAGTCGGTCTAATATAGATGAGAAATCGAGATCTGACTTTTGTTAGATCAGATCTGGGTTGAGAGTTGAGACTCTGAGATAAGAGATAATGAAAGAGATGGAGAGATCGAGAGACTGAGAGAGTAAGGGGATAAGGGCGAAGAGACCGAGAGAGACAGAAAGTAAGGTCTGAGATAAGAGTTTGACGCGTGTTCATAGAGTTTACAGAGAGAGAGAGCAGTAGAGCACTGTGTTTTTTGTTCATGGAGTTTACAGAGAGAGAGAGTTCACGAGTGAGAGTGAGAGAGAGAGAGAGCGAGGGGTTCAGTTGAGGACTTGAGGGCCACTGTGTTTTTTTTTAAAATGCTCGAATGGGCTGAAGAATGGGTTAAAGAATGGGATGAAGGGGCTGAAGAATAGGTTAAAGAATGGGCTGAATTTATTCTTTTGCAATAAATTCGGTAATTCGGATACCCGAATAATCTATTTTTTAAAACCGAATCCGAAACCGAATACCGAATAATAAATCGGATATAACCGAAATTAGAAAAAAATCGAAAAACCGAAATAATTCGGTTAAAAAAATTTGATTGTGTTCGGTTATTCGGTTTTATCCATTTTTTGCTCACTCCCATTAGCGAGCCACGTTCATAGAACTTATTCTCTAATAAGCACCTACATACTTGCTTTAGTGTCTCCACACAAATGATAATGAGATCAATCATCCTCATTCAATGAGCAAGCAACGTATGTACCAATCTATTCGAATTTACTAATCCCCAATTTAGTAATCCAACGATTGAGAACTATTTTAGTTTTAAGCTTTCTAAGAATTTAGATCCCATTAGAATGATCGTCATCATTATTCTAAAAGAATTGCTTAAAACTATGAGTTTATCACATATTATAAAACAACATCATGTAGATAATTAAAAGCCTTTAATAAATTAATACTTTTTATTAATAAATGAATAAGATTGTTTCAAAGTATATGCTTTATCATCAAATTAACATGATTGGCTTGTGTGCATACTACTTTCAAGATCTTCTTGTCTATTACTTCTACACGATTGTGCACAGGAGTATGAATTACAATTTTTCAATCTACAGATGGTCTATCCCTTTTCCTAACAGGACTAGGAGTGTAGTATACTTGTATTGTTTGAGTTGGTAACACATACGGTTCGTTGGCATACGCGGACCTATGGAGGTCAATATCGACGATTCCATGTCTGTCAACACATATCCTTTTTTCTGAATAAAACCAATGACACTTGAATAAGTTAATCCAACCCCCGTAAGTGTCCTTGTACGACAACTCTATGATTTCCTCCAACTCTCCATAAAAAGGCACGACCAAGTTCATTGTAACAATCTCCTTGAACATATATACATGTAAGCATATGATTGGAGCATACTTTGTAAGCATATGACTTAAGCATACTTTGTAAGTATATGACTGTCATACATGTTCAAACCATAATGAAAAGAATGAACAACTCAATAAAAGGGATATGTCTATGATACCATGATACCTACTATTGACAACATGAGCATGGTCAGGACTACGTTCTCATTATATTATACTTACATGATTAAGAGAATGATTTTTAATTAAGAGCACTTAATTATTTCTTAGTTCTTCAACATTGGAAGTTAATATAGCTTTTGTTCATTAATATCTTTATGGATTCCATGAGAAACTAAGCATGTGTTACTTATTTTACTAACCCACAGGGAAGCGTGCACTTATCTGTGGAGTGACTTACAGTTAGTAGAAGTTCATTAATAGCTTTCTCTTTTGCCACACCTTCATATCAATGTCAAAAGAGTATACTGGAAAAGAACCAATTGCCATCTTAAAGAAGTCCCCTAAAATATCTCCTCAAAATTAAACATCTTGCTCCTAACTATAGTGCGTATGCCAAAACATAAGATTACATTCATGAGGCCCTAATAAAGATTTATAGTAACTCTTTCTCTTTGAGATAAGGAGTTGAAGGGATTAAAATTTGCCTTCTAACTCTTTCATATTTATAAACAATTGATATATAGTAAACTAAGCTCCCAATAATAAAATTACACAATTATCTAAAATAAATTGGCTAAAAGCCTCTAACTTGGTCAATCCCATATTCAAATACAATTGTAACTCACACATGAATCATATACAAAATATGAAGTAAGGATGATACAAAAATACAAAATATACAAAAGATTTTTAGTAGCAAATGTCCCTTTAAAACATCAAAACTAAGTAAATAGAAAATGCAAGTAATCTCAAAGTCTTATAACAATTACACAAGATAAAATTGCAAACACTTGAACAAGACAACTATATTATAGAAACTTCATCATTTATTGCAATGATGGCTCATTAACAAGCTAATCAAATGGAAATTCAGTTGCATATAGTCCATGATATAAGTCACAGATCGCACAAACCTCTTCCTATGCTAACAATCCTAACATTGAGAATTTTACATGGCTAACAACATATTAAGCATAAGCTACATACTTCAATTGAAGAAATAAAAGGGGTTACCTAATGCGCTGCGATGACGGCGGCGGTGGTGGTGGCAGTGGCGTCCGGTCCCTCTTCTCCCCCTTCTCCCTCTTTTCCGTCTTCTCTTTTCTCTTTTTTTCCTTCTGCTGTGTCGAGCGAATGTCTGATACTGATTACATTAAAGAGGATCAGTGACCGTATGCGGTTTCTAAATTTTAATGATGTGGACGTATTAGCGACCTCTAGTCGGTCGCTGATAGTGATTGGTCGCACAAAATCTCCGCGCTAACATTTCACGCCAATTTTTGGGCAACAAATTCATACCCGCAACCGCGCAGCGACCGCATGCGGCCGCTGATATAAACTAGTGACTGGATTAAATCACGGTCGCACATGGTGGTCACTATTACTACTATCAGCGACTGGAAACGGCGGTCGTAGAAAGAGTTGGTCGATGTTAAACCATTTTCTTGTGGTGTTCACAATAAAACTTGGAATTAAAAAAATATACTAGTCCTAAAATTTACACACAAATTTAAGTGAGAGTGGTGTTATTTATGTACTAATACTTTCATTGCTTCTTTTTTCTTCCGTTGCTTAATCGAGTCATGCGATTCTAAGTCTTACAAAAGAGGAAATAAGGAAGGAGAAGGGTAATTATTTAACAAGATCTCATAGGATATATATTGTTAGTTCCCAGAGACACACAAGTTATCTAGAAGAGGGGGGTGAATAGATATTTTAGATTTTCTTTTCAAAGGAGTAACTTATCAAGTTTTTTAATTAAAGAAATTAACTTAGCAAAGCGGAATATATGATTTAGTTATCCCCTTTAAGATAAAATCAAGGTTATAAATCAAACAACAATTATGGTAGATATAACAGTTAAAGAGACTGAAAGTAAATGACACAGTATTTTTAAGTGGTTCAGAGCACTCAAGACTTCCAGTACACTCTTATACTTCATGAGTAGGAAATCCACTAAGGATGTTGATACAATCTTCGAATCACTAAGATTCCTTCAAGACCAGTAGTCTTGGAAAACTAGTTCACAAAGAACCTTTCAAGCCCAGTAGACTTGGAAAGTTAGTACACTACGTATCTTCAAACCTTAGGCATGTTTAAAAGCTCTACAATGAGTGTAGTTGAGGTTGTTGTTGTTGTGCTACTAAGTTGCCTTAAACTCAAGTTCTGATAAACTTAGTAGCGAAGCAAGATATGGCTGAATCGTGGAGTGAAGATTTTTCAGATGATCTATGATCTTTTTCGTTCTTGTTTCTTTTTTATCTGACATCTTCAATCTGATGGCCTTATATAGAAGCCTTTGAAATATTTATGCTGAGAGGCTTCCGTTTGAGCATTTAATGCTTAGGGCATTCTAAGTACTTTGATGTTGGCATTCTGATGATGTGAGAGCTTCTTTTTGACTTGCCTGACATAGCAGTCTGGTTTCTCGCCTAACACCTCTGAAATGTTACTATCAACAAACTAGTTGGTAGATACATTTCTCCTTACTTTTTTATTCTTCGATTCAACCAAGGTTGTTGATGAGAGCATTAGGTTTCTCAATCATATCAACGTTCAAGTGTCAGTTAATGATGTCAAACATTTTTTGTTCATCACACTTGATCTTCATCGATTTTGATGCTTATTGATGAGTACTACGATCATGGTCAGATGATAAGAGCTTGCACTCTACGATTCTACCTTGGCTTTGGTAACGTTTGGCTGACTACGATTTTAATGCTTTGAGAACTCCACGATTTAGATCATTGCCTATGATTTCAACTTAGCTTGATACGCATTCGCTAAATTGCTTCACGTTTCTGATAGGCTTGCTCAGCACACTACAATTCCGGCTTCTGCAATCTCCACGATTTTGTTCTACGTACCTATTACAACTCATAAGATCATCCTAACAAGATTGATATTTCTATTACAGGATATTTTATAGAAAGATAAACATTAAGCTCAGATCAACTTAAGAACTTTAATCTTTAATCTATGTCCTTTCACATATGATCTAATAATGACTTTACAGATTTTTAAAAGGCATGCTTATGTATATATTCCAACATCAAATTTAAATATGTATTTCATAACAATCTTTCCCTATTTGATGTTGACATAACCAAGTGGATTTACATCAATTACTAATACAAGTGCTTAAAAATAAACATTACTTAATGATCAGTGAGCAACTAAATCTCTAGAAGATAATCATGAATTTATTGATGTTTTATTAAGAGAGAATTGCAGTTCAAAATCAATACATCAAATAAAGACAAAAACTTATCTTCTAGATTTCTTGAACCTTGGAGGATGCACATGTTCGTATTTGTTGGGTATCAATCTAATTATGCATGACACGCAAGTATACGTGATCAACAAGTAATATAATGATAAGTTAAGTATCGTTCCCACAGAGACAAGTATTAATTTTACTCAAACAATTATCAGTTTTATATTATCTTAATTTTATTAAACTAATCGAATTAATGATTTAAAATAATAGAAACTAATAAACTAAAAATCAAAACAATCAACACAACTCATTATCACAAATTTTAATCAAATGATAGAGAATTAAGCCTAAAACTTCACTTTTAGCTTCACTCAGATTATCGCAATTCTCTTCAATTCAATTAATTAACTATCCCAGTTCATTAATCAAGAACACAAAAGTAGAATTAGCCATCTCTCAATACACTAAAACCATATTAACTTAAATCCACAATTGATAGAATTAAGCAAAATACCCTAATTAACTAATTTACTATATGTCAATGTGAATTAAAATCAAAGAAGGTTTAAATTCCAAGTTCTTTCACGATTACATACGATTTTAGGTATATCTCTATCCTAAACATACATCAAGAATTCCATCAAAACATAGAAATCAAGAACACATGATATTATGACCAAGTCAAAATTCATATCTCATCTCTCGAGTCCATACAAATCCATATAGAATTGGTGATCAAGCAATTCATAAGTTATGCACAAATCACAATAGTTGAACTGAAAACATAGCTTTATTAAACTGAAATCAAAGTATGATAATTATTGTTCCACTCAAAGATTCATTGCAAGATTAATAAGAAATTTAGTTCATAACGAATAAATTAAACACTAAGTAGATTAAAGAATACATCATCCAAGTTACAGAAACTGAAATAAAGATTAAGAATAGTATAAAACCACCCTTCTCCGCACTCAGTTCTGAAATTTTCGTGATCTTTCCCTTCTCTCTGCTCCTCCACGATCTTCTCCAAAAGTAGGGTTCCAAAAGTTGTAACTAATGATTGTATGATTGATTGATGAATTACTTGGCTTAAGTCTCTGTAATAGTTGATAAAAACGTCCACAAACCAGTCCCAGTCGAAGACAAATCCATTTAGTCTACGCCACAGCAGTGTTAGAATTATAGCAAAACTCTTTCCTTCTGTCTGCGCACCCCTGCCCCAACGGGGTATTTATCCTTGAGAACCCCCGCCCCGACGGGGTACTAACTTTATCTGCCATGTGTACCCCCGCCCCGACGGGGTACCAAGATGCAGTTTCTATTTCCTTGCTTTTCCATACTATTTTCTGCCACATTGCCACCATTGTACCAAAACTAACACATAATGAAACCTACGAACAAAACAAACATAAACACGTAAAATAATACTAAAATAGATGGAATAAACATTTTTTAAGTCAAAATAGGAAGCCGATTCATAGGTATGAAACCCACTCATCAGTATTACCTCATTTTCCTGCTAGCTTCATTTTGCCTTGTAATTTCTTCCAGCTCATGTTGCTCCAGAGGTTCATTATGATCATGTCTGTTCATGAAGACAGGATCACTAATGGGCATCCTCATACCTGTGAGAGATACTCCTTGTCGATTGAACGGACTGGAATCTTGACTTGCCATTAGAATCGGTTGATGTTTTAATGCTTTTGGAGGCTGATTGTGAGGCTGCTGATTGATTCTTTGGGAGTGTACGACATGTTTCCCTTTACTTTTCTCACTATTCTCCCCCTTTATGTCAGCATCCAGGGTTTGAATGTCTTGAGACAAACGATTCATCCCTTGTATAAGTTTATGGAGTTGACCTCATTACTGAGAAATATCTTCTCGATTTTCTTTGAATAGAGCATCAGTTCAGGATTTGTGTTTTTACAGAATGGCCAAGACATCGTCTTTCTGTTAATTTCATCTGATTCAAAGAATATTCTTGAAATTCAGTCAGAGATGATTGTAAGCTAATAAGATTTTCCAAAATGAGATTGTTTTGAGTGTCCTGATTCTGCTGAAGAATGAGAACTGCTTCCTTATGCTTTCTGGTAGATTGGATGTGAATTTGATCATTTTAATTTATGTTTTGGACCATTTTCTTAATGATATCTCATAGCTTATTTGTGAACTCAGAACTCAGGTTGCTATGAAGAGTGTTGACAACATCAATTAAATGATATTATCGTTGATGGATGAGCAGAGAGTGAATTTCTAGATCTTCTTGAATTTCTGTGGTCACCTTCTATGATACATTAGATAGCTCAGTTTTGGTTAGAAGAACTGAGAGAAGCTCAAGTATTTTTTGAGTGTCTAAAAGAGAGGCTCTTGAATTTGTTCTTGCAGATTCGAGAGAGTAAGAACAAGATTGAAATAATTGTTGTTTAATGAAGAAGAAACATCAAAATAAGTTGAAGGATTAGAGGTTTGATGTATGGGAGAGGAGGCTGTTGTATCAAGTTGGATAAGTGACTCCACGATTTGGGTAGGAACGACGGTCATGGTGTCATGTTGTGCGATTATCATAGAGTTAATGGTGTTTGAAGGTGGTACTAGTATGATGTTTGTTGAATTTGGTTCATCAGTTACAGAGTGTTGGGATTTTGTAGCTGGAAATTGGTTTAGTGGGTGAGAGATAACCTCGATCCATCTAGGAGATTCATCAAATTTATGGAAATTTAATGAAGGAGAGTGATTTATCTTGAAGCTTGAAGTAATGAAATATACTCTTTTCTCATGGGCAGAAGTGGCATGATTTATGATCAACTTTTAAGAAAAGGTGAGGTAGCTTGGGAATCCCTGGGCGAGCACAGATACTTCTGTATATGTTTTGAATTCCCAGAACATATGATCCCAATAACATAGAATTAGAGCTCTGTGAAAGGGCATCATGGGTAGATAAGAGAACATCTAGTTATAATTGATGCTTATTTCTTCATTTCTGTACTCATCAATTTCAACTTCTTCCTCTTTTTCATCATCATTAGGAATCTCTAACATTTCTTGAGGGGCAGAGGGGGCTCTATGATGAGTTCCTGATTCCATCCCCTCAGCTGGAGCATTGGTCGGCTCAGAGACTTCGAAAAACTCCCCCTTAATGTGAGCATCTCTTTGATCATCATTTTCTTGTTCATCCTCTTCAGTGTTAATACATGCTTGGTCATATGCAGTCGGACTAACTGCATTGTCGATGTTGGAAATTATAGTTTTCAATGATCCTGCTTTGATCCAAGGACTCATTGTTGGAACTAGAGTCTGGAGACTTGGTCCTTTTAGCATGTTCCATCATTTTTATTTCTTCCTCTTTAATCTTTAGCATAGATTCTTGTAGCTTAAGATCAGCCTTCTCTTTGATCTTCTTGAATCAGGATTTGTGGATTCTTCAGCACACTGTTCATCGTCAGTAACATTTACTATTTCATGTTGAGTCGTTGTCAATGATACTTTAGGCAGACGCCTGCTTTGTTTTCCCTTCTTAAGCAACTGCGAGATGGTGGATCTATCTTCATCTTTATCTGCAGTTTGCTTCTTCTTCTTCTTGATTTGAACTTCAGCTTGAGAAATCTCTTTTATAATAAATTTGCTAGATAGTTCAGGATTAGATCCTTGAGGAACTTCGGTTGTTAATCCTTGAGGCTCTTCTGCCATCTGAACAGTCTGTAACTTCCTATTTCCCTTATTTCTCCTAACTAGAGCAGAGGACTCCTAGTCTACTTCTTCTTTAACCTCTCTTACAACAGATAAGTTTCCCTGTATAAAATGTTTCATGACCTCTCCAGTCCATTCACTAAACTTAGAATGATAATTCTTCACATTTTCCAGCTGGATTCCTTTTCCAATTTACAAATAGTTGTTGGGTCAATCTCTTATTGGCATTCAAAGGTTCACCTTTGCGACCTTCAATATTGTCTCCCAGAGCTTCTTGGAGAATGATGCTAATAAATCTTCCATAGAACATTTTGTTCATGCTATTTGCTTTCTTAGATCTGAGGATCCACTTCCCAATCCACTCCAAAAGGAGGGCTCTATAGTTTAGCTGAGACTTGAAGCAGATTGCTGTCATGAGCTTTAGTTACACCTCGATGACAGAATCGTGACCAGATTTCTTACAACAGATGCATTTCCCAATAATGTTTGCCAGAAACTCGTAATTTTGAGGAAACTCCTTCATTTATCCCTTCAGATTTTGGTTCTTTTCGTGATGCATCCTCTTCAGTCCCTCGTTGAAGTCGATGAAGCTTAAAGAAGTAAGGCCCTTAGATTTTAAGCCTAAGGCCTAATTTATGTCAGCAGCTTCTTGTCGAATTGAAACTCATTTAACCTTTGTAGTAAGGACGTCATCTTTGTAGACTCCATTGGTGTAAGACTCCTTCACCAATTTGGGATTGATCCTCGTACTGGTTCCCATAGCTTCTTGTAGTCCTTTCTTTAGAAGAGAGGGGATTCTATGATATTTTGGCTTGGTATCCTTGAATTCTTCGAAGCATAGCTGGTGTCCAAGAATCACGATTGAAGATGTAATTGATTTATTTGATTTTCCTGATACAATCGAGATTAACTGAGTGCTCTGTAATTTAAATCTAGGGTTTTTGAGAGACAGAGAGCGTTTGAAATTCAGATTAGAGTTCGATGTAAAGAAATGGTGGTTTAAAGACTATTTGAAACTTCCCTTTTTAAATTTTTTTTGATGGGTGAGTTTTATACCCATAATTGAATGCGTTTGAGCTTAATCTTTTGGATGTTTTTAAGTTTTTATGTCTATTTATGCAATTTTTATGTTTTTTTGTAAGAATTGGGACAAAAGTTACTTAGATCGACGTTTGGGGTGGCTAGATTCGCGTTTTCGGCTTGCCATTTACATAACATCCACTTCAATGCAAATTTCAGCATTGCTACGGACCTTATTTCCAAAAACTCAAAAAAAATAAAAGTTGTAGATCTACGTCTCCTCTTTCTGGAACATCTTGAATCATCAAAATCGGAATTCGTATGAAGAAGTTATGACCATTTCCCCAAAGAACGTCAGAGCAAAAAATTCTGGAAAAGACCCCAGCGCCGGGGTTCCCAAACCAAGGCCATTTCCAGCGCTGGGGCGCTAGAAGGCAGTGTCGTAGCACCGTGCCCAGCGCTGGGGCACTGGGGAAGGGTCTGGTCAAGCTTGGACGCGTTTTGGGGTGAATTTTGACACTTTTTTTACTCCAAATTGGATTGGGTTTGTTCCTAAGCTAAAAATTAGACTTATAACCTATAAATACATGATGTAAGGCATAAAATAAAGGAAGTTTACACAGATTATCTTAGATAAAACACTCTATTAGATTAGAACATAAACCCTAATTTATATTGGATTGTTGGAGATTGAAGTAACTTGAGGATCATTGAAGATTCAAAGCAGGAGCAAAAGAGGAGTCTCAATACTACTGACAACAGATTCTATTATTTTCTCTTCTCTTACTTTTATCTTTTGATGTTTATTTAGTTGTGGATTCTTGATTTTAATTCAATGACTATGAACTAATTCTTTCGTTAAGATTTCAATTGAACCTTTTATGTCTATAGATTAGTTATTCAATTTATTCCAATTATTTATGTCAAAGTGAATTGTTTATCTTTTCTTGTGTTTATTGTTTAATTATTTGGCCAATAATTACCTTGTTTCTCTAGAAGGAATCAGAAGAGAAGATCTAGGGTTAGAACTAGACATGATAACATGTATGCTTAGTTATTTGCATGACGAATAATTAGGGTCGTGAATTGAATATGGATATCTGTTCATTGCATGTAATAAGTTAGGAATTGGGATTGAAGGTGTTTAATTTAATTGTTTTGCATAGGAATATCACAATATTAATTGGATTAAATAGAAGTTAATTGATCACTTAGAAAAGGGCTTTTGACACTTAGAATTCTCGTTAACAATTCAGTAGGCATAATAATTGGGATAATTTGATAATTGGTTTATAGTTCATAATTTGAGATATTGGAGTCTTAACCTTTACTATCTGAATTCATTCGTCAAATCTTAGTTTTTATTTGTTTGATTTAATTTTAGCGTAATCTCTTTTAATTGCTTAATTTAATTTTCTTATTTTGAAAAATCTCACTTTATGGTTATTTAAATAAAATTGGATTGATATAATGCTAGTAGTTGGAATTTATTGATTAGAATTCTCTGTGGGATCGACACTTTATCTTATCACTTTATTACTTGTTGACTGTGTATACTTGCACAAATTCATTGATTGTGAAATCGACCAATATTTGCTAAGTGGGGCCATGAGCTTTTATTCGGGAGGATACGACTATTTTACCCTTTGCTCCCCCCCTGAGATTGTGTTTCTTTCTAAAATCTACGATCGATGAGTATTACTCTACAATCGATTAATGACTTTCTTCATACAAAGTTAATATATTCCAGAGCACAAAATTATGGTTAAAAATTAAGCATTCCTAACTCACTTATTAATTTATTAAATCTGAATTCATCTAAAGGTTTTGTAAACACATCAGCAAGATGATTTTCAGTTGTGATATAGTAAAGAGAGATATTTTCATTTTGAACATGATCCCTAATGAAATGATATCTTATCTCAATATGCTTTGTCCTAGAATGCATGACAGGATTATGAGTTATAGCTATAACACTTGTATTATCACAATGAACAGGAATAGATTTGAAATTAAAACCAGAGTCAGCTAGCTGATTTTTCATCCATAAGATTTGGGCACAAAAACTGCCAGCTGCTATGTATTAATCAACTTCTGTTGTGGAGGTTGATACAGAGTTTTGCTTCTTGCTAAACAAGGACACGAGCCTTTTTCCTAGTAATTGACAAGTACCACTTGTACTCTTTCTATCAATTTTACAACCAGTAAAATCAACATATGAGTATCCTGTTAATTCAAATGAGGATTCCTTTGGATACCAAATCCCCAAATATCGTGTGCCTTTGAGATATCTGAATTTTTTTACAACAATTAAATGTGATTCCTTAGGGTTAGCTTGAAATCTATCACATATACATATATCAAACATGATGTCTGGTCTACTGGTAGTTAGATAAAGGAGATAGCCTATCATACCTCTGTATTGAGTAATATCAATATTTTTACCTTTTAAGCTTAGTTGTTGATGCAATTGGAGTTTTCATGGGGGGGGGGAAGCTAATTCAATGCCATACTTTTTAAGTAACTCTTTGATATATTTGACTTGGTTTATGAAGATACCTTCATCAGTCTGCTTGACTTGAAGTCCAAGGAAGAAATTCAGTTCACCCATCATGCTCATTTCAAATTTACTCTACATAAGCTTGGCAAATATCTGACATAGCTTTTTATCAATAGAACCAAAAATAATGTCTACATATATTTGTACTAATATATCTTTATCTTTGTGCTTTCTAAGAAACAGTGTGATATCTATTCTTCCTCTAGAGAATCCATTTTCTATAAATATTTTGATTGCTTCTAGTCTAGCGACAGGAGCAAAGGTCTCGTCATAGTCGATGGCTTCTTCTTGAGAGTAACCTTTTGTGACAAGTCTTGTCTTGTTCCTTGTGATCACCCTATCTTCATCCATCTTGTTTCTGAATACCCATTTGGTGCAAATGATTGGTTGGTGATTTGGTCTTGGAACAAGTCTCCACACTTTGTTTCTTTCAAATTGATTCAATTCCTCTTACACAGGCTCAATCCATCTTGAATCTTTCAAGGCTTACTCTATCCTCTTAGGTTCCATCTGGGACAGAAATCTCAAATAGAAACACTCATTTTGAGTAGTCGATCTAGTCTTGATTCTTGCATTTAGATCTCCAATAATTAAATCTTGTATTGATCTTTCATCCATCTGCTTCTTGTTGGAACATCAGTTCTTGTGCCTTCTTGTCTGAATTCTTAAAGATTGACTTCAGCTCCCTGTTGTAGGTGATCATTGTCTGGAGCATTGTCTTCTACGATTGCTTCTTCGTTCTCTACGATTCCTTCTTATAAGCCTACGATCGTGGTGACTGGCTCATCTCTCTGGTTTATCATTCATGAAGTTTAGTGGTATAGACTTGCTTGATGAGTCTGTTTCGTCAAAGATAACATGAATAGAGACTTCAAAACTCAGAGTATTCTTATTGAACACCCTGTAGGCTTTGCTATCTGTGGAATACCCAAGAAATATTCCCTCATCCAACTTAGCTTGGAACTTAGACATATATTTTTTTCATTGTTGAGAATGTAGCAAGTGCAGCCAAAAAACATGGAAATAGCTAACATTTGGATTCCTTTCTTTCCATAGCTCATAAGGAGTCTTTTTGAGCGTAGGGTGAATAAGATATCTGTTCTGGGTGTAGCAAACCGTGTTGATAGCTTCTGCCAAGAAGTATTCAGGTAGAAGAGTTTCTGCCATAAGTGTTCTTCTGGCCTCAATTAGTGTTCTGTTCTTTCTCTCAACTACTCCATTTTGCTATGGAGTTCTTGGAGCTGAGAAGTTATTATTGATGCCATTATCTTCCCAAAACTTGTCCATCTCTGAGAAGTCAAATTCTCTACCATGATCACTTCTGATTGCCTTGATCTTTTCTCATTTCTCATTCATAACTAGCTTAAACAACTTGATAAGTTGAGAGCAAGTTTCGTCTTTAGAACTCAGAAAGAATACCTATATGTATCTAGTGTAGTCGTCTACTACTACCAGTGAGTATCTCATTCCTCCAGTAGGGTTAAGCCCAAAGAGGTCCATATGAAGTAACTCCAAGGGCTTATTAATTGAGTTGACTACTTTGCCTTTGAATGAGCTTCTTGTTTATTCTCCTAGCTGACAAGCTTTGCAGGGCTTCTTTGATGAAGTTGAATTTCGGTAAACCTGCTACAAGGTCCTTGGAGGCCAGTTTTGACATGCCTTTGAAGTTTAGATGAGACAATATTTAATGTCATAGCCAACTAATTTCTTCAGAAGCTTTGTCAAGGAAGCATATTGTCTCATCAGAATTTAACTTAGCAAGGTTGGCAGTATAGACATTTCCTTCTCTAGTCCATGTGAGCTTTAGAGAAGAGGTCTTCAAATCTCTGACTTGACATTGATTATTGGGGAAGGTGACTTGATGTCCTTTGTCACAAAGTTGGTTGATACTCAAGAGATTATGCTTCAGACCTTCAACATAAGCTACTTTATTGAAAGACGCAACATTGTTTCCAGCTGAGCCATATCCTTTGGTTTTGCCAGCGCCGTTGTCACCAAAAATGATTGTTGGACCCTCCTTTTCTTTAAAGTTAGACAGAAGAGCTTTGTTCCCAATCATATCTTTGAGCATCGACTATCAAGGTACCAGGTTGTCATAGTGGAGCTTTGTACCTCATCAATACTAATATCACTGTTTTTCTTATCTTTGGATTCCTTGGCCATTAAACATAGGTTGGCCACTTGGGGTTTGTCATCTTCGCCTGACTCAGAATTTGTTTTATCTTCTGAGTCACTCCATGATCCTCCAGCTACCAGACCTTTGTCTTTTTTCTAAGGTTTATTATTTCCTTTGAATGTTTTCCTTACGTTTTACTTCCTCTTTAGTTCTTCCCTAAGAGGTTTATTGTAGTCAGCAATTTAGTGACCTGGCTTTTTACAGTTGTAGCACAGATCTTTAGTCTGCTCCTGGTTGTTGTTGTTGTTAAATCTCATTGGTTTGCTGCTTCTGCTTTTTCGCATGAATCTTTTCAGCTTTCTGACCAGTATAACAACATCTTCATCATCTTCTGCTTCAGTATTAGACTCATCATTGATTTGAGCCTTCGAGGTGGCTCCTGTTGCTTTAAGAGCCACTCCTTTTTCCATCTTCTTTCCTTCTGATAGAGTTTCTACACGTTGAGTCAGTTCCAGTTCATAGGTTAAAAGATTCTTGTACAATTGTTGGCACAATCATCTCATGAAGATTCTTTGATTCTCTGATAGCTGTTGTCTTTGCATCCCGTTTGCTTGGTAAGGCCCTCATGAATTTGATGATGAGATCTTTGTTGGGATAGATCTTTCCAAAGGATCGGAGAGAGTTGAGAAAAACATTAAATCTTTCATAAATTGAAGTGATGTTTTCTCTTGGTATATGAGTGAACATCTTGTACTATTGAGTGAGTAGAGACTTCTTGTTCTCCTGGTATATGAGTGAACATCTCTTACTCATACATGATGAACAATGCTTTCCAGAATTCCTTTGTTTTTTGCAGTTGACCACATTTTTGAACAGGTCATCTTCTAAGGATTGGAAAAGAATGTTTTGGGCCTTTTTGACCAGTTGGACTGCCCTTCTTTCATTGTCAGTCCATTCATACTATATCTTTGATTTGTGTTCTATTTGGATCATCAGGGGTTGGTGCAAGCTTTGTTAGAATGTAGGGCCCATTCAGGACTGTCTCAAATAGATCATCATCTATTGAGTCCATGAAAGCTTGTCTTCGAACCTTCCAGTTGGCAAATTTGTCTTTGTTGCACATTAGTGGTTTGTTGCCTCCACCAAGCTTGGAATCACTCATGATTTGTGCCATGATCTACTCGAGCTTTGTGAGCTTTTAGATAAGAAAACCTGATCTGATACCAATTGTTCGTTCCCGGAGGCACACAAGTTATCTAGAAAGGGGGGGCGGGGGTTGAATAGATATTTTAGATTTTCTTTTCAAAGAGTAACTTAACGATTTTGTTAATTAAAAAAATTAACTTAACACAACGAAATATATGATTTAGTTATCCCCCTTAAGATAAAATCAAGGTTATAAATCAAACAACAATTATGGAAGATATAATAGTTAAAGAGACTGAAAGTAAATGACACAGTTTTTAAAAGTGGTTCAGAGTACTCAAGACTCCTAGTCCACTCTTCTACTCCACGAGTAGGAAATCCACTAAGGATGTTGATACAATCTTCAAATCACTGAGATTTCTTCAAGACCAGCAGTATTGAAAAGCTAGTTCACAAAGAACTCTTCAAGCCTAGTAGACTTGGAAAGTTAGTACACTAAGTATTGTTCAAACCTTAAGTAGGTTTGGCAGCTCTACAATGAGTGTAGTTGAGGTTATTTTGTTGTGCTACTAAGTTACCTTAAACCCAAGTTATGATAAACTTAGTAGTAAAACAAGATATGGCTGAATCATGGAGTGAAGATTTGTCAGATGATCTATGATCTTTTTCGTTCTTGTTTCTTGCTTATCTGACATCTTCAATCTGATTGCCTTATATAGAAGCCTTTGAAATCTTCCTGTTAAGAGGCTTCTGTTTGAGCATCTAATGCTTCGGGCATTCTGAGTACTTTGATGTTTACATCCTGATGATGTGAGAGCTTCTTTTTGACTTGCCTGACACAACAGTCTGGTTTTTCACCTAACACCTCTGAAACGTCACTATCAGCAAACTAGTTGGTAGATACATTTCTTCTTACTTTTTGAGTCTTTGATTTAACCAAGGTTGTTGGTGAGAGCATTGGGTTTCTCAATCATATCAATGTTCAAGTGTCAGTTGATGATGTCAAACATTTTTTTGTTCGTCAGACTTGATCTTCATCAATTTTTGATGCTTTCTGATGAGTAATACGATCGTGGTCAGATGATAAGAGCTTACACTCTACGATTCTACCTTGGCTTTGACAACGCTTGGCTGATTACGATTTTAATGCTTTCAGAACTCCACGATTTAGATCAGTGCTTACGATTTTAACTTAGCTTGACACTCATTCGCTAAACAGCTTCACATTTCTGATAGGCTTGCTCAGCACCCTACAATTTTGTCTTCTGCAATCTCCACGCTTTTGCTCTGCCTACCTATTACAACTCATAAGATCATCCTAACAAGATTGATCTTTCTATTACAAGAGATTTTACAGAAAGATAAACATTAAGCTCAGATCAACTTAACAACTTTGATCTTTAATCTAAGTCCTTTCACATATGATCTAATAACGACTTTACAGATTTTTGAAAGGCATGTTTATGTATATATTCTAACATCAAATTTAAATATACAATTCCCAACATATATATATATATATATATATATATATATATATATATATATATATATATTATTTTATTTAGACATAATAAAAGAAAATTAAAAAGAAACAAGCTAATCAAAATCAGGATGGAGTTTAGTTGGTACAAAAAATTTTAGGATTTATAACTAACAATAACTAGATTTAGTAATATGATATGTTAATAGAAATTCTGAAAATAATTTTTTTTTTCTTTGCAGGAGAAAGCCTTAGATCCTAAATTTTATGTGTAAATAATTTTTCTCACTTATTTCCTAACAATTTTCTAATTATTATTAACATTATTACTATCATAATAATTAAATAAATAAAAGTTGTCTTCAATTGAATAACGCTACTAATCAAATAAAGTTAAACAACTAGATGTTTAGTTATTTATCTGGTGGGAGTAATTTGGACATAAAAACTAAATCATATAGTTAATTTACGGTACAAAGAATTGGTTTTGTTAAAAATAAGACCCACTTGTGAAAATATTAAATTAACTTATAAAATTATCAATTATCTAAATATATTATCATTATTATAATATCAAGAATCAATCAAATCACACTAGGAACTGAGACCAAAAGGTCGCATTATCTCAGTTTTAAGCACCAAGTTAAGAAATCATCGGTCATCATTAACTAACAAGAAAACTCTTCAAATATTTAATTTATTAGTTTATTAGTTTATTATTATATTTGACTAGCTACATAGCCTTTGGAGATGTGCTTGGAACCAAAAATTGCTATATTCTACAATTCAAGAATATGAAAGAAAATTAGGAAAACAGTGAAACGGTTAAAAGATCGAGAAAAACAAGAGTTGATTGCTATTTAATTTGATGCTTAAATTATGACCAACAATTTCCTTTTCTCATTCTCATACAAGCAAAAACTTAGAGTACTTCTACACAGACAGGCGTAGAGGACAGGAAAATTGGACTGGTCCAATTCTTTTTTTTTAATGCGACTCTCAAAAAATGTATAGTATTTATTTCAACAGGAATTTTTATAAAATATGGTGTTTTAGGTGTAATTTGGATACATATACAAATACAGGGTTATACAGACTGTATAATCCTGTATTTGTATATGTATCCAAATTACACCTAAATTACCATATTTTGTAAAAATTCCTGTTGGAATAAATACTATACATTTTTTAAGAGTCACATTAAAAAAAAAAAAATTGGACCGATCCAATTTTCCGGTCCATTTTTCCTGTCGGCATAGACTTATTCAAAAACTTAAGCTACAATTTATTTAAAGAAAATTAATATTTTGACAAGTAAATTTTATAGTTCTCAAAGAGAGAACACTAAAAAAATTAACTATTACTTCTGAAAATATCAATTCTCTTTATCTTAGTTTCCGTAGAGAGAACACTAGAGAAATTAACAAGATTATTGTAAACTAATAATCAATTTGAAAACTACCTATGCTCAATTAATATAATCAATGGAGAGATTATCGAGATTGTTTATGTGATCAACTTTATACTCTTGTCTCTCCAATGTGGGGTCGTTCAAAAAAAAATACATAATTCACTTTGTTAGATTTAAAATTGAATATTGCAAACAATTTTTACAAAAATTAAAGAAGAATAGAAAATAAACATTAACACAAGATATATCCAAGGTTACTAAATTGTAATTGGTTCTACTTGTATGATATATTCATATATGTGTATCATACATTATATAATGATCTACGCATTAAATAATATTTATATAATAACTAAAAAAACTTTAATTGCTATAATATGAGTTTAAACTCATAAGACCCAAAACATTAGTCAAATTCAAGATGTAGTTACTAATAAAATTCTATGCTCAAATAGCCCCGACTACTATGTCATAATAATCATTGGTCAAACTCACTTAAATATCAACCATTCCCAACACTATTTTACAATCAAATAAACATCCTATGAGAAATTGATCAATGTTTATGACATTTCACAAAAGAAAATACATAATGGAACTACTTGATTGATGAAATGCCCTAAACAACATCAAATTCTAATTGTTTGTTAATATTGAGCAAGATAGACATTGTCAAATTACTCAAATACCTAATTATCCTCCAATAATCACATAAAAATTTCTATATTTGATTGGTGCTTATAGCATTTCATGGATGTGCATTATAATAAATGCAACACCCCCTTTCTGAAATAAAAAATAAAAAATATATAAAAACGGGTTAATTGCATATTATACTCCGAAGTATACACCTTTTTATAATTTATACCCCAATATTTAAACGCTCTCATCCCTCTACCTAAAGTACCGTTAAGTAATTGTAATTTTCGGTCAATTTTTTTGGTCGAAAAATAGCCACGTATCATAATTTAATATTTAAATATAGTTGACCGTATAAATACGTATTTGACTTATTAAATTATTAAAAATACATAGAAAAAATGATAATATATTAAAGACTAGCAACGGTCCCGTGCCTCCGGCACTATCGACGGTGGGATTTATCCAAAACTTTGGACGGCCCAGATGATTTATTAGGATGAGCGGGAAATTCAAAATCATTTGTATTATGTTAGATAGATGTATAAAAATTCATACATAATTACTTCTTAACCAACAAAGTAAAGTAATTAACTCAAATAATTAACACATAATAAAAAAATTAACATACTAATTAATCTAAATAAAATAATTAAAAAAATAAATTATGTCAAATAAATTACTTAGTTAAACTAATTAAATCAAATAAAGTTATTAAAAAATTAATTACCCAGAAATAAAATAAATAATCAAATTTATCAACTCAAATACAATCTTGGAAGAAGTATTTGAAACCTAAATCCCAATATGGGTTCTCTGTTTCTCCGTCAAAATTGTTAGATTACTCAAGGGAAAGTGTGATTTTCTCACCTTGCAAAAAGGGGAAAGATGGAGATCTGGGTTTGGAATTGAAGTCACGAAATGGGTCTTTTTGATCTCCTTTGAATTCTGGGTGTTCATTAATAGAGTCTCGACCTCCTCGAAGAATTGGTTGTTTGTGGTGCTCTCCAAAACCAACAAATTTGTGCCTACAAATCTACGAACCAAGACCAGCCTTCTTCGTTGAATTTCAGGAATTTGTATAATCCATGACCACTATAGTGGACAACCCTCTCGACCCAAGCCCAGTGGCGAAGCCACATAGACTTCTATGGGGTCAATCGCCCCCACTGAAGAAAAAAAATTGTTTTATAATGTAAGGTAAATTTTAAAAATTTTAAGTATTATATATAAATTAACCCCACTAAAATTTTATAAATTTTCTATTATACGGGGTCAAATTGAAAATTTATAACTTTGTCAATCAAATTTTAATCACATATGACTCATATCCTCTTAATATATGTATCTCTCTATAATATTTTAAACTAAATAATAATCTAATTTATATTATTTTAAAAAATAAATAATGAATTACTTACTTATGAACAATTGTGATTAGAAAAGTCTAGTATGAGTCAATATAGTGTATATATACCATATATTATCACTCATTATATTTTCATTATAATAATAATAATAATAATATAATAATAATAATAATATATATATATATACAGAATGGATCAGGTCCTGACTCCCGGACCTGATTAAAAACGGACCTTTTTTTTAAAACAACTAAAAAAAATATTTAACATTTTATGCAACTGAAATTTTTCCATAATACAATATTTTGGGCGTGTTTTGAATAACTATACCAAAAAGTGGTGGTACAGTCTGCACAGACTGTACATACATGTTTTGTTATACGTACTCAAATCACACCCAAAACACTGTATTATGATAAAATTTCAATTCCATAATTATTTATTTATTTATTTTTAGTTGTTTTAAAAAAAAACAAAAAAAATCCGGACGTTAGCTCCGCCCGGACGTCCGGACTGGATCTTGCCCTTATATATATATATATATATATATATATATATATATATATATATATATAGAGAGAGAGAGAGAGAGAGAGAGACCGGATCCAGTCCGGGATCCCGGACTCTATTAAAATTCGGACCTTTTTTTTATTTTTTTTGAAACAACTAAAAAAAATTATGGAACTAAATTTTTTACATAATACTGTGTTTTTGGCTTGATTTGGATGCCTATACCAAAATATTTCTGTACAGTCTGGGCAGACTGTACATACATTGGTTGGTGTAGGTATTAAAAACACACCCAAAACACTATATTATGAAAAAATTTAGTTCCATAATTTAATTTTATTTTTTTAGTTGTTCTACAAAAAAAAAAATTGGGATCCGGATTCTTATCAAACTAAATAAAATATTAAACAAATTTCAACATTAAACTAAATATATATAAAGTAACTATTTATGAATATTTTTATATATAAATATATACATGTAAACAAATATTCATATAAATATTTATAAATTTATCTCTAAATATTCATATAAATATTTTTAACAAATTTTCATATCTAAATTTATAAATTTTAGATGAAATATTTATAAATTTATAAATAAATATTTGTTTATAAATTATAAAGATAAATTTATATGAATATTTGTTTATAAATTTATAAATATATATATATATATACTTACAAGTACTCACTCACTCTGAGAATGAAAGTGATGATTGATGTTATGAAAATTTAAAAAAAATGTCAAATGATAAAATTATTCATATTTAAATTCTCATCTAATTGCATATTTTTCTATACACGACTAGTAATATAATATAAATATTTATAAATAATAAAAATATGATATTTAAGGATATTACGCTCAAATTATTGTAAAAAAATAGATTATTTAATATAAGTAAATAGTTAACTTAAGATTACATAAAATAATAAGAACTTTTATTCTTAGACGGATGTAGTAATTTAAATCATGAACATATTTTTAAGTCCAAAAATAAAACATAAAAAGAAGAATAGTAATTATATACCCCTAACTATTCCTAGTTCTCCTTTTACCATTTTTTCAAATATATTATAAAATTAAATTATAATACTATCAGTTCTAAGAGAAAACAAAAAAGATGAAGAAAAATTTATTATGTTTTATGAACTAAAACATAATAAAGTTATTTAAAATGACTTATAAGTCATTCGTAATAAGTTAGTTTGACCCATATTAATGTAATATCAATTTTATCCCTATTTTATTTAATTTTTTTAAAAAATAATTGAATTTGTAAAAAAGAAGAGTAAGATGCAACGTCATTTTAATTGGTGTTAGAATTTTTATTTTTATTTTTTTATAGTTGAAGTCTTATATACTCATTCATTTCTGATGATAGAGAATAAACATAAAAAAATATTGATGTTTGTAAACAAGTACAAGAGATTAAAGAAATTAAAAAAAAAGATTCTAACGTCAGTTAAAGTGATGTTACATCTAAAATATAATTAATTTCTAAAATAATTTATATGAATTTTTCTTGTAACTTGTTATTTTATACATATAATTTCTGAAATGGGATGGGCCAGGAATCGAAAGCGCTCTCAAAATTGCACCAAAAATCGACCAAACTGCACCGATTAAGTCGCGCCAATGGTTCTGACTAGACCTGACAAAATATAGTTATGGGTTAGTTTTGGTTTTCAAAATATGGTTATGGTTCCATTTAATAACCAAAACCATATTAACCATTTTTAATATGGGTTATGTGGGTTAGAACTATATGGTTATGGTTAAAAATTATATTAACCATTTTAAGATGTTTCATGTAAATATTTATTTGTATTAGTTGTTATAATATTATATATTTTTTATATTGTGAATGTATTATATAATAAATAGCTAAAATATAATAGTATATAATTATAATTTATGCTTGAAATTCCTTTCAGCTCTCATTTTTACGACTTGTACTATGCAACTGTTTAAACAATTTCTAGTCTGTTATAGTAGTAATGTGGGGGTAGGATGGGTGGAGTATGGGTAGGGTGGGGGGTAGGGTGGGGTGTGGGGTAAGGTGGGGTAAGTGGGGTAGGGTGGGTGGGTGAGGTGGTAGGGTGGGGTGGGTGGTAGGGGTATGGGGTAGAGTGGGGTTTGGTAGGGGGTAGGGGGTAGGGTGAGGTGGGTGGGGGTAGGGTAGGGGTGGGTGGGTTGGATGAGTGGGGTAGGGTAGGGGTGGGTGGGGTGGGATAGGGTAGGGTGGAGTGGGGTAGGGTAGGAGTAGGATAGGATGGGTGGTGTAGGGGTAGGGTAGGGTGGGTGGGGTGGATGGAGTGGGTGTCGTAGGGGGTAGGGGGTAGTGTGGGTGGGTGGGGTAGGGTAGGGGTAGGGTGGTAGGGTAGGGTGGGGTAGGGTAGGGTTAGGTAGGTAGGGTGGGTGGGGTGGATAGGGTGGGTAATATAGGGTAGGGTGGGTAAGGTAGGGTAGGTGGGGTAGGGGATATGAATTAGGTAGGGTTGGGTGGGTAGGATGGGTTATGTAGGGTAGGGTGGGTGGGGTAGGATGGGTGGGGTAGGGGATACGAATTGGGTAGGGTGGGGTGGTGTGGGTGATGTGGGGATAGGGGTAGGGTGGGGTGAGGGTGTAGGGAGTAGGGTGGGTGGGTGGGTGGCTGGGGTGGTGGGATGGGTTGGTGTGGGGGTAGAGGTAGGGTGGGTTGGATGGGGTAGGTGGGGTAGGTGGGGTAGGGTAGGTGGGGTAGGGTAGGTGGGTTGGCTGATAAGAATACTTCTATTTCCTTGAGTGTGTCTATAGCCGGTTCCTATGTGTATAAAAAATTGTGTTAAAAATTTTAATTAGCAGTGTAAGACCCCAAATTATTAATAAATGAAATTTAATTTCCTCTATTTATTATTTTGAAATAGTAAGGGTTGATTTGATTAATGTGGTTAGTTATGGGTAAAATGCGCAAATATTTTAAATAAGCAAGTGGTTATAAAATATTCATTATTGTCGGGGAATATTCGTTTGGTCGTGGAATATTCTTACTGTATGGGAATATTCGAACGACGATGCAGCCTTGCGTGGGCCCATAACTGAAAGCGATTGGATGAAGAAAACGACAAGTATAAGTTGTTTATAAATAACGACGCAGTTGTTACCGTTAATACTGTTGGAATACCCTGTGGTTAAAACACAGTAATACGCGTTGTTGCACAGTAGCACACGGTATTGCACCAATTATTGATTCTTACGTAAGAAGGCACTACTCAATAATTGTTACAGTAATTACTGTTCGGTATTTTATTTTATTGATTCAATAATTGCTGCGTTGATTTTTTTATATTACTGTTGTTTCAATAATTGTCACTACACAGTATTTTCTATTATCGGAGTAATAATTCATATTATCTGAATAATATTATTAGATAACATTATTGGCAATGTATAGAAAGTTTTGTCTAAGGAGAGGTTTGGTCACCTAATTGCGCGCCAGTAAGGAGAAATCCTTATTGGAAAGCACCCTCTTTCCTGGGAACGGCCTGGTTGCCAGTACTGTGATTCTGTAATATTATTTATGAATAATTAATTATTAATTTATATGATGAGAAAAATATTGATTTTATGTGGATATAAATGGAGAAAATTTTTAAAGTGACAATTGTTAAAAAAATGATATTTTATTTTTTCTGATAAAATAATTTATTATTATATTTTAATAATATAATAATAGTGATATTTTTACAATGAATGTGGGATATGTGAATATATGAGGAGGAAGAGTATTTTTGTTGCAAAAGTTGTTTAAAACATGTTAAACATGTTGGTGGACCCATTTCTTGACTGAAATTTGATTATAGCCTGTAAAATCGCCCGTTTATGGATTTCGGTCAATTTTTGCTTGGAATTTGGAAACATTTTTCTTCTGCAAAGTTGTAGAGAATTGAATTTCCTATAAAAAGTAGCGAGATTCAAATTTTCTGATAAAAAGGATATTTATTATGAATTATTGAAGTTCTGAGGTTCCATAATAATTGATTTTTGAAAGTTTAAAATATTTATAGTTAGAAAAATGTTTTTATTGTTTTGGTTGGCCCCCCCATGTGTTGCAAATGGCTGAAATCAGATTTTCAAAGTAGGCGTAGGAATTTTTTTTTAAATATTAATATTATATTAAATTTTCTACTTTGATGTTCTAAGCATTTTCCTATAAATAGGGTGTTTAGGTTAGAATTAAAAATCACACCAAAAACTAAAGATTTCTCTCTCTATAATATTGAGCGTATTTGTGAGTATTTTAGTACTTTGAGTATTGCTATACGGTGAAAGTTCTTTCAGCACTATATCCAGTATTACAGTCAGAAGTATTATTCTTTCTGAGGTAAGGGAGATTATTTTTTTCATAAATAATATTATTTCTTCAATATTATTATGCCAAAATATTGGTTGAAATTTTTTATCAAATTTGGAACTTTTTTATATCGGGGTTACTATTCATGAGTTACTATTCACGAGTACTATTCACAAAGTATGATGATTTTTTTGTGAAATTTCTATCTTTTAGTGTCGGAGTTACTATTCACGTATACGGCACTATTCACGTATACGACACTATTCACAGAAAAATTAAATTTTCTTTTCTGTGTCCAAGATCGTCTGTTATGATTCCTATCTTGGATTGGATCTATGTTTTGGTCTTTATTCTTGAATTTTACTCTACTCTGGTTATTTATGAAGTATTTTTGAACTTGAATTGTTTAAAGTACGAATCCTTAATATTTGTTCTTTTGTTTCACTGGATTCGTTTTCTTTAAAATATTTTTCATCATCCTCAGTCTTAAATGATGATATTACTGAATATCTTTGGCCTGTAGTGCAAAAATGAATGATTTCTTGATGAATATCTTTGGCCCATAGTTCAAAGATGAACAGGCGTTGAGATGAACATGACCGACTGATTAATATCTTTGGCCCGTAGTGCAAAGATGAACAGGTGTTGAGATGAACATGGCCGAATGATGAATATCTTTGGCCTGTAGTGCAAAGATGAATATTTGATTCCAGATATATATTGATTGATGTTACAGGGATAAAATATCGACGATGAACTTTTAAATTCATATATAGAAGATAGTAGTTTGCATTCTCTACTTAACTCTTCTAATGAATTATTATTTTCGCTGCGAAGATTGATTTAAAACTGGTTGTCTATTGTATTCTATTAGATTTTTCCCTCTGTTGAGGACTAACGATAATTTGTTCTATATTATCTTAGTCATAATGTTCCAGAATTTTATTTCATACATCTTATTGAATAAATTTTTTCTAAAGCTCAGTATCATCCTAGCTATAACTTTTATTAAAATCTCATGTAAGATTGCTGGAGTGCATCACTGGAAACATGGCCAACTAATATTGATTATGAAACTGATGCTTTTATACTGTGGTGCAGCGTGTACCAGAAAACTCAGTTTTTATGATGGGTGATAATCGCAACGACTATGACTCGCATGTATGGTATGTAGTTTCAATCTTCAGCTCATAAATGTTTTTCACAAGATATCATTTTTCAAGTATTTTTGCATGCTTTTTGAAGATAACCCATCCCTTTATTAAATTGAATGCAATGATGGGAAATATTTTTGGCAATGGAAAGTGGAGTTCTTGTTCTAACTTATGCTATAACCAGGTTAGAGAGTGATTATGCATTGATGTGCCAACCATATTTATTGTTTAGTCACTCAAATTGAACAAGAAATTGGTGGTATTCTAAAGTATTATGAAATAGGGGCCAAGCCTTGACATTGTACCACGTAGCAATTTTATTGTCTTTGTGTATTGATTTTGGCACTAAGTGCCTCTGGTGACCTATTTGCTTCATTTTTCTAACTTATTTTTTTTAAATGTGCAAGAAGACTGCTTCTACGACCTTCCTTATAATACTGTGTATCAAATTTTCGTGCTACGTTTACGGAAGACAAAGGACGAAATTAGGAAGTGTACTCTCTCTCTATATGTAGATATATACTTTTATTGAAGAACTGTGGTAGTTTTAGATGGTTAATTGTAAAGATAATAAATGATTATGTAGTGGATGATTTTATTAAGTTAATAATATTTAGTTTTTTGTATTTTTGCCAACAACAAGCATTTTCGTTGCTGATTCATCATAATGTCGTTGCTAAATAATATAATCAACAAGGAAAATCATTGCTAAAAAGTTTACATTCCGCAACGAAAGCAAGCTTAGGCAACAATTTTCATAATTTAGTGCAACGAAAAATATCGTTGCAAAATGGTGTCAATTGCAACGAAAATGCATGGTTGTTGCAAAAAAAAAGAGAGTTCATTTCGTTTCCAATTAGCAGGCTTTTGCAACGAAATGAGGTTTTTAGTAACGACATTTTAATTATTCTGCAACAATACATTTTGTTACTAAAGGATCGATGTCTCTGTACGAAAGCCAAATTTCATTGCAAAATGTATTACTTTTGGCAATGAAAAAAATACGTTCCTTGCGGAACAATTAGCAAAGCTCATTGCACAACGAAAGACGCAACGACAGTAAAATCGTTGCCAACACCCTTTAGGAACGAAATTTGGCACCTTTAGCAACGAAAATTGGTTGTTGCTGAAGCCCCATTTTTTTGTAGTGCCACTTAGAGTAATAAATTCAATATTTGATTTTAGACTCGACTAGGTGTTGGATGGCTAGTCCTAATTCTCACTATCCTAACAACTTGGAGTTTTGAGAATACTTGCAAAAGAGCAGTCAAATGCATGAGCATTAGTCTTTCCCACAATAAGACTCCTCTTATTTAAAGACTAATTCTAATTCTAAATCTTTTATAAGTTAGGGTTTTAATCTCAATCTAATTACGAACTAAATAATAATAATAATAATAATAATAATACTCTTATTTATTTATAATCTAGTATTTCTCCAAATACTCAATTATAAATATTAGTATTTCTTCAAATACCATATTATTATTATTTAGTCAATTTAATAATAATAATAATAATAATAATAATAAGATGACCAATCTTATTAGTTTATAATATTAGTATTTCTCCAAATACTTAATTATAAATATTAAGTTATTTAATTTATTCCACTAATAAATTAAATACACTTAATTTGATATTATTAAGCCAATCAATTTAAAAATCATATTTCTTCCTTTTGTGGTGTGAACCTCTAGGTTCAATATTAAGCCAGTAGTAGAATAAATAAATTAGAACAATTCTAATATTATTTATAATGAATTAAACTTCTTTAATTCAAATATAAAAAATATTATTTATTCTACATTATGAGTGACACCTTATAAATAATGTATCATAACTATCCGGATAATATGAATTCAACATTAATCACAAAGAATACAAAGAACCTATTAATTCTGTGAATAGTTACCGTACAAGTCAATCAATCTACCACACAATGTCCCAATTAAATATAAAACATAGAATTACTATCAAGTTTTATTTATTTGATTATATGTATTTCGATCCTAAAATGCACAACAATAATTAATGTAAATTAACTAGAAACTCCTTTCTAAGTTCTATTCAACCATGGACATGTATTTCCATGTTATCACTTTATCGAATCACATAGGGCATTATCTCCCTTTACTAGAAGCGGTAGATCATTTGTTGATCATTCACCTATCTCCATATATACTTGACTATATTCGAGCATACCCTACGACATACTCAATAATATTAAGGAATATGTCAAAACATAATTCAGTATATACAAGATACTATGATGGTCTCAAGTTCAAGGATTACTTGTATTACTATTACAGTAGGAACTCCTATTAACATACAAGTAAAACTCCATTAGGGTTACTTTAATTTATTAGTCACGTTCAGTGAACTTATTCTCCAATAAGCACATATATACTTGTTTTACTGTCTCCACACAAATGATCATGAGACCAATCATTCTCTTCAACAGAGCAAACATAGTATGTACTAATCTATCTGGAATCAGTAACCCCACATTAGTGAGTCATACGATTAGGAACATTTTATTTTTGAGCTATCAAGAATTTAAATCTCATTAGCATGATCAACATCATGATTCTAAAAGCATTGCTCAATAATTATCGGTTTATCTCATTTATTAATTCAACTAATTAACATGGATAAAGAATGCCTTTTATAAAATAAATTCTCTTATTAATAAATGAATAAGATTACAAAGTAAATGCTTATTACATCAAATGTAATTGGCTTAAGGTCATACTACTTTCAATCTCCCACTTGCACTAAAGTCAATCTCCTTGGTATCTAATACCCATCTTTTCTAAGTGACGAACAAACTGTTGTTGAGTTAATACTTTAGTAAATAGATCTGCAATTGTTCTGAGAGTTAGCTCTCGCCAGGTTGACATCTCCCTTTTCAACTATTTCTATAATCAGATGAAAGCGCCACAATACATCCTTGGATTTTTGATGAGACTTGGGTTCATTGACTTATGCAACAGCCTCGTTGTTATTACAATATACATGCACTGGTCCTTGTATGATAGGAGCAACTCCAAGTTCAGCAATGAAATTCTTCATCCAAACAACTTCCTTTACAGCTTCACTTGCAGTTATGTACTTCACTTCTGTCATTGAATCAACAACCGTTTGTTGCTTTGAACTCTTCCAACTCACTCCACCACCATTTAGGATAAATATATAACCTGATATGGATTTGCTGTTACTTGAGTCTGTATAGCCCTCTAGTTTCAAATCAGACCCACCATACACTAGAAACACATCCTTAATCATTCTCAAGTACTTTAGAAATGCTCTTTACGACTTTCCACTGTTCTTCTCTAGGATTCAACTGATATCTTCTTGTCACTCCAAGTGCATAAGAAACATCAGGTCTTATACATATCATCACATACATGATAGACCCTATTTTTGAATTATAAGGCATCTTACTTATGTGATCCCTCTCTTCAGGTGTCATTAGGGACATTTTCTTGGAGAAATACACTCCAAAACTCACCGGTATGAGCCCTCTATTGGAGTTGGACATGCCAAACGTCTTTAGCATCGATTCAATGTACGTTCCTTTGGTCCAGCCGAGCATCCTTTTAGATCTATCTTTATAGATCTTTATCCTAAATACATAGGATGTTTCTCCCAAGTCCTTCATGGAGAAGTGTTTAGACAACCATATCTTTACTGATTGTAACATATGTATGTCATTCCCTATCAGTAGTATATCATTAATATATAATATTAGGAATGTCACAGCGCTCCTACTAACCTTCTTACACACACAAGGTTCATCCACATTTTTGACAAAATCAAACTCTTTGATTGTATCATCAAAACGAATGTTCCATCTACGTACAAGAAGCTTTCTTTAATATATAAATGGATCATTGTAGCTTAAAAACTTGATTTATTCCAACTTTTGAAATAAAACCCTCTGGTTGTATCATGTATACATCTTCTAGTTTCCCAATGAGTTCACATCCATTTGCCAGGTCTCTTAGTCGTAGTAAGCTACAATCGTAAGTAAAATCCGAATGGACTTGAGCATTGTAACTGGTGAGAAGGTTTCGTCATAGTTAACTCATTGTCTTTACCTGGAACCTTTTGTCATCAGTCTGGCCTTATAGGTTTAAACATTGCTATATGCCCCAATCTTTCTTTGAAAGACTAATTTACACCCTATAGGCATTATGCCTTCCGATAGTTCAACCAAAGTCCACACTTGGTTCTCATACATGGAGTCCATTTCGGATTTCATGGCGGTTTGTCATTTCTCTGAGTATTTACTACTAATTGCCTAACTGTATATAACTGGATCATCATCCTCTATGATGCGTTCTTCTCCATCATTTTCTATAATGAATCCATACCTTTCAGGTATCTTCGGTACTCTTCAAGATTTACAAGTTGGCTGTGGTACAGAAGGTATTTCTACTTGGATAGGTTCATCTATTTGACTTGTAGTGTTTTATGGTTCTTGAACTTCTTCAAGATCTAGTTTCCTTCCACTAGCCTCTTCGAGGATAAACTCCTTTTACAAGAAGGTAGCGTGTTTGGCAACAAACACCTTTTTCTCAGTAGGATTATAAAAATAGTTTCCTAAATTATCTTTAGGATAACCCACAAATCTGCACTTATCAGATTTTGTCCTAAACTTATCATTTTGAAACTTTTTCACATAAGGCAGACATCCCCAAATCTTAACATGCTTAAGACTAGGTTTCTTCCATGTCCATAAGTTATATGGAGTCTTAAGGACAGATTTCTAGGAGACCTTATTTAGTAGATACGCAGCCATCTCTAAGGAATAACCCCATACTGATATTAGAAGATCGGTGAAACTCTTTATGGACTGCACCATGTCCAACAAGGTACGATTTTTCTTTTCACGTATTCCGTTAAGCTATGGTGTACCAGGAGGCATCCATTGTGAGAAGATATCATTATCCTTGAGATGATAAAGAAACTCATTTCTTAAGTATTCACCTCCTCGATCCGATCGAAGAATTTTAATACTTTTGCCAGTTTGTTTCTCTACTTCACTTCTAAATTCTTTAAATCTTTCAAATGATTCAGACTTGTATTTCATCAAATACACATAACTATATCTATAATGATCATCATTAAAAGTAATGAAATATGAATACCCTCCTCATGCATTAATTATCATAGGTCCACATACATCTGTGTGTACTAACTCTAACAATCCTGCAACTCTTTCTCTATGTCCACTAAATGGAGATTTAGCCATCTTTCCTATAAGAAAAGATTCACAAATTGGATATGATTTAAAATAAAATAGCACTAAAAGCAAATCTTTATGCAACTTGTTTAGTCTTGTTTCATTTATATGATCGAGTCTCTACAATGCCATACAAAATTATTATTCACATCATCCTTTTTCCTTTTATTAGTTTGTTCAATTTGAAAAATATTTTTATGTAAGTCAAGTACATACAATCCATCAATTAATCTGCCAATTCCATACAAAACATTCTCATTATAAATAGAACAACTATTGTTCTTTATTATAATATTAAAACCTTCCTTGTCCAACAATGGAATTGAAATAATGTTTCTAATAAGAACTGGAACATAATAACAACTTATTAAATAAATTGATTTTCCCGAAGGTAGTGCTAAACAATAAGTTATTACGGCTAATGCAGCAACCTTTCCTCCATTCCCCACACGCATGGTGACTTATTCTTTGTTCAGCTTTCTACTTCTGCTTAGTCCCTGCAAAAGAATTGCATATGTGAACCACAACCGGTATCCAATAACCAAGTAGAACTTTGACTTACTAAAAGATTTATTTCAATCATGAATAAACATGTATCTGTAGCTGAAGATGAAGTTTCTCCAAGCTCCTTTTTCTTCTACTCTGCAAGATACTCCCTACAGTTTCTCTTTTATTTTCTTGACTTGTTGTAGGGAAAACAAACTCCTTTGCTATCGGCATTAATCTCTTTCTCGTCCTTTGGTTTCGCCTTCCCTTTTGCCTTCTTGGGATTTTTCTCCTTTTCAGAAGATCATTTGGTCCACTTCCGCTTCTTAGAAGAATCATCTACAAGCAAAATGTGGTCTTTCTTCATTGGAAGGTGACTCTAAGCGATTTTCAACATGTTAAGCAATTCAAGTAAACTTACATCAAGCTTGTTTATGTGAAAATTCACAGCAAATTATAAATATGAGTCAGGGATTGATTGCAAGATCAAATCTAATTGACTCAACTCACCATCCATGTTAAAACCTAATTGTCCCAACTGTTCAATCAAATTGATCATCTCTAGGAAATTTGTTTGCACTATAGTGTCATCGGTCATCCTAGATCAGAAAAGCTCTTTAGATATCTCATATCTAGCCGATCTACTTTGCTCACTATACAAATCCTTAAGGTGCAGCAGCATAGTCGGTGCATCTATTTTTTCATGTTGACGTTGTAACTCGTTACTCATGGATGCTAACATAATGCACTGAGCCATATATTCATCATCCTGCCGCTTTCTAAAAGTAGCTTTCTCTTCCTCGGAGGCTTTTTTTGCAACAGTTTCATGTACATGCGAGTTAAGGACATAAGTCAGCTTTTCAGCTGTGAGAAAAATTATCAAGTTCCTTAACTAGTCTGTTCAATTTGGTCTGGTTATTTTTTTTACATCAAGTATATATGCTTCGTAGTGATAGTGAATTAGCCATTTGTAAAATTCTGCAGGTGAATTAAATTTAAAAATATTAGCATGCATTTTTTTTTATTAATCACCAGATTAATTTAGGTCTTTATTAAAATGGTGTCTCCCAGTATTTCTTCAAACTATATAACCCTCTTTTATACGTAGTTCGACAGATTTTGTATTGGTGAGTTAGTAAAATCTACTTAGTGAGAAAGGATCCAATTGCAATAAATATATAGCATTGTGTGTGCACAACAAACTACATATTTATTCAAAAGGTAGACAACTCTTGTCGATTACATCCATGTAATTCCTTTATTAATTTTTCCTCTTAGATTATAATGTTCAAGTGTGTGCACATATGAACTAAAATAATATACGTTAAGTTAAACCCGACATTTCCATATAAGTGAAGAGAAAAATACAGTCCTTGTGTGTGCACAACATAACAGTATTGTTCAAATCCTTATAAACATCCAATGTAATAAAGCAATATCTCAAATATTTAATACTTGCCTTGTGTGTGTACAACAAACTCATATTAAATATTCTATACTCTATCGTTTTACAATGCTAGAAGGCTACATTCGACATTCTCCAATGTCTTTGAACGTATTCAACTTAATATATTATCTTTGGGGGTTTTGTTATTAATTAGTCTCATCTTGATTAGCGCACATACAAATATATATATATATATATATATATATATATATATATATATATATATACACGTG
This sequence comes from Panax japonicus, assembly GCA_020205505.1. Taxonomy (NCBI): domain Eukaryota; kingdom Viridiplantae; phylum Streptophyta; class Magnoliopsida; order Apiales; family Araliaceae; genus Panax; species Panax japonicus. The sequence goes on along the minus strand of CM035105.1, from coordinate 53,869,637 downwards.
TCATATTAAACACACATCAACATGTATAATAATATATTTAATATATAATTAGCATGCATCTGTATAATACTATATTCTACTTGGGATGATTATAGACTTAATTCTAATTTGGTTCATTGGAGCCAACATGAACCAAAAGGTCAAACCTAGGTTACTAGAATAAAACACTGAATATAACTATTACATTCAACCTGGGCTTCAATACAAATGGGCCTTCAACGCTCTTTCTCTTCGTCTCCAATTTCTCGAACATTTTTATATAATCATATTACAATATATTTTTTCATAAAATAGAAATATTAATCAGTAGTCAAGGGGAAGTACATAGGAGAGAGATAGAATTTACATCAGAATATTAGAGAGGTGAGGTACGCATACTGTGACGCCCCCAAAATAGGTATACATCACCCATTCTGAGTCTCTAAATACATAGTACATAAATCAAATACAAACTTCTTTTATACAATACGATAAAAGCGTAGCTTAGAGTTTTTACACGAATATTGTCTCATAGACAGTATTCAAACTCAAATGAAGTCCTCGTTACATTTATTATCACACTATTTCATAAAATAGTGAGGACTACTATAGCCACCATCTCGGACCATCACTCTGTTCCCCGACTAGTCCCGGCTACGTTCTTATTTCCTGAAGAGAACAATGAAAGCAAAAGGGTGAGCTCAACTAGCCCAGTAAGAAATATTATGACTAAGATAATGCAGAATAAATTATCATTAGCCTTCAACAGTGTTAAACTGATAAAATACAATAAACATCAAGTTTAACTGCAGTGGAACAAGCAGTCCATTATAAGAGTCAAGTAGAGCATGATATCTACTATCTTCTATGGTTTAAAAAGGTTTTTCCATCAACTTTATCACTGAGACTCAGCTTAATAAATAAACCACATCATTGAATCATCCCTACAACACGACCAAGTATATTCATGTAATCATCAATGGTCATAATTATACCGAATAATCCCTGATTATAATCATACCAACAACTGTCTTTCAATGCACTATAGGCCAAAGAGGACTTTTACCACATCATTTGTAACATTACAGATCATGATTATACCGAATGATCTCTGGTCATAATCATACCAATCAACAGTCCATCTATGCACATAAGCCAAAGATGACTTTCATCACAAAATAAGCATGATGATGATGACAATGATATAAGAATTCAATTAAAAAAAATAAAGGATAAATTTTTAAAGATTTATAATTTAATTTATCCAGAATTTAATAATGTCCAAATTGTCAACATGATACTGCTTTGTGGAGTAAAATTCAAGAATAATATTGTATCAAAAATGATTTGGGCAACAAAGAAATCAATTTTTGTCATGAATAATTCCTCGGGTGAATAGTACCCCGTAAATAGTACTTCAGAAATAGTATCCCATGAATAGTACTTTATGAATAGTATACGTGAATAGTACTTTGTAAATAGTATTTCGTGAATAGTACTCCGTGAATAGTACCCCGTGAATAGTACTTTGTGAATAGTATCGTAAAAATGAATACTACTCATGGACAGTACTCCGGCATGAAAAACTTAAAATTTAACAAGAATGTGCATAAAATATCCTTGTGAAATGATACTAGATGAAACACAAATTTCAATGATATTCTACTAATTTCACGGAATATAGAAGCAATACTTTAACAAAATGAGGGTATAATCAGGAATACGAGACGAAATAATATTACTCACATATTACAGAGTATTGAAGAAAATATTATTCCTTATGAATACTGAAAAAAATAATATCCCTTACCTCAGAAGAAGACTGGATATTGGAATAGTGAGGTAGCAGACTTTTCTTCTTCTTTCTCTCTATAGCTTCTCTCTCTATAATTGCTCTTGTGAGTCTTAGTGAATTTGTGAGAATGAAAGAAGAATGAGCTTCTATTTATAGGAAAATATAATTTCGATAATTGCACGTTTTGGGGCTCGAAATATTACAGTATAATATCTTCATCTTTTCCTTCATTTTTAATTTTGTCCTGCAAGTATTATCAAACTTGCACCACCTCCCCTAATAGTACATCATGTGAATCAATAGTACACACATGTGAAAAAAATAGTTACGGTATAGTATCTTCATCTATACCTCTATTTTTAATTTAGTCATGCAAGTATTATCAATCTTGCACCACCTTCCCTAATAGTACATGCATGTGAATCAATAGTACATATATATGTGAATAAATAGTTAATTATAAGCATGTGAATTAATAGCAATTAATTGCTCATTTATCCGATTAATTACCCGATCGGTCAATATAACCTCCAGACATCAATTATTATCGAAATAGATGTCGATTTATACGAACTTATTCATTACTCAACAAAACTTTCTAAACATTGTCAATATTACAAATAATAATATGAATAACTTTTTCGTCTCAATTATTGATTTAAAAATAATAAATATAATGCAGATGATATTGTGACAATAATTGAATCAATGATCTGAGAGATATTATGTAGCAATTACTGTAACAATAATTGAGTATAACTGAGTGACTTCTCACGTAAGCATCAATAATCAATACCGTGTGCTACTATACAAACACGCGTATTACTGTACTTTTACCATCGGGTAGTTCAACAGTTTAACGGTAAAACTTTCGCCGTTATTTTTATAAAAAGATATTTCTGTTGTTTTCTAACTACTACAAAACTTCCGTTGTGGGGTCCACCAATGATTGTTCCATCGTACAAATATTTCCTGTTAAAACGAATATTCCCCGACCAATCAAATATTTTATAACAACTTGTTTTCTTTGCAAAATTTATAAATATTACCCGAAACTATAATAATATAACAAATCTACACTATAATATTCAAAAATATATTTTAAAAAAAAATAATCTTTATTCATAAAAGTTGGGGTCTTACACATACCCCATTTATAAAACCACATTCATTTAAGCATCCATTAAAATTAAATCTAATCGCATTGGTCAGAGGTACATTATTCTTGGGTATTTGAAGATGATTGGTACGTATTTTTGAATAAGATTAATATAAAATTATTTTTAAGTTGATTTTATATGGTCAAATGTAAAAATATATCTTCAAAACATACTTATACTCCCTCTACCTGAACACGTGGCAGTTCTAGCCACTTTTTTAGCCAAAAATTACAAAAGGATCAATTATGCTTACTTAACAGTACTTTAGGTTACGGGATGGGAGTGTTTAAACATCGGGGTACGCACGAATGGTAAAAGAGTGTATACTTCAGGGTGTAATATGTGACACCCCCAAATCTGGGTACTTCAATCTCACAAATTTGGTACTCACGATCCATCACAATCACATCTAACCTACCCGTAATAAAGGATAATAAAATTAATTCATCAATAAAAAATCCTTAATAAAGGTCATATATCAAAACGAAATCTCAAGTCATCTAACCTTAATTATTACATCATAACAACGAAATAATAATTTAAACGTAAATAAAGTTCATTACATAAGTTCACAAATAAAAGATGGACTAAACAACGTCTACTTATGCATCTTACCCTTTCATTTAATTGTAGAAGACTCCTCAGGTTTTTTGACCTTAGGTGAAATATTTTTATGCAAGAGTGAGCAAAACAACTTGCTCACAAGTATAACAATATACAACAACAATATATAAATGAACAAATGAATAAACTTCAATTGAATAATATGATCTTTACCGGAAACAATAAACTTTAAGTCAATAACTGTGGGCTCAATGGAATAATCGACTTTTAAATAAATCTCAAATATCAAGATCAAAGGAATATGCTGAGGATCACAAGACCACGAACTATATCTTAGGTTATCAAGTATTTCTACAGTAACCTTTAACAGTCTAGAGACTATGGACCATCCATCTCGTACTCCAGGTGATCGGCCTTTTGTACTATGTATTGTGCACAAACATATCATCGCTATTGTGAAGCTCGGAATTATAGTTTTCGATAACAAAATCTTTATTTTAGGGTTGTTCATCTAAGCTTTAACATTAGGATTCGTACCAAAGGCAGTTTGGTTTGGAGTAGCTTTAACGGAATTTTAGATCTTTAAAACGTTCATCAACTAGGGGGGCTAGTTGAATCAAAAAGGGTTCAATAATCATTCAAGAGTTTGATAACAACAGAATCTCGTATAATGGTACTTACACAATAATAGAATGACAATGATTCATAATCGAACGAACATTATTTGTCAAAGTAATGCTTTTAGAAGAACTAGAAAGCTCATTCAAGGACATAGGCATTGGATCAAATTAAGAAACCTCGCTGAATAATAAAGTAGCAAATGTCAGGAAACTTGCCTTGCGCGTTCACTACACAATTATAGTATACTTCCAATAAATATACTGCACATTTCAGCCACAATGACACATTGATTAGCTATGATATCATACTCATTAATCATTTACACTAATCCCATTTTATAACTCATCACACCTTGATTATCACAATATTACATCATCTTACAAAATTACCATATGTTATTATATCATTAAGACCACAATACCAATTAGTTACATTAAAACTGTGACGCCCCCAAAATAGGTCCATTCCATCCAACCCATTCTGAGTCGCCAAATACATGGTACAGAAATAATTACAACTTTTATTATCACAACATATAAACTGTGAGTTTAAATACAGATATTGCCGTCTAGACAATATCCACATGCAAATAAATCCCCATCATAATTATTGATATATTATTTTACAAAAATGGTGAAGACTACTAAACAACTCTCTCTAGAACCTTCATTCCATACCCCGACTAATACTCGCTACATTCACGCCTCCTGAGAAGAAAAATGGAACAAAAAGGAAAAAGGTGAACTCAACTAGCCCAGTAAAGAATATTATGACTAAGATAATATACAACAAATTATCGTTAGACTTCAACAGGTAAAAATCTAATAGAATACAATAGACAATCAGTTTTAGATCAATATTCGCAGCGGAAATAATAATTCATAGAAAAATACGTAGAGAATGAAATCTACTATAATCTATGAATTTAACAGTCCATCATCAATATTTTATTCCTGTAACATCAATCAATATTCATCTCAAATCAAATATTCATCTTTGCACTACAGGCCAAAGAAATTCATCAGTCGGTCATGTTCATCTCAACACCTGTTCATCTTTGAACTAAAGGCCAAAGATATTCATCAGTCGGTCATGTTCATCTCAACACCTGTTCATCTTTGCACTACGGGCCAAAGATATTCATAAGAAAATCAACCATCTTTGCACTACAGGCCAAAGATATTCAGTAGTATCATCATTTAGGACTGAGGATGATGAAAATAATTTTAAAGAAAAGGAATCCAGTGAAACAAAAGAACAAGTATTATGGATTCATACTTTAAACAATCCGAGTTCAAAAATATTTCATAAATAATCAAAGTGGAGTAAAATTCAAGAATGATCAAAACATGGATACAATCAAAGCTAGTATCCAGAATAGATATTTTGGATGAAAAGAAGAAATTTCATTTTTCGGTGAATAGTGCCGTATACGTAAATAGTGCCGTATACATGAATAGTAACTCCGACACCAAAAGATAGAAATTTCACAAAAAACATCATCATGCTTCATGAATATTACTCGTGAATAGTAACTCGTGAATAATAACTCATGAATAGTAACCCCGACATAAAAAAGTTCCAAATTTGATAAAAATTTCCAACCAATATTTCGGTATAATGATATTGAATAAATAATATCATTTGAGAAGAAAATAACATCCCTTACCTCGAAAGACTGTACTTCTAGTTGAAACACCGGATATAAGCTATGACTTGAACTTACACCGTATAGCAACAGTACTCAAAGTATAGTCAAAATACTCACAAGAATACGCTCGATAATATAGAGAGAGAAAACTTTAGTTTCTGGTGTGATTTTTAATTCTAACCTAAATACCCTATTTATAAGAAATTGCTTAGAACACCAAAGCAGAAAATTTAATTTAATAAAATTATTATTATTTTCCACAACTTCATACGCACCAAGAATCTGAATTCAGCTCCTTCCACACACATGTGAAACACACCAAAATAAAAAAAACGTTTTTGTTACTTAAAATATTTTAAACTTCCAAAAATCAATTATTTTGGAACTCCGAAACTTCAATAATTCATAATAAATAGCCCTTTTATCAGAAAATTTGAATCTCGCGACTTCTTATACGAAATTCAATTCTCTACAACTTTTCAGAAGAAAGTTTTTCCAAATTCCAAACAGAAATCAACCGAAATCCATAAACGGACGATTTTACAAGCTATAATCAAATTTCAGTCAAGAAATGGGGTCCACCGACACATAAAACATGCTTTAAATATTTTTGGTAACAAAAATATCCCTCCTCCACATATACTCATATATCCCACATTCATTGTAAAAATATCACCATTATTATATTATTAAAATATAATAATATATTTAAATGAATTATTTTATCAGAAAAAAGATAAAATTGCAATTTTCAACAATTGTCATATAAAAAAATTTTCTCCATCTATATCCACATAAAATCAATATTTTCCTCATCATATGAGTCAATAATTAATTATTCACAAATAATATTACAGAACCACAATATTGATAACCAGGCAGTTCCCAAGAAAGAGGGAGCTTTCCAATAAGAATTTCTCCTTACTGGCGCGCAATTAGGTGACCAAACCTCTCCTTAGACAGAACTTTCTAGACATTGCCAATAATGTTATCTAATAATATTATTCAGATAATATGAATTATTGCTTCGATAATGAAAAATACTGTGTAATGACAATTTATTGAAACAACAGTAATATAAAATATCAATGTAACAATTATTGAATCAATAAAATAAAATACTGAACAGTAATTACTGTAACAATTATTGAGTAGTGCCTTCATACGTAAGAATCAATAATTGGTACAATACTGTGTGCTATTGTGCAACAACGCGTATTACTGTGTTTTAACCACCGGGTATTCTAACAGTGTTAACGGTAACAACTACGCCGTTATTTATAAACAACTTATACTTATCATTTTCTTCATCCAATCGCCTTCCGTTATGGAGCCCACAAAAGACTGCGCCGTCGTACGAATATTCCCCGACAGTACGAATATTCCACGACCAAACGAATATTCCCCGACAATAATGAATATTTTATAACCACTTGATTATTCGAAATATTTGTGTATTTTACCCACAACTATCCACATTAATCAAATCAACCCTTACTATTTCAAAATAATAAATAGAGAAAAATAAATTTCATTTATTAATAATTTGGGGTCTTACAACCTCCCTTCCTTATGAAATTTCGTCCTCGAAATTGACGTTTGTACATGGTGTTTCGAAAAGATGAGAATACCTCGTTTTCATTTCCGTTTCTAACTCCCAGGTCATTTCTTCAATAGCATGGTTTCTCCACAAAACTTTAACTTGTGGTATAACCTCGGTACATAGGACATGTTCTTTCCTATCTAATATCTTGACAGGTACCTCCTCGTACGTTAAGTCTTCGGCTATCTCATTCGGTTCTAACTCAATGATGTGGTTCGGGTCGTCCACATATTTACGTAACATCGATACGTGAAAAACGTTATGAACACGCGTCATACTTGGCAGTAAAACGAGTCTATAGGCCACAGTTCCTATTCGATCGAGAATTTCAAATGGATTAATAAATTGAAGGTTTGAGCTTTCCTCACCTCACCGATTCTCGCTTTTGAAATAACAACTTCTTGCACCTCCTTCTTCAAATTCATCAGCTCCAGTGTGTAGTTTGAACAACTTTAACTTTATCGATTAAAGTCGATTATACTCGTATATCATCACGTGGGTACCTAGAGTTTTCATCTCCATCTCTATTATTTATAAATTATACGAAATGAGTCTTTGACAATATCGTACTCGTACTTGTATACGATCTTCTACTCAACACGTCAGCTACCACGTTCGCTTTTCCAGGATGGCATGGTCAGAACATGTGCTGAAATGAGTCTCCTCTTGAGTTCTTCGAAGCTCTTCCCACATTCCTTGCTCCATTCAAATTTTGTATATCTACGAGTCATCTGCGTTAATGGAATAACGATTCGAGAATATCCTTCAACGAATCTCCGATAATAACCAACTAAGCCTAAAAAGCTACGTATTTCGAATACTGACTTAGGTTGCTCTCAACTATGACTCATATCCCAATCTTGGATAGCACGTCACAATGACACCTATCAGTTTATAATCGTACGAATATTGTCCCCTACGGAGAGTCTGGCTTCAGTGCATTCCACAAAGGAAGTCACTAGATAAAGGCTCAGGTACCAAATTCTATAGTTGAATTTTTAACTCCTGAAGTTCAATAGGAGCCATTCGATATGAGATTTTAGAAATGAGTTTTGTACCGGGTTCAAATTCGATACAAAATTTAATATCAGGTTTTGGGAGTAAGCCAAGAAATTCTTCAGGAAATACGTCAGGAAAAATCAATAACAACAGGAATATTATTCAAATCTGATGTGTCTTTATTCAAATCCATAACATAGACTAAGAAAACTTGACATCCGTAATAAACGAATGACCTCCTGGCTTGATATGAAAATGTTTGACTACAATGGTTTGATTGCTTGAATTCGAATAACAGGTTGCTTAGGAATATGAAAACTAACAACCTTACGAAAGTAATCAATTTTGGCATGATGAGTAGTTAACCTTAAAATCACATCAAAAGCAAATATCTCTATAGAAATAAGGTTAACCGGTAATGTGATAGTGCCAGCAAGATTTCTAAACAACGGATATAATGAAAGTTTCTCCTAACGGAGTCTCCATAAATAGGTCAAAGTCTAATTTCTCCGTAGTCAAGTTCAAACGTTGAGCGCAAGCAAAAGGGATAAAAGAATGGGTAGAACCGGTATCTAGTAAGGTATAAACTTCGCAAGAATTTATAATTAACTAACCCGTGCTAACTTCGTTCGGTTTCCTCACATTTTGACCGGTCACGACAAACGCTCTTCCAGGAACCGTTGACTTTGACTTTTTTGGGACATCCTTTTGAGTCACCATTCCCGCTGGACTGGGTTTCGATACCGTACAATCTCGAGCGATATGTCCTTCTTCTCCACAATTATAGCATACCTTAAACTGTTGTGGGTAGTTTGGACTGATATGTCCCTCTTTCCCGCATTTGTAACATACGACCGGTGGCCTTTCTCCTCCATTGGAACCAGTTGCTACTGGCACTGACGTCTTCACATGGTCGTTGTTGAATCTCCTCTTTTAAAAATCTCCTCCCGACTCGCTTCTTCTATTTTCATGGCCACGATTACCACAAGAATGGTTACCGCCTTTGTCCGTATTCTTCTTTCTCCGCTGGTTATCGTTATTCTGATGACTGCTATCTTCAGTATGATCCTAGTTATGGTCCCTCGGTTGAACGTACTCGTTATCTCGCTCTAACAACTGAGCCATGTTGACAACATCTGAATAGAGAGAAAATTTATGAGAAATAAGATACTGACGTATGTCGGGTTTCAAACCTCTCAGAAACATTTGCGTCATACGTTCCTCATTCTCCACCAAATGAGGTGCAAACCTGGATAACTCGGCGAACTTTGCCTCGTACTGGGACACCGTCATGTTATTCTGCTCCAGTCTAATAATCTCCACTTCCTTCATATGACGAATACTTTCAGGGAAGTACTTGTCATTGAACTGTTTCTGAAACGTCTCCCGTGACATGCTGAGTGCAGCTGGATGGGTACGCTTCACAAATTCCCACCAGTAATCTGCCTCGTTACGGAACATAAAAGTAGCGAATTGAACTTTCTGTTCCTCCGTGCATCCCAAGACATCGAATATCTTGGTAATTTGTTTGACCCAGGTCTCCGCCTTAATTGGATCTAGCTTTCCCCAGAATTCTGGTGGTCCCAACTCTTTAAACTGCTTGGCTATGACCACCTGTGAATTGCTATCATTTCCTCCTATATTTTGAACACGAGTCTCCCTTGTCTGATTTTGCATGAACTGCAAAAAGCTTCTAAACATCCCCTCGTTCATCATCTGCTCAGTGGTGTTGTTCACAGGAGGTACATTGACAGCCTGTTGCACGTTCTCCTCATTGGTGAGTACAGGCATCTCCACAGTCTCATTTACTCCACTGTTAATATTCTAAGTCGACATTCTCAAATACTGTCATAAAACAAGGGTTAATTAAGGAAATCGATATATCACATAATATCCCTATATACTGACCAACTAACCAATAAGCTTAGGTAGGACACACTAGCGAAGGATTTACTCGTCTCTTCCCTCCTAGTTCTATTCCCCGATCTCCGCCAAAGATCATATCCTTAAGCTCTGATACCAACTGTGACGCCTCCAAAATAGGTCCATTTCATCCAACCCATTCTGAGTCGCCAAATACATGGTACAGAAATAACTACAACTTTTATTATTACAACATATAAACTGTGAGTTTAAATACAGATATTGTCGTCTAGACAATATCCACATACAAATAAATCCCCATCATAATTATTGATACATTATTTTACAAAAATGGTGAGGACTACTAAACAACTCTCTCTAGAACCTTCATTCCATACCCCGACTAGTACTCGCTACATTCACGCCTCCTGAGAAGAAAAATGGAACAAAAAGGAAAAGGGTGAGCTCAACTAGCCCAGTAAAGAATATTATGACTAAGATAATATACAACAAATTATCGTTAGTCTTCAACTGGGAAAAATCTAATAGAATACAGTAGACAATCAGTTTTAGATCAATATTCGCAGCGGAAATAATAATTCATAGAAGAATTACGTAGAGAATGAAATCTACTATAATCTATGAATTTAACAGTCCATCATCAATATTTTATCCCTGTAACATCAATATTCATCTCAAATCAAATATTCATCTTTGCACTACAGGCCAAAGATATTCATCAGTCGGTCATGTTCATCTCAACACTTGTTCATCTTTTCACTAAAGGCCAAAGATATTCATCAGTCGGTCATGTTCATCTCAACACCTGTTCATCTTTACACTACGGGCCAAAGATATTCATAAGAAAATCAACCATCTTTGCACTACAGGCCAAAGATATTCAGTAGCATCATCATTTAGGACCGAGGATGATGAAAATAATTTTAAAGAAAAGGAATCCAGTGAAACAAAAGAACAAGTATTATGGATTCGTACTTTAAACAATCCGAGTTCAAAAATACTTCATAAATAATCAGAGTGGAGTAAAATTCAAGAATGATCAAAACATGGATACAATCAAAGCTAGTATCCAAAATAGATATTTTGGACGAAAAGAAGAAATTTCATTTTTCGGTGAATAGCGCCGTATTCGTGAATAGTGTCGTATACGTGAATAGTAACTCCGACACCAAAATATAGAAATTTCACAAAAAACATCATCATGCTTCATGAATAATACTCGTGAATAGTAACTCATGAATAGTAACCCCGATATGAAAAAATTCCAAATTTGATAAAAATTTCCAACCAATATTTCGGCATAATGATAGTGAAGAAATAATATCATTTGAGAAGAAAATAACATCCCTTACCTCGAAAGACATTACTTCTAGTTGAAACACTGGATATAAGCTATGACTTGAACTTGCACCGTATAGCAACAGTACTCAAAGTATACTCAAAATACTCATAAGAATACGCTCGATAATATAGGGAGAGAAAACTTCAGTTTCTGGTGTGATTTTTAATTCTAACCTAAGCACCCTATTTATAGGAAATTGCTTCGAACACCAAAGCAGAAAATTTAATTTAATAATATTATTATTTTTTTTTCCACAACTTCATACGCACCAAGAATCTGAATTCAGCTCCTTCCACACACATGTGAAACACACCAAAATAAAAAAAAATGTTTTTGTTACTTAAAATATTTTAAACTTCCAAAAATCAATTATTTTGGAACTCCGAAACTTCAATAATTCATAATAAATAGCCCTTTTGTCAGAAAATTTGAATTCTCTACAACTTTGCAGAAGAAAGTTTTTCTAAATTCCAAACAGAAATCAACCGAAATCCACAAACAGACGATTTTACAGGCTATAATCAAATTTCAGTCAAGAAATGGGGTCCACCGACACATAAAACATGCTTTAAATATTTTTGGTAACAAAAATACTCCTTCTCCACATATACTCATATATCCCACATTCATTGTAAAAATATCGCCATTATTATATTTTTAAAATATAATAATATATTTAAATGAATTATTTTATCAAAAAAAGATAAAATTTTAATTTTCAACAATTGTCACATTAAAAATTTTCTCCATCTATATCCACATAAAATCAATATTTTTCTCATCATATGAATCAATAATTAATTATTCACAAATAATATTACAGAACCACAATATTGATAACCAGGCATTTTCCAGGAAAGAGGGGGCTTTCCAATAAGAATTTCTCCTTACTGGCGCACAATTAGGTGACCAAACCTCTCCTTAGAAAGAACTTTCTAGATATTTCCAATAATGTTATCTAATAATATTATTCAGATAATATGAATTATTGCTTCGATAATGAAAAATACTGTGTAATGACAATTTATTGAAACATCAGTAATATAAAATATCAATGCAGCAATTATTGAATCAATAAAATAAAATACTGAACAGTAATTACTGTAACAATTATTGAGTAGTGCCTTCATACGTAAGAATCAATCATTGGTGCAATACCGTGTGCTATTGTGCAACAACGCGTATTACTGTGTTTTAACCACCGGGTATTCTAACAGTGTTAATGGTAACAACTATGCCGTTATTTATAAACAACTTATACTTGTCGTTTTTTTCATCCAATCGCTTTCCGTTATGGAGCCCACAAAAGACTGCGCCGCCGTACGAATATTCCCCGACAGTACGAATATTCCACGACCAAACGAATATTCCCCAACAATAATGAATATTTTATAACCACTTGCTTATTCGAAATATTTGCGTATTTTACCCACAATTATCCACAGTAATCAAATCGACCCTTACTATTTCAAAATAATAAATAGAGGAAAATAAATTTCATTTATTAATAATTCGGGGTCTTACAAAAACTATCTGTATTGGTTTAGTTCCCACTTTAGTCAGCATTATTATCTTAGTTCAAGATCCGAATACCCTAATTACTTATACAACATGAATCTGAACTCTCTATTAGGATATAATACAAAACATAGCATTTGAACGACATCTCACTTCTCACGAACATTGAATTAAAGACTTTTCATAACTTCTTATAGTTCATAACTTATAGTTCCATCTTTGTGATTACAATATGATATTAAGTCTTACTACATGATTAATGTCATTATGTTCATTAGACTAGGCTAATCAAACATCCCCCAGACTGAACAAACACGAACTCATTTCTGGGTCTGAATGACCATCGGCGCGGCCGCCCCACTTTTGCTCTTGATCATTGCATAGCAGTGCCCTAGCGCGCGGCGGCGCTTCATTAATGCCTTATTCCAGCGCGGTCGCGCTGAAATTCAGAGTCAGTTTATGCAGTTCATGAACAGACTCTGCTTCCATCCCCTCTAAACTAACCAAGTACATATGCTATAAACTTAATAAACACGAAAATAAACATTTATAAAACCATACTAGCATCTCAAACAACTTTAAACCAAAAGTCTAATTCTTCCCCTTTTACACATAAACACGAATTTGATTACTTCACAATCAGTTATAGATAATACATAACAGATTATATGCACTCATAAACACATATATCCAACTTCTCATCAAATCATACAACCAAAAATCAATTTTACAGTGAAGAACTTGAGAAAACATAAACTAAAAATTTTAAGTTAGTTTATTACCTTTTGATTCCTTCTTAAACGTAGTTAGATAATATGGAAAGCTTGAACAATCTTCTTCATCTTCTTTGATTTCTCAGGAATTTTCTCAATTCTCATAGAGAACTCTTTCTCTCTCAATTTCTCTCATTTTCTCAACTTTGCAAAAAATGAGCGGAAGTATAGAAATAAGCTAAAATATGGTTTAACGTGGGTTTATTTAGTTTATCAGTTATTCAAAGGAAGAGTCTCAGCTGTTATAGAATGGAAGGGTCTAGGCTTTGTTTGGTTAAACACAAATAAGCTCCCTTTTCATTTAATTTAATTTTATTTATATTTGTATTTTCCTAGTATACGATACATATGTCACACTTAATTTATTGTTAAATTATTTAGCCATAATATTTATAATTTTTTATTTAACCAAGTATTAGCCCTCTAATTTAATTATTTAATTAAATTAGAATATTTCCATCACATTAGCGTAATAAAATACGCATCAAATATAAAACCATCTAACATATATTTAATTAACATAATCACACTTATATAAATTATTCCATAAATAGTTTCCATAAAGATATTTATTTTATCCGATAAATATTTCAACTAAAATATTTATTTTATTCAATAAATATTTTTAATTATTTTACAAAAATTACATTCGTTACATTATATGCAATTAACCCTATAAAAACACAACAAAACTGATGAAACAAATAAAGAACTTTGTTCCACATAAGAATATTTCTAATAACTGATAAATACCACAAGTCAAACTATAACAAATGACAAAATGGCTCAAACCACAATCTAAAATATTAAATACAACTCAAAATAAATTGATGTATCATAGCCCACCAAACAAAATATTTAAACTATTAGAAATAAGAGAGCTCTCATCACACTTGCCCTTGATCCCCTGATTACTTAGTAGAAGGAAAAATACAGCATGATCTAGTTAAATGCTCAGTACGAATATAGAGTACATGGATAATGAACTGGAATAACTAACTCAATTAAAGGAACTGAACTAAAACGAAAAAAACTAACACAACGAAATAATAAGCTGAAACAATTGGTCGGGTATTATTTCATATCGAGCTCAGAATTAAACATAAATATACATTGCCATACAGATAAGTCAAAATAATGTCACACAGTCATAACATACATCGGACCTGCCGGATCCAGAAGCATACAAAATCAAAAGGCGTGTTTGGCACAAATATCACAAATCCGCATAACAGAACAAAACAGAAAACTAGTGTCGACAAATCATACTCGTCACCATATGACTAACTGTCACCAGATCACAAAACGAAGACGCCGTGGACTACTCACACTGACACGGAAGGTGTCATACCTCAGTGTCAAGAGGACATGTATGTGGTACCCACACATGTGGTTATACCTCAGGTATACAATACGATATATTCTAACAAAGATATAATGTCACAACACATGTGACACAATACCAACACAAATCGGTTCTAATATGTATATGTCAAACCAAAACAAATCATCAACACCAGATCTCCAAAATATAGACATGTACATTTATACAAATATCAAAATAAATTCTAGACATGATGCACTAGTCTAAAGAGTACAAATATGAGTTTCAAATATCAATGCCAAAATAAAAATATTACAATAAATTTGACAAACAATAATCATGAGAAGCAATACCAAATTTATAAACGAGTAGCAAAACGATCAAATCAAAATTAAAAAGATTATCGTTGAAAGAGTATGTAATCTATACATGGAATAAGCAATGCAATACCCAAAATATATTCTAAATATAACTCTCTAATCTCATTCAACCTGATATATTCACAAAAATACTGTATACTTGTTAATTAAGTACAATTATTCATATTATTATTTAATATTTTATATACACAATCCAACATCCACATTATTATATTAGGTTAGTATCTGATGACTTTATTTTATTTTTAATAACTGTAATGCCAAATACATGGCCTGAACACTACGAAAATCTTCACCTAATATGTATTTCATAGTATTAACAATATAGAAGTTGAAAAGTACATAACCCATTATAATTCAATAAATCAACTTAATACAATATCTTGATTTGTTTTCTTTTGTCAGTTTTGTAAACATATTAATTTACAATCTTCCATATATTAATATAGGAACTAAAACAATTAAAATACTAATTTATTCAATTATGTCGCCCCTAGCAGAATCCAAGAGGCTAGATTAATAATAGTACCACTTGTATATGTTTCCCAGTCCTACGTTTTAAAAACTAGCAGATCATTCATGTTTGTATTCATACCATGCATGGCAAAAAGGAATCCTAGCAGATCATTCATATATGTATTGCATACCATACAAGACAAAAAAGAATCCAAACAGCTGATACGTAAAGACTTAAAGGATGAATTTACCTCTTATCTTCTCACAGGATACGAGGACTACTAGTATCAACTTGTCAATTCCCTTCTTGTTTCTGTTATTGCTGCTGCTTCCTCTCTTTCTCTCGGTTACGTATTAAACTAATGCCTAGTAAAATTAGGTATACTTATCTATTTATTTATTAAAATATTTTATTAATTTTCTTAATTATAATAGGATTTAATGTTTCCCAAATATGAATTAAACCCAATAAGTTTTAAAGCTCAATTTTACTAAAATAATTTATCCATCACTTTTTAATACTTATTAGCTCACATAAATTAAATGACTAGTTTGACCTAAATAAAAGACAAAGTCGTATTAAAATATTTTAATTATAAAATATAAAAAAGGCTTAAATATAATTTACTACCCTAAACTATAAGCCATATTCCACTTCGATGATCCACCTTTTAATTTTGTTAATTAGATGATTGAACTATTAATTTTTTCCACTTTCATTCAATTGGCTCTACCACGTCAGAAATTGCTGACGTGAACTTTGAAATGGGGCCATCTGCAACTGATGTGTCTTAAAAAAATATTTTTTTTACCATTTTGTTGAATTAAAATATTAAAGTAGGGATAAATTTGACACATTATTTTTTATCCTCAATTAAAACAAAAAAAAGTCAAATCTCCTTTCCATCAGATCTGCGTTGATGAAGAATAGTCTTCCTCCCTGAGTTCGCTGGAAAAGAAAGAAAAGCCCAGCAAAAGCCAGAAACGGAAATATCAAATTCCCAATTGCGCTAGGTTTCTTCTCTACCAATTTGGGTTTTCTTCTCTTCTTTAGCCGTGTTGGTTTGGTGAGACATTCCCAGTCTGGAGCCTTCTTCACACCGGTGCAAATTTCATCCAACAACCTAATTATGACCAATGTTAAAACAAATGCATCACAAATCTCAGTGCTACTGCCGTCGCTGGTGGTGGTTTTGCTTGTGTTTCTATGACGGACAAGAGAGAGGAGAGAGTATTCGCGCCAACTACGCCACAGCTCTTGAAGCATCCTCTTGCTTTCGTCGCCTTGGTGCCTAACGAGGCCACGCTCTTTGCCGCCGGTGTTATTGCGGAACAGCTGCCAAATCCGTTATGGCACCTCTCGATCGAATCAAGCTTCTTATGTAGGCTAATTTCCCCAATTTTGGCTTGAATTTATTGTTCATTGTTGAAGTATTGACTGATTTAGTTTCTTTTGTTGCTAATTATTGGGATAAGATGATTATTTCTATGCTTCCAAGTGGTTAAGTGTCTAGAATTTGTGCTCTGTTTGTTCTGATTAGGAATGTGGGATCTGCATTTCTGTAGTTTTAGAAATGAATTTGTTTTCCCCGATGAAAAACTGTTGAATTTTATGACCATGTTAGTTAGGGTTTTGTGATGGACTATTTTTTTTTTTAATTTAGTCATGGTTGAACTGTAGATCTGGATTGTTATTTTTGGTATATATGTATAAATGTTGTTTTTTAGATCAGATAAGGATGGCTTTGTGGCTTTGATCGAATTCTGAAAGTTTTGGAAGCTTTTGATTTGTTTAAT
This sequence comes from Panax japonicus, assembly GCA_020205505.1. Taxonomy (NCBI): domain Eukaryota; kingdom Viridiplantae; phylum Streptophyta; class Magnoliopsida; order Apiales; family Araliaceae; genus Panax; species Panax japonicus. The sequence goes on along the minus strand of CM035105.1, from coordinate 53,851,791 downwards.
TTTAATTAATGTATAGGTTGCGACCATTTTACCCTCAATTGTTTAATCAATAAATAAAATATTAATTTTTTCATTACAACTCAACTGATTAATGTTCCACTCATATAGTCACGTCAGTAATTTCTGACATGGCAGGTTCAATTTGTTGTAATTAAAAAAAATTAATAGTTCAACCATCTAATTGACAAAATTGAAAAGTGAATCACCGAAAGGGAATATGACCTATAGTTTAGGGTACTAATTCATATTTAAACGAAAAAAAAATAGGTATTACAATAAAAAGATCAATTTATGAAAAGCCATGGCACAATCAGAATTTAGGAATTTGATTTCAATAAAAATACCATTGAACTCGCATTTAAAATTATGCATAAACGTACAATATCGAACATATCTGAAGAGTGAAGAGTAAGAATATAATCTTTATAGTTGTAAGGGTCATAAATCTTCGTAAACGCCGTCTTAAATACATTATTTTAATTAGACAAAATAAAAATAATATTGTTACAATAATAAATGTCGTTTATTAAACTGTTTAGTATCGTAAAAAAGCAAATGCATAAATATATTGTTAAACATTATACACTGCAATATCATTTTTGCTCTGATAATATCAACAAACTTTAATTATAAAATTAAGTTTAATAGATTAAGGTCATTAGTCACTACACCAAAAAGGCTATTGTTGACGGGCCTTGCCGTTGCCAATAACCCCCTGCCGTCGCCACTGACCTCATTACCGACGGTAACGCCCGTCGCCACTCCAATCGCACATGGATCGTCGCCACTGGCTCTCGTCGATTGTTGTCGGTAATGAGGTCATTGGCGACGGCGACGGACATCCGTCGCTAATGACTCATTGACTACAACAAGGGCAAAGGACTGTCTGTCGCCAATGATTATTACAAATTATTTATTAAAATGGTCATTATAGCAACGGCAGACCGTCACCAATGACTAATGGTCCGTCGGCAATGGGTTTTATTTATATTATTAAAAGGATCAAAGATCCATCGCTAAAATCGTCGCTAGCTATATGTAATTCGCGACGGGCATGTCGTCGCTAATGACACCGTCACTAATGATATTATTAAAAAAAATTGAAAAATGCAAAATTTCTCCTGTTCATTTAAATATATACATAATTGTACATGTTATAAACTAAAAAAAAAAATTCACAAACGCATATTAATTACCATCAATAATGTAGACAACGTAATCACAGATAAATGTTGTAGATACAAAACGTAATCATCATAAAACTTTCATCAATTTAGTTAGATACATGAACCGTCAACCTAACTATATATAAATACAAAATCCTAGTATGTACAACCAAAAAATTGTATATGTACATACATGAAAGTCAAAATATAAATATAAACTAACTACATCTCTAGGTTAGGAGTACCATTATTGTAAGACCCTGAAATTTTTTTAAATAAAAAGGAATTTTCTTTATTTATTATTTTGAAATAGTAAGGGTGGATTTGATTAATGTGGTTAGTTATGAGTAAAATGCGCAAATATTTTAAATAAGCAAGTGGTGATAAAATATTCATTGTTGTTGGGGAATATTCGTTTGGTCGTGGAATATTCTTGCTGTTGGGGAATATTCGTACGACGACGCAGTCTTTTGTGGGCCCCATAACGGAAAACGATTGGATGAAAAAAATGACAAGTATAAGTTGTTTATAAAAAACGGCGTAGTTGTTACCGTTAATACTGTTGGAATACCCGGTGGTTAAAACACAGTAATACGCGTTGTTGCACAGTAGCACACGATATTGCACCAATTATTGATTCTTACGTAAGAAGGCACTACTCAATAATTGTTACAGTAATTACTGTTCAGTATTTTATGTTATTGATTCAATAATTGCTGAATTGATATTTTATATTACTGTTGTTTCAATAATTGTCACTATACAGTATTTTTCATTATCGAAGCAATAATTCATATTATCTGAATAATATTATTTGATAACATTATTGGTAATGTCTAGAAAGTTCTGTCTAAGGAGAGGTTTGGTCACCTAATTGCATGTCAGTAAGGAGAAATTCTTATTGGAAAGCCCTCTCTTTCCTGGGAACGGCCTGGTTGCCAGTATTGTGATTCTGTAATATTATTTGTGAATAATTAATTATTGATTCACATGATGAGGAAAATACTGATTTTATGTGGATATAGATGGACAAAATTTTTAATGTGACAATTGTTGAAAATTAATATTTTATCTTTTTCTGATAAAATAATTCATTTAAATATATTATTATATTTTTAATAATATAATAATGGTGATATTTTTACAATGAATGTGGGATATATGAGTTTATGAGGAAAAAGAGTATTTTTGTTGCAATAAATATTAAAAATAGATTTTGTGTGTCGGTAGATCTATTTCTTGACTGAAAATTTGATTATAACCTGTAAAATCGTCCGTTTGTGAATTTTGGTCAATTTCTGTTTGGAATTTGAAAAACTTTTCTTCTGCAAAGTTGTAGAGAATTGAATTTCCTATAAAGACTCTAGAGATTCGAATTTTCTGACAAAAGGGCTATTTATTATGAATTATTGAAGTTCCGAAGCTCCGAAATAATTAATTTTTGGAAGTTTTAATTGTTTTTAATAACAAAAACGTTTTTTACATTTTGGGCACAATTTGCACATGTTATTGAGTTGAAATCAGATCTGAAAAAGTGGGCGTAAGAATTTTTAATATATATTATTATTATATTAAATTTTCTGCTTTGGTGTCCTAAGCAATTTCCTATAAATAGGTGCTTAGGTTAGAATTGAAAATCACACCAGAAACTGAAGTTTTCTCTCTCTATATTATCGAGCGTATTCTTGTGAGTATTTTGAGTATACTTTGAGTATTGCTATACGGTGCAAGTTCAAATCATAGCCTATATCCGGTGTTTCAACTAGAAGTACTGTCTTTCGAGGTAAGGGATGTTATTTTCTTCTCAAATAATATTATTTCTTCAATATCATTATGCTGAAATATTGGTTGAAACTTTTTATCAAATTTGAAACTTTTTCATGTCGGGGTTACTATTCATGAGTTACTATTCACGAGTTACTATTAATGAGTTACTATTCACGAGTTACTATTCACGAGTACTATTCACGAAGCGTGAAGATGTTTTTTGTGAAATTTCTATCTTTTGGTGCCGGAGTTACTATTCACGTATACGGCACTATTCACGAATACGACACTATTCACCAAAAAATAAAATTTCTTCTTTTTGTCCAAAATATCTATTCTGGATACTAGCTTTGATTGTATCCATGTTTTGATCATTCTTGAATTTTACCCCACTCTGATTACTTATGAAGTATTTTTGAAATTGGATTGTTTAAAATACGAATCCTTAATAATTGTTCTTTTGTTTCACTGGATTCGTTTCCTTTAAAATATTTTTCATCATCCTCAGTCCTAAATGATGGTGTTGCTGAATATCTTTGGCCTGTAGTGGAAAGATGGTTGATTTTATTATGAATATTTTTGGCCCGTAGTGCAAAGATGAACAGGTGTTGAGATGAACATGACCGACTGATGAATATCTTTGGCCTGTAGTGCAAAGATGAATATTTGATTTGATTTGAGATATATATGGATTGATGTTACAGGGATAAAATATTGATGATGGACTTTTAAATTCATAGATGTTAGTAGATTTCATTCTCTACTTAACTCCTCTAATGAATTATTGTTTCCGCTGCAGTTGTTGATCTAAAACTTGTTGTCTATTATTTTCTATCAGATTTTTCCCTGTTAAAGACTAAGGATAATTTGTTGTACATTATCTTAGTCATAATATTCTTTACTGGGCTAGTTGAGCTCACCCTTTTCCTTGTTGTTCCATTTTCTTCTCAGGAGGCGAGAATGTAGCGAGTACTAGTCGGGGTATGGAATGAAGGTTCTAGAAAGAGTTGTTTAGTAGTCCTCACCATTTTTGTAAAATAATGTATCAATAATTATGATGGGGATTTATTTACGTGTGGATATTGTCTAGATGGCAATATCTGTATTTAAACTCACAGTTTATATGTTGTAATAATAAAGTTGTAGTGATTTCTGTACCATGTATTTGGCGACTCATAATGGGTTGGATGGAATGGACCTATTTCGGGGGCGTCACAATTATCATCATTGCTACCATCTGTCGTACCACCGCCAGTCCCACCCTCCATAACATCATTAGGATCAGCTCGGTGGTCCTCATCATCTCCTCTAGGGCCCTTGCCAGCTCCCCTCCACCCCATGAGGCTTATCAACAAGACGCTACAAAATTAAAATATTAATAACGAAGTCCAAAAGAGCATATTTAAATAATTATTCTAAGTGTTCTTTAATTAATTTATGTAAGTTAGGCAAACAAGTTGATAACTCGGCATCCGAATTTCGAAATCGAGTCTCGTAAGTTATAACATGTTCCAAATATCTATAAGGTACTATGTCTATGGTTTTGTGTCGCTTCGTTGTTCGGGGCGGGTTTTGGTCTATAGTGTGTTAAGTTTTTTTTAATTTATATAAATTTAGGCAAACAGTCTGATAACTCAGCCTGCGGATAACAGAATCGAGTCCCGTAAGTTAACGTTTTTCTAATATCTAAGAGGTGCTATGTCTATGGTTACGTGTCGTTTAGAAGCCTGTGGCGGGTTTTGGTATCTTTTTTGACTATTTTTCTAAGTTTTCTTTAATTTATACATGTTAGGCAAATTGGCTAATAACTCGGCCTTCAGATATCGGAATCGAGTCCCATAATTTGTAGTGTGTTTCAAATATCTATGAGGTAGTACGAATACGGTTTTGTGTTGTTTCCACACCCTGGGCAGGTTTTGGTCTATACTTTGTTAAGTTTTCTTTAATTTATACAAGTTAGGCAAACGAGTTAATAACTCGGCCTCCGGATATCGGAATAGAGTCTCGTAAGTTGTAATGTGTTCCTAATATCTATAAGGTGTTATGTGTATTGTTGCGTGTTGTTTCGACGCCCGAAGCGGGTTTTGGTCTCTTTTTGACTATTTTTCTAAGTTTTCTTTAATTTATACATGTTACGCAAATGGGTTGATAACTCGGCCTCCGGACATCGAAATTGAGTCTCTTAAGTTGTAACATGTTCCAAATATCTATGAGATACTATGTCTATAGTTTCGTGATGTTTCGACGCCCGAGGCGGGTTTTGGTCTATAATGTGTTAAGTTTTCTTTAATTTATACAATTAAGTAAACGGGCTGATAACTCGGACTCTGAATATCGGAATCGAGTCCCATAAGTTTTAACGTGTTTCTAATATCTACGATGTGTTATGTTTATAGTTGTGTATCGTTTTGATGTCCGGGGTGGGTTTTGGTCTCTTTTTCGACTTTTTTTAAGTTTTCTTTAATTTATACAAGTTAGGCAAACAGACTGATAACTCAGCCTCCAGATATCGGAATCGAGTCTCATAAGTTATAACATGTTCCAAATATCTATAAGGTACTATATCTATGGTTTTGCGTTGTTTTGACGCCCAGGGCAGGTTTTGGTATATAATGTGCTAAATTTTCTTTAATTTATACAAGCTAGGAAAACGGGCTGATAATCGGCCTCCGGATATCAGAATTGATTCCCATAAGTCATAACTGTGACAACCCAAAAATTTAGAAAATCTTAAATGATTAAATTAAATGTTAAACTTTAAAACCTAGAATGGAAATAGATGATTTATTTAAAATTTTAAGAAAAATCAATACGGTTTAATAATTAAAAGAGATTATGTAATAATATATACGTCAGGCCATATGAAGAAGGCCTATTGAATGTAGCAAACTGTATTAAGAGGTTTAATAGACATTAAATTAAATGTCTAGTCTAATATATGAGTATATAAATCACTTTATAAGTTATGAAGTGTAAGACCCCGAAAATTTTTAAATAAAAAGGAATTTCCTTTATTTATTATTTTGAAATAGTAAGGGTTGATTTGATTAATGTGGTTAGTTATGGGTAAAATGCGTAAATATTTCAAAATAAGCAAGTGGTTATAAAATATTCATTGTTGTCGGAGAATATTTGTTTGGTCGTGGAATATTCTTGCTGTCGGGGAATATTTGTACGACGACGCATTGTTTTGTGGGCCCCATAACGGAAAGCGATTGGATGAAGAAAACGACAAAAATAAGTTGTTTATAAATAACGGCGTAGCTGTTACCGTTAATACTGTTGGAATACCCGGTGGTTAAAACACAGTAATACGCGTTGTTGCACAGTAGCACACGGTATTACACCAATTATTGATTCTTACGTAAGAAGGCACTACTCAATAATTGTTACAGTAATTACTGTTCAGTATTTTATGTTATTGATTCAATAATTGCTGCATTGATATTTTATATTACTGTTGTTTCAATAATTGTCACTACACAGTATTTTTCATTATCGAAGAAATAATTCATATTATCTGAATAATATTATTAGATAATATTATTGGCAATGTCTAGAAAGTTCTGTCTAAGAAGAGGTTTGGTCACCTAATTGCGCGCCAGTAAGGAGAAATCTTTATTGGAAAGCCCCCTCTTTCCTGGGAACTGCCTGGTTGTCAATATTGTGATTCTGTAATATTATTTGTGAATAATTAATTATTGATTCATATGATGAGGAAAATATTGATTTTATGTGGATATAAATGGAGAAAATTTTTAATGTGACAATTGTTGAAAATTAATATTTTATTTTTTTCTGATAAAATAATTCATTTAAATATATTATTTTAATAATATATTAATGATGATATTTTTACGATGAACGTGGGATATATGAGTATATGTGGAGGAGTATTTTTGTTACCAAAAATATTTAAAGTATGTTTTATGTGTCGGTGGACCCCAATTCTTGACTGAAATTTGATTATAGCTTGTAAAATCGACCGTTTATGGATTTCGGTTAATTTTTGTTTGGAATTTGGAAAAACTTTATTCTGCAAATTGTAGATAATTGAATTTCCTATAACAACTCGCGAGATTCAAATTTTTGAACAAAAGGACTATTTATTGTGAATTATGGAAGTTCCGAAACTCCGAAATAATTGATTTTTGGAAGTTTTAATTGTTTTAATTAACAAAAACGTTTTTCTTACTTTTTCTAGAAGGTTAGAATGTGTGAATTGCTGAAATTCAGATTTCAAAGAGTACGCATAATATTATTATTAATTTATTAAATTTTCTGTTTTGGTGTTCTAAGCATTTTCCTATAAATAGGGTGCTTATGTTAGAATTGAAAATCACACCAGAAACTGAAGTTTTCTCTCTCTATATTATCGAGCGTATTCTTGTGAGTATTTTGAGTATACTTTGAGTATTGCTATACGGTGCAAGTTCAAGTCATAGCCTATATCCGGTATTTCAACTAGAAGTACTGTCTTTTGAGGTAAGAGATGTTATTTTCTTCTCAAATGATATTATTTCTTCAATATAATTATGCTGAAATGTTGGTTGGAAATTTTTATCAAATTTGAAATTTTTTCATGTCGGGGTTACTATTCACGAGTTACTATTCATGAGTTACTATTTACGAGTTACTATTCACGAGTACTATTCACGAAGCGTGAAGATGTTTTTTTGTGAAATTTCTATCTTTTGGTGTCGGAGTTACTATTCACGTATACGGCACTATTCACGAATACGACACTATTCACCGAAAAATGAAATTTCTTCTTTTTGTCCAAAATATCTATTCTGGATACTAGCTTTGATTGGATTTATGTTTTGATCATTCTTGAATTTTACTCCACTCTGATTACTTATGAAGTATTTTTGAACTTGGAATGTTTAAAATACGAATCCTTAATACTTGTTATTTTATTTCACTGGATTCGTTTCCTTTAAAATATTTTTCATCATCATCAGTTCTAAATGATGGTGTTACTGAATATCTTTGGCCTGTAGTGCAAAGATGGTTGATTTTATTATGAATATCTTTGGCCCGTAGTGCAAAGATGTACAGGTGTTGAGATGAACATGAACAATTGATGAATATCTTTGGCCCGTAGTGCAAAGATGAACAGGTGTTGAGATGAACATGACCAATTGATAAATATCTTTGGCCTGTAGTGCAAAGATGAATATTTGATTCCAGATATATATTGATTGATGTTACAGGGATAAAATATCGACGATGAACTTTTAAATTCATATATAGAAGATAGTAGTTTGCATTCTCTACTTAACTCTTCTAATGAATTGTTGTTTCTGCTGCAGTTGTTGATTTAAAACTGGTTGTCTATTGTATTCTATTAGATTTTTTCCTGTTGAAGACTAAGGATAATTTATTGTACATTATCTTAGTCATAATATTCTTTATTGGGCTAGTTGAGCTCACCCTTTTTCTTGTTGTTCTATTTTTCTTCTCAGGAGGCGAGAATGTAGCTAGTACGAGTCGGGGGATGTAATGATGGTTCTAGAGAGAGTTGTTTAGTAGTCCTCACCATTTTTGTAAAATAATGTATAAATAATTGTGATGAGGATTTATTTGGGTATGTATATTGTCTAGAAGATAATAATTGTATTTAAACTCACAGTATATATGTTGTCGTATTTTGCACGACAAATGTATAATAAAGTTGTAGTTATTTCTGTACCATGTATTTGACGACTCAGAATGGGTTGGATGGAATGGACCTATTTTGGGAGCGTCACATGAAGGATATGTATATATATGTAATATGGTAAATATATTAAATTATATTTGCTATATGTAAAGAAATTGATTCGAATAATTTATAATGTGAGAAAATAATTTTTTTTATTTATTTTTCCTATATGTGATGTGTGCAGGTTTGGTGTAACTTGTAATTGGGAGTTAATGAATATATATATATATATATATATATATATATATATATATATATATATGTTACGCTAGGAAATAAAATTGTTGGGAACAATTTGCATAATAAAGCAAAAGGAGGCGGGTTAAGCATATAATATTTATATATACTTTACCCAAGAGTATTAGAATAAATTCTTATATGAAATTAATTTAATAAAGAAAAGATATTATATTTATCGTAATATCTTAAGGAAAGTATATATAAATTCTTAATTGAATTTATGTTAATAAGGTAAGGATATTAAATTATCTTGGGTATGTAAATAATTGTATTTGCATAAGAAATTATGTGTAGAATATTTATTTTGTAATTATAAAATATGTAATTTAAATGTTTTGTTTTATATAATTTATGTATCAAAGACGTGTTATATAAATTATATGATTTCATTAGGTTAAGATAAAATTAAGACATTAGACCATAGTAATTTACATGATCCAAACAATTTCTTTAAAGCTCAAAATATTAAGTTCAAAACCCAATTTAAATCCAATTTGGTGAAAGTCAAAATTGGTCAAAGTGCTAGTTTATTATTTGTGTAAGTATACATGTGGGATAAATCAAAAAGGAAAGTAACGGGCGGGGGGATGCACCGGCTATTTGAGGGAGTAATAAGCATGTAGCGTAAAAATAATAATAATCCAAGTTTACTCTCACACTCCAAGCCAAGTGTCACCCCAAAGTTCTAGCCACATCATTTTGTTAAGAGGTGCAAGCAAACTAAAAGATTAGAGAAAGAGAGAGGAGCCGGGTGGAAGAAGGGCATACTAACTAAATAGAATTTGTTTGCCACCTTGCATATCAAATAAGATCTCTTAAGATAGAGAGAGAGAAAGAATAGATATGTAAGAGATTAGGAGAGAGAGAGAAGATGAGAGAAGCAAAATTGAAAGAGAAGAAAGTGAGTGGGTCGGCAGGGAGGAGGGAGAAGAAAGTTGGTCCTTATGTCACCACACTTCATTTCTTATTTTGGGAAGAACTATAGTCAAAGATCAAAGGTATAAATCCTAACTAAGTTTATGTATATTATTTTGGTTGTGTTGAATCAAATATTAAGTTATGATCTTGAACTCTAAAAATCATAGATCTACATGTTTTAGAGTGTGTTATGTGTAGATCTACTCATTTTGGATGTTAACAAGTTTGATCAAAGAAGAAAAGTGAATAGTTTTTAAAACTAAGAAAAACTAGTAGACTGCTGCCCTAAAAAGGGAAATTTTGGGGTTAGATAGGTGTTTCAGAAAATTTGGGTCGTTTGGTATGTTATAGTACACTGAATAAGCTTTCCATAGACTCCGGAACGGACTAAATCCGACATCGGAGGAGAAAGTTATGACATTTCAAAGTTGTAGTGTCAAAACTGTCCAACAAGTGCGGTGCAGTCCACTTGAACGGAATTTCTGGACTAATGTGTTCAGAATCTGAGAAAAAGTCAGTAGGGAAGAGTTGTAGTCCCGGAAGTTAGCTTCGCGTGGGATCAAGAATCGCTCAAAAATGTTTTAAGACGAAAAAGTTATGACTACTTTAGCAAAAGAGAGCAAATCTTGGAAAAAGATGAAAACGGTTGCGAGTGGACATTTTTTAGGCCTGTTTTAGGCTGCCTAAGAGGTTTGAAATTGCTGGGTGATGTTTTTTAAAAATACTTTGTTATGACATGCATAACATATCCAAAAATCAGATTAATCGGAGTTTTAAGTAACGCGTGAGAAAATCGTGAAGTGGCTGCCTCAAGATGTGCAACAGGCAGAGCAGTAGCAGCACCTGCCGAGCGCCGCGCGTGCCTGGGCTGGGCTGTGCTAACTGCTGCTTGACATCTTTTTCGCGCACTGTTTTCATTAGCTTCCGTTATCCGTTTTCGCGGTGTGAAATTTTTCTAAAATACTATGACATGAGGTCTATAACATATCCAAAATTTCACTAGTATATGACTTGCGATTTGAGAAATAAAAACGAGCGAACATGCATGTCAGAACTAAAATTTAAGCGAACGCCGAGCGTCGGCGCGTCGGCGCGTCGAGCGACTTTGACGTTCGACGTTCCGAATCGCGTTCCTTTGAAAAATTGTATTAATCATAAAAATGATATTTTGAGATTTTCGGAGTTCAAGGTGAGGTTTTTGAGCTGATTAATAAATATACATATATATAGCGAAAATGTGAATATTCGTAAAACGAAAAGTAAAACGAATGTGCTAGCAGAATGAAATATGTATATATAAGAAAATGGTCCGTGTTGACTCATGAACGAACAAAATGATATAAAAATTATTTAAATTAAAGAAATAATATAGTAAATTGTATTTTACTATAAAAGCTGTGCATTAGCTATTTAAACTTCGAATTTGCAAGTAAATGTAAAAGATATTTCTGAAATGGAATTTAAATGGTTTAAAGTTTCAAGATGTAAAATATTTACATCTTAAAATGTTTGAGATCTTTATTATTTATGAAACAAGTAAAATATTATTACATGATTAATAATATTAGATAATGATTAATAATATTAGTTATGAATTAAAATATTATTAAAGGATTAATAATATTAGTGTTTGATTCGAATATTATTAAAGGGTTAATAATATTGGTAAATGATTAAAATATTATTAAATGATTAATAATGTTTGTGAATGATTAATAATGTTAAGAAGTGATTAAAATATTATTAAAAATTAATAATATTAGACAAGAGTTTAAGATAATGGTTAAGTGATAGTAATATTATTAAGGGATAATAATATTACTAATGAGTTAAAGAATTATTCAATGTTTGGTTATGTGACTAAATGTTAGCTAATTTATTATTTGAATAATAGTGTTATGAGATAAAATGTATTATGCTAATTGGAGAATCGATCTTATTATTGATAGGCCTTTTATAAGAGATTAAATTAGATTGTTTAGCGGTAATCAACGGTACAGGCAAGTTTCCTTAACTCAAACTCGAGTTATATTTCAAAGCATGTTAGTGAATGATTATTGATGATTATTCACGTCTAAACTGATTATTGATTCACACTTGGTGCATGTTGCATATATTCATCAGGTATGAAAGGCTAATCACCTTCATTACCCTAAGGTTCAGATAAAGTTATTTCTAGTCCTTGTGGACTTTAAACATTATTGTTTCAGTCATTCAATTATTGACATCTTGATTCATGTTTCTTCACAATTATTAAATTGTTGAAAAATTGAAAGCTTATTATTCTTTCGATCATGATATATCCTTATTGAATTTAAACTTGCTGGGCAAAGTAGTTGCTCACCCTTGCTATATCATGATAATAAATTTCAGATAAAGGCGATGGCTTGAAGAAAGACAGAGACAAAAGCAACATACAGTAATAGATTGTTATAAGAATAACTATTTAGTTATCTTATTGTAAACCTTTATAATTTTGAAGGTATGTATTCAGTTAAGGTTAATAAACCTGAGAAAATGTTATAGAATTATGTAAAATAAATAATATATGTTTATTTGTTCCACATTAGATGATAAAATATGTACGATGATGAAGTACCGTAACGTACCAAGTTCGAGGTTCTTGGGACCCGGATTTGGGGGCGTCACAATAACTTGTTCCAAATATGTATAAGGTACTATGTCTATGGTTTCATCTCGTTTTGACGCCCGGGGCGAGTTTTGGTTTATATTGTGTTAAGTTTTCTTTAATTTTTAATTTATACAAGTTAGGCAAAAGGGCTGATAACTCGACCTCAGGATATCAGAATCGAGTCCCGTAAGTTGTAACGTGTTCATAATATTTATAAGATACTATGTCTATGTTTACGTATTATTTTGACACCTGGGGCAGGTTTTGGCTCTTTTCCGACTATTTTTCTAAGTTTTCACTAATTTATACAAGTTAGGCAAACGGGCTAATAACTCGGACTCCGGATATCGAAATCGAGTCTCATAAGTTGTAAAGTGTTCCAAATATATATGAGGTACTATGTCTATATTTTCGTGTCATTTCGAAGCCCGGTGCGGGTTTTGGTCTTGTAACGTGTTCCTAATATCTATGAGGTGCTATTTCTATGGTTGCACATTTTTTTGCCGCATGGGGCTGGTTTCGGTTTCATTTTTGACTATTTTTCTAATTTTTCTTTAATTTATACAAGCTATGCAAACGGGCTGATAACTCGACCTTCAGATATCGAAATCGAGTCCCGTAACTTGTAATGCGTTCTTAATATCTATGAGGTGCTATGTCTATGGTTGTGTGTCGTTTCGACGCCCGGGGCATGTTTTGGTTTCTTTTTCGACTATTTTTCTAAGTTTTCTTTAATTTATACAAGTTACGCAAACAGACTGATAACTCAATCTTCGATTATCAGAATCAAGTCCCGTAAGGTGTAACATGTTCCTAATATGTAAGAGGTGTTATTTCTATGTTTGTGTGTCATTTCGACGCCTTGGGTGGGTTTTGGATTCGATTATTTTTCTAAGTTTTTCGTTAATTTATACAAGTTATGCAAACGAACTGATAACTCGGCCTCCAGATAGCGAAATTGATTCCCGTAAGTTATAATGCGTTCTTAATATCTATGAGATACCATGTCTATGTATGTGTGTCGTTTCGACGCCCGGAGCGGGTTTTGGTCTTTTTTCGACTATTTTCTAAGTTTTCTTTAATTTATACAGGTTACACAAACGGGTTAATAACTCGGCCTCCAGATATTAGAATCGAGTCTCGTAAGTTGTAATGTGTTCTAAATATCTATGAGGTACTTTTTCTATGGTTTCATGTCGTTTCGACGCCCGGGGCGAGTTTTGATCTTTATTGTGTTACGTTTTCTTTAATTTAAACAAGTTACGCAAATGGTCTGATAACTCAGTCTCTGGATATGGGAATCGATTCCCATAAGTTGTAACGTGTTCCTAATATCTATGAGGATCTTATGGTCTCCGTAAGCCCTAGGACGTGTTTTAGTCTCTTTTTCAACTATTTTTCTAAGCTTTTTTAAAATTTATACAAGTTACACAATATAATTACAAATTACATGAATTAAATAAATACATATATCAATAATTGTATTTACCTCCGAATATATGGTGGAAAGAGGTTGGCCAAGACAACCGCGCATACACGGACAGCTTCCTCCCGGACTTGACCCATGAGCTCGTCGGCAGATGCTGTAGGATCAATGGAGCCGTGGACGACCTCCTGAGAAAACTAGTAGATTCGCTAGCGTGATGGTGCGCCTGATTGCACAACACTGCTCGCCATGCACCCCTCTATGATCCGCCGGAAGAAATCAGATAATGAAAGGCAAGCACTCGATCCACTCGCACCACCTTCTCCGGTGGGTGGGCGACGCCGAGCTCTCACAGCAGGGACTAAAGTGTAAGTTGTGACTCATGAAATGCCCACAATTCTACCCTTCTTCAGTCCCCTGTACCCTGCAGCCAGTCCTTTATCTCCTAAGCAACGTTGTCGATAATGGAGTCTAAATATATAAGAGTTATGGAGTTGTCTCCAATGACCAATTTTTTTGTAAAATAAAATATAAGATATTATTGATAGGAATAACGTCTTCGGTAATGGAGTCGTCGCCAATGACCAACCTTTTTGTAGTGAGTAATTAACTTTAAATATGTCCCATGCAAAATAATATCTCAAGTCAATAAAAATATACTCCCTCCTATTCAGATTAAATGTCATTTTAGAGTTAAACACACTTATTAAGAAATAACACAAAATATCTTTTGTGTCCCTAACTAATTATTTTTCTCTCCACAATTGTCTCTTCTCATTCTCCACAATTGTCCCTAATTAATTATTTCTCTTTACACAATTACATTTACTAAGCATATTAAATAGAGGGGTAAATTAAGAAAAAATAATGGAATATTGCATAGAGATTCCAAAACGACACTTATATAGAATAAAATTAAACTCCTTAAAACGTCATTTAATCTGAATAGGAAGGAGTAATATTTATTGTTAGTTTTAAATGCATTTTTATAATTATAGTGTCACAAATAGATAAAGGTCACTAACTATTAATGTCTCTCATGTCTACATCACTTATTTGATGCACTTGGGATCATATTATTAAAAATCACATTACAATGATCATATATATATACATATATTTACGTGTGTGGTGAATAACGGTGGAATAAAGTTTTCTATCCCTCCAAGTTATTATCCATTTTTAAAATCGTCACTAAAATTTATTTTTTTATCAATTAGGTCTTTAAAGTGATATTTTTTTTGCGTTTCTGTTCTTTTTACATGATTTGACTCCAAATACGACCCATTTTGACCAAATTTTGACATAACCTGATCCAGTTTGACCCGACCCCAATTTCACCAATTAACTTTTAAAAAAAGTAAAAAAGTTTTAAATTATTTTAAAAATAATGATTATTTTAAAATTATTTTATTAATAATTGTTATTTTAAAAATAATATTTTATTTTAAAATATTAAAAATAAATATTATTTTAAATATTTTTTAAAATTATTATTATTTTTAAGAAAAAATATTAGAAACTTTTATTTTTTTCACAAAATGAGTAAAGTTTCATAAAATATAGATTCAAAAAAATTAAATAAAAAAATAAACTTTATTTGTTAAAAAATAGATTTTTTTTCCATTTTTTATGTAAACTTTTATTTTCAGAAAAAAATATTTATGTCTTTACCATTAGTATATGTATTCTTAATATTAGAATTTTTAACAATAAAAATTAAAAATAGAAATTTAAATACAAAAAATAGTAAAAGATAAATAAAAAAACTGATTCAATTTTTTTTTGAAAAAAAGAAATTAAATTTTTTTAAAAATAATTATTAGTTTTCACAAAAAAAATTAGAAAATTTTTCATTTTTTAAAAAAATGAGTCAAGTTTTATAAAATATAGATTTAAAAAAATAAAACTTTATTTTCAGAAAAAATAGAATTTTTATTTTTTAAAAAATGAGTAAAGTTTCATAAAATATAGATTCAAAAAAAATAAATAAAAAAAGCTTTATTTTCATAAAACAAAAACAGAAAATTTTAATTTTTTAAAAGATGTGTAAATTTTCTTAAAAATAATTTAAAATTAAAAATTTTACACTTTAATTTTTTTGAATCTATATTTTATGAAACTTTACTCATTTTTGAAAAAAATTATAATATTTCTTTCTAAAAATGATAAAAAAAAATTAAAATAATTATTTAAAAAACTTTTCTAATTATTTTATTTTAAAATATTAAAGATTATTATTGTTTTAATTTTTTTTAAAAATAATTTGTGAAATTGAGGTCGGGTCAAACTGGGTCGGATTGGGTCAAAATTTGATCACAATAGGTCGGGTTGGGGTTATATCGGATAAAAGAAACGGAAATGCAAAAAAAAAAATGTCACTTTAAAGACTTAATTGGTGAAAAATGAAATTTAAGGATGAATTTAAAAGTGGGTAATAATTTAGAGAGACAAAAATATCATTTATCTTGGGAATAATTAAGAAGTCAGGTAAATGAGACAGTAAAACAATTTCATTGTAAAGAACCAAATTCTTTTTTGGACTCTTAGCATTAAATGTTTAGTAAATTATATGTTGGCCTTAAAATAATGATCTTTTTTTACTTATTTAAGTCCCTAATTTGGCAAATATACTAACAACTATACTAAAAAAAATCAAAAACAAGATTCCAATTTAGGTAATTACCTACACAAACTGCACATATATAGATCCGCCACTGGCACTAGCGAAGATCGACTGAGTATGCAAAATAAAATTGGGTATGAGAGACGCATCGGGATCAGAGCCGGTTCTGGATTTTTTAAGGCCCAATGCAAATTTTCTTAAGTGTGCCCCTTTATACAAAATAAATAAATTATCAACTAATTAATTTTATTAAAATTATAAGAATTTACAAAAGATAATGAAGAACACTTTGGGGCCTCATTAAAACCTTGTTTGGGGAAAACTCAATGAGACAAAACCCCAAACGAAGGAAAAAGAGTACCCTGTATTGTAAACATTGCATTAAAAAACAAAAAATACATATTTGAGTCTACATGCTTCCTCCCGAATCTCCATATGCATTTCTTGATTTGATCAATCTTTTTTTCATCCTTCACAATTAATCGAATCAAAGAATCATCACATGCCAAAATAGAGCATATCAATCTGATACATATACTTTATTTCAAAAAACAAAAAACAGAAAAATTGATTATTTCATCAATCAAAGAGATCTAACAAGTAACAAATCAAACAATAAGGAAACGGATAAATCAATAGAGAACAAAAGCGAAAAGAAGATCTTGCCTTGAGAAGATTATATTTTCTTCTTTTTTGTATTTTTCTTTTTGGAAGTGCTTTGTTTTTGTTTGTCGATTGATCGCTCTTGGCTTGTAGAAACAAAAGTGAGGACTGCAGAGTTCATTAATTCAACGAAGCAGCAAATTAAAAAGTGAGGACTGATTGAGCAGAAGTCTACAAGTCACAAGTCAGAATATTAAAAAAATTTGGGTCGACGTCCCCTTCAGCTTTGGGTCTAGGACAGTAGCCCCGGTAGCCCTGGGCCAAGGCCGGCTCTGATCGGGATATATATGAAACGCCTGTAAACATAAATATTTTATAAACTCATCGCATAAATTTCTTATTTTGGTGGTAGGGATTCAGCACATCACTCCTTTTCTACAATCGCACAAATATCATACAAACTGATCGTTGTTCATAACATTTCATCAAAAAACTATACGAACATAACCAATTGATTGATGAAATGCCATGAACACGATCAGTTTATAAACATTTTATTTACATTAAAGGGAATGGCAACAACCCAATACTTTGCTATTGTTCAAGGATCAGATAAAATAATTATCTATGAAATTCATGAACAAAATCAGACTCTACTAATTTGATTTTGATGGAAGACATGCCTATGGTCATATGGTGACTCTATTGGTCCTACTATATATAGCCATCTGCCAATATTTATGTATAAACAGTAGTTATGAATAAAATCTCCATACTTGCAAACCTCATTATTCTTGAACCTTAATTGGGTAAGTTTTAAACCTCATTATTCTTGAACCTTATTGGGTAAGTTTTAAATACTGATAAACACATTAATTATACATTTTAATATTTCCATATTTATCAATTTATATGTTTATTTTATTTAAATAATACATTTTAGTTTATTTTGTAGAATTTATCTTAATTGTTTATCTTGATGAATAAGTAAAAGATAATTGTTATAGTTTTTTAAAGATGAAAAATGACACTTGGAGGATTATCATGAAAAAGTTGAAGTCAAGTTGGAGATAAAGAAATAAAAACCAAAAAGAAGACCAAGTTCAATGTATTAGTATTAGGTTACAATTCATTTGTGTTAATAAATAGGTCTTTTGTTTTAGAGAAAAAACGGGAGATGAATTAAAGTTTTCTTATTTATTTTTATTTTCTTCTTCTTCTTTATTTTAGCTAGTGTATTTATTTACATGTCTAGTTAATTTCCTTAATCTAGGAGAAAGATGAAATTAAATAATTATTCATGATAATATTTTTAATCTCTTCTATTATTTATGCTTTTATATTTAATTGATTTCGTCTTCATGTTTTATTATTGAAGTACCTTCATTTTATAATTCTTAAAAATATTTAAAATCAATTAAGAAGTTTTGATAGGTTATTGTTAAGATATGAATATTTCATAATACATGTTTACTCAAAAAAGTTTTGATGGGTTATAGTTAATCCTTAAATTTTCATAATTTATGTTTGTCCACGTTAATTGTAAAATTACTAAATTAAAGGGAATGGAGATCTAAACCATAATGAAGTTATAAAAATAGAAGAGATTTGATTGATTGTTATGTTTAATGTTTAATAGATCGATTCAGATTCCTAGATTGCTTATTTATTATTAGTTATAAAAATAGAAAAGATTAGATTGCTTATATATACATATTTTTATTACGTACTTGATGTTATAAAAATATGTGATTGCAAGTATACAATGTCAAATTAAAGAACTCACAAGTAAAGGTCGAACCACAGAGACTAGATTAATTTTAAAACATCCTTAATATTTATTTCAAGCAAATTAGAAATACAAATTGAGAATCGATTAACTACAATTAAACTAATTAGAATATGAAAACTAATAATGAGGAAACAATCCAAGAATCCAAATCCATTAAATAATAAACATAACAAGTAATTCAATTTCTTCTATTTTATAATTTAACTATGGCTTTGATATATCTTCCCTTTAATTTAGTAAGTTTACAATTAACATGGGTAAATATAGATTATGAAAATTTAAGAATTAACTATAACCGATCAAATCTTTTTCGAGTAAGCATGAATTATGAAAAACTCATATCTTAAAAATAACATATCAAAACCTCTTAGTTAATTTAAAATTAAATAAGAACTATAAAATGAAGGTACTTCAATAACGAAACATGAAGGCGAAATCAATTAAACATAAAAGCATTAATAATAAAAGAGATGAAAAATATTATCATGAATTATTATTTAATTTCATCTTCATCGTAGATTAAATAAATTAACTAGACATGAAAATAAGTACACTAACTAAAATAAATAAGAAGAATAAGATAAAAATAAATAAGAAAATTTTAATCCATCTCCTTTGTAAGACCCTAAATTTTTAATAAAAAGAATTTAATTTTCTTGTAATTATATTCTTAATAGTAAGATGTTAAATTAATAAAATGATAAGATAAGTGTGATATGTGCAATTATAAAAAGTATGTCGGGGAATATTCGTTCTGTTGAGAAATATTCCTCCTGTCAGAAAATATGTGGTAAAATACGACGATGCCGAAATAACCAATCATTAGTAGTCCCCACAATGATGTAATTGTCGGATATAGTAAATGACAGAAATAATTTTTTTAATAAAAAAAATGTCAACGGTACTATCACATTTAACTATTTAAATATCTAGTGATAAAAGTACAGTAACACGCGTTATTCTACAGTGACACGCGACATTTCACAGTTTCACACGATATTGCACAGTACTTCATATTATTGATTCAATAATTATTACAGTAACAACTACATAGTATTTCATATTATTGAATTCAATAATTGTCACAGTAGCAAATGCACAATATTTCATATTATTATATCAAAAATTGACACGGTACGGTAACTCATATTATTTGGTATGATATTATTAGCTCAATAAACATTATTGGCAATGTTCAAAAAATTCTGTCAAGAAAATGTGTTATTTAATTACGAGTCGTTTATACGGAAAGCCCCCTCTTTCTTGGGAACGATCTGGTTGTCAATATTGTAAGTCTATAATAATTACACACTCAGAAGAAATTATTTAGCACGTACCAGTTCACTGTAGCAAACACATGGATTTAGGGATGTCACAATAATTGTCACAATATCTCATATTATTGAACCAATAATTGTCATCATAGGAAGGGTGGTAATGGAAAGTTGCATAAATAAATGTCACGAGTATTAAACTATTAGACTTACTCATTATTTGAAGAACACTAATGTATGTGATAGTAATGCATTAAGTCAATAATGAAGAAGTAGATAATATAATAATAATTGTGAATAGCAAAGATTAAATGAAATCTTGGAATGTGAATAATTAATATGTAGTAGATTAAAGATATTTATTTATGAGCGATAGAAATTAAAGGTAAAAATAATGGATGGTTAATATATTAAAAAGATATGAATAATGAGTGAATATTATATTATGGATGTTTAATATATTGAAAAGTGTGAATAATGGAAAAATCTTTTTGATAATGGGTTTATCTTTTTGAATAAATATTGATAATGGATTAATCTTTTTGAATAAATAAAGATAATGGATAAAAATTGGTAATCATTATTTTTAAAGTAATCATAATGGATGAAAATGGGTAATCATTATTTTTAAAGTATAGATAATGGATGAAAATGGGTAATCATTATGTTTAAAGATAATGATAATTGATAAATAATATATTTATAAATGTGGGATATTTTGGCTATAAATAGGAAGACTTAGCACAAGAAAATTCATAACTGTCTTACTTATACTTCCTTCCTCTCTCTAAAAACTTCTTAGTGTAACTTTCTCTCTAGGTATGCTAGGCTACCTCAAGTATTAGTAAATATCAACTAGAGTACAAAATTTATATTCCAAGTTAAGTCTTTGGTGCATTCTTCTTTGAATTCCCGAGTGGAATTTTCTTATATACAACAGCTTCTTAGAAAAATCACAGTAAATTCATCTTTTGTCGGAATTGAGTGATACCAAAGCCTGTTTTCATTAGATTTTCGTCCTATACAACTTTGAAGAAATGTTGACTGACATGATTATATATGTCCAAAAGTTGTTGATTGGTATGACCATGATCATTGGTGTTACAATTGAATATCTTTGTGTGCAAAGATGAATTGATTAACATGATTATGACTAAAAGTTGTAGATTGGTATATATGATCATGACTATTAATATTATAATTGATTATCTTTGGCATGTAGTGCAGAAATGAATTGATAAGCATAATTATGACCAAAAGTTATTGATTGGCATGATTATGAACATGAACTATGAATTAGTATAATCATGATTTTTGGTATTACAGGTAAAGACGGGTGGTAAAAATTCTCTTTGTACTGGGTACAAAGAAGAACTATTGATTGATGTTACAATGATAAATTATATTGGTGAATTTTTTAAATTAGAGAAGATAGCAAACATTATGTTCTACTTGACTATTCTAATGGATTATTTATTCCACTGCAGATAATGATCTAAAACTTGTTGTTTATTATATTCTATATGATTTATCATTGTTGAAGGCTAAAGATAATTCATTCTTCATTATATTTGTAACACCCCCTTTCTAAAAAGGAGAAGGGATGTCACGCACAAAACATAACAAATGCAAGCCTGTAATAAACCTCAAAGTGTTTCTAAATAGATTCGATACCAACAGTTTTAAATGCAAATTAAATAGAAAGATCTCCACATTAACATAATCTCTACTTCTAAGGACGAATGCCAAAATAGGCCCAAAACATCCATCTACAAAATATTAGAAAACCAAAGTTCGATAATAGTTTCAAAACTAATTTACTAATTTGGATCAAAGGTATCTCTCATCCCACAAATCTTGATCACCCCTGATTACCTGTCGAAAAAAGAACACAGTGTGAGCCAATTGCCTAGAACAGATATAAAAATGCACATGATATATAAAACAATATATATATATATATATATATATATATATATATATATATATATATATATATATATATATATATATACCAAAAGAATTGAATGAAAGAACAATTACAACTACTAACCAAATATGAATATATCAAATTTAATGAGACAATGTACAAATGATTAACATTGTTGAACCGATAACTATAGTGAAAACAATTCCAAACAAAAGAAGTCTGAATCAAATGGTTATAATGTAACAATTTCATACTGAGCTCAAATGCAAATAGTCAAAGGCTAATAAAATACATCGGTACCATGATGTTTACAAATCAAATCGAATAGTACGCATGAAACATACGTCATTAATCCGCCAAACAAATCGTATCGAATCAAATACTGGGTCGACCCATACGTATCCTGAACAAACATATCAAATGGCCAATGTTCACATCCAGGGCATCATATAAAACAAAAGGATACGCCATGGACTGATCACACCGCCACAAAAGGTGGCATACCCTTGTGTCAAGAGGACATGCATGTGGTACCCCCATAGGAGGTTAGCTCAAGTATACCCTAAGGATCAATCTACAAAATGTAAGTCAAAAGGGGTTCAAATCACAAGACTTACATGACCATCTCCAAATGACATCGAATTATTTCAGATACGAACATACTATCACAAAATATCATCCGAATGTGAATAAAAATATGTGAAGGATGACACAAACGAATAAAGTGTTCAAAATATGTTGACATGATTAACTAGCCCAAAGAGTACAAATACAAGTTCTATGTATCAACATCAACATGAAACTATCATATTTCTTTCACATGCAACAATTATGTGAAACAATAGGCAAATTTGAAATGCGGAACAAAACAAAAAATCAAATTTAATAAGAATGTCGCTGAAAAAGTACAGAATTCGTATCTTAATATAGTACCAAAATAAAATCCAAATATCACCCGCTAGACTCCCTCAATCCGATCTAATTATCAAAATAAAATACAATACATATAATTAAATTATGAACTTATATAGTTTATATTTTCAAAAATTCAATAATTTTAATATACCGTATTCAGTTTGTAATCTAAAGATACATTATATATATATATATATATATATATATAAACGTAATGTCGCAAATTTACGGTTACAATTAATTTTCTTAATTCATATGTATCATATGTCCTAATTGTAAATAAAAATTTCATTAACAAATTCAATTAATCAAGCGGAATAATAAAAATTTAAAATAAATTGCAAACACAACAAGAAAATAGATTGTAATTACAGTAGCAAAATATTTATTTTGTATTCAAAAAGAGTCCAATAATTACCTTTGAGAATAAGAATATGGTGAATAAAATTTTAATGATCTTGCTCTCAAACCCTTTTTAATTCCAGCCACGTACGTTCCCTCGTTCTCCTTCCGCCTCTTTCTTTTATTTTCGTTCTATTCCCACAACTCATCAGGCATAATGAAATATAGCTAGGTTTTAATTCTTTTAATTTTATTAGGATTTAAAATAACACAAACATAATTTAGACCTAATTAACTTTAATGGCCCAAATTAATGTAATATTTACTTATTATGGTCCAAATAAATTAACTACACTTTGCCCCAAATATAAGATGTAAGACCCCAACTTTTTGAATAAAGATTAAATTTTCTCGAAATATATTTTTGAATATTATGGTGTGGATTTGATATAATAGTTGTGGGTAATATTTATAAATTTTGTAAAGTACGCAAGTTGTTATATAATATTCGATTGGTCGGGGAATATTCGTTTAACAGGGAATATTCGTACAACGGCACAATTATTGGTGGACCCCCCACAACGGAATTATTTTCGGATTGAGAAAACGACAAAAATACTTTATGAAAATAACGGCGGAAGTTTTACCGTTAACTGTTGAACTACTCGGTAGTAAAAATACAGTAATACACGTGGTTGCATAGTAGCACACAGTATTGATTATTGATGCTTACGTGATAAGTCACTCAGGTATACTCAATTATTGCTACAGTAATTGTTGCATCATATCTCTCATATTATTGATTCGATTATTGTCATAGTATTATATGCATAATATGTTATTTTATTAAATCAATAATTGAGACGACAAAGTTATTCATATTATTAAATTACAATATTTACAATGTCTAGAAATTCTGTCAAGGAGAGGTTTGGTCACCTAATTGCGCTCCAATAGGGAGAAATCCTTATTGGAAAGCCCCCTCTTTCCTGGGAACGACCTGGTTGATAAATATTATGAGTTATAATATTAATGATGAATGTTATTAAAATTGAAGTTGTGTTCGGAGTTGAATTTGGAGATGCAGACGTGATATTTGAGTCCGGAACTATGAAATTAGCAAAAATAGTCTATAAACACAAAATTTTTCGGAATTCACTATTTGGTCAAAAAGTCAACAGTTGACTTTTTTTGGAAAAGTCAAACTTCAAAATTTCAAAATTTATATTTTTGATAAAAATGGTTTCATTGTGTTAGAATTATTTGTGTTAGTGAAAATCGATAATTATTTCGATAATAATTGATGTCTGGAGGTTATATTGACCAATCGGGTATCTAACCGAATAAATTAGCAATTGATTGCTATTATTTCATATGATTATAACTATTTGTTCACATGTGTATACTATTGTTTCACATTCTTGTTACTATTAGGGGATTTAGTGCAAGATTGATAATACTTGCACGACTAAGTTAAAAATGGAGGTATAGATGGAGGTACTATACTGTAATTCGTATTTTAGCATGTCTAGAACTATTAATTCACATAATTTAATATTGAATCACATTATTTACTATTAGGGGAGTTGGTGCAAGATTGATAATACTTCCATGACTAAATTAAAAATAAAGGAAAAGTTGAAGGTATTGTACTGTAATTTTTCGAGCCCAAAAACGTGCAATTATCGAAACTATATTTTTCTATAAATAGAAGCTCATTCTTCCTTCATTTCTCACCAATTCACAAAAGCTTTAGAGCGATTATTATAGAGAGAAATTATAGAAAGAAGAAGAGAAATCTACTACATCACTATTCCAGTATCCAGTTTTTCTAAAGGTAGGGAGTATTATTTTCTTTCTTATCCATGAATAGAACTTCTGTTATTCCATCCTTTATTATTCTATTGGAATAACCTGTATACGCGGGCTACCCTATACTTGGTGAAATTCTTCTGTTGTTCCATTCTTTATCATTCTGTGGGAACATCCTGTCTGTGCGTTCTACACCGGACCTGGTTACGTCTTTATTATTCTGTTGGAATATCCTGTCTGTGCGTTTTACGCCGGACCTGGTTCCGTCTTTATTATTCTGTTGGAATATCCTGTCTGTGCGTTTTACGTCGGACCTGATTCCGTCTTTATGATTCTGTTAGAATATCATGTCTGTGCGTTTTACGTCGGACCTGATTCCGTTATTTATTATTTTATTGGAATAACCTGCATGTGCGGTCTATCGCATGCCTGGTGATTTCTTTTGTTATTCCATTCCTTATTATACTCAGTTGGTTAAAGTTTTAACTTATATACTCTATGAAATTAGTGGAATATCCTTGATATTTGCGCTTCATCCAGTATCTTTTCATGAAAATATTTTTCTGAGCATTCTTGAATTTTACTCTACAAAGCAGTATCATGTTGACAATTTGGACGTTATTAGCTCTTGGATAAATTAATTCTTGAACTTGTTTGATTGAATTCTTATATCATTATCATCATCCTCATGTTTATATTTTGTTGAAAGTCATCTGTCGCCTATAGTGCATAGATGGACTTGGTATAATTATGACCAGGGATTATTCGGTGTAATCATGACCGTAATGTTACAAATGATGTGGAAATAGTCCTCATTGGCCCGTAGAGCATTGATGGACAGTTGTTGGCATGAACATGACCATTATTGAATACACAAATATTCTTGGCCCGTAGTGCATGGATAATTGTGGTCGTGATACTAAAGAATATCCTTGGCCGTAGTGCAGGGGTGATTCGATGATGTGGATTATTTATTAAACTGATTCCCAGCGAAAAAAGTGATGAAAAACCTTTTAAATTATAAAAGATAGTAGATTTTATTCTCTACTTGACTCTTTTAATGGATTGCTTGTTCCGTTGCAGTTAAACTTGATGGTTGATATATTGTATCAGTTTAACATTGTTGAAGGCTAACGATAATATATTCTGCATTATCTTAGTCATAATATTTCCTACTGGGCTAATTGAGCTCACCCTTTTACTTTTATTGTTCTCTTCAAGAAATGAGAACGTAGCAGGGACTAGTCGGGGAACGGAGTGACGGACCAGATGATAACATTAGTAGTCCTCACTATTCAGTGAAATAGTGGAAAATAAATGTAATAATATTGAATTTGAGTTTGTATATTGTCTAGACGATAATATTTGTATTAAAACTCACAGGTTATGTTTTGTCGTACTTTACACGACAGTTGTATAATTAAGTTGTATTTGTATTCTGTACCATGTATTTGACGACTCAGAATAGGTGATGTATACCTATTTTGGGGGCGTCACATAAGAAAAGTCCAATTAAATATTTTAAAGCTTACTTTAATATTTTATTTTTTATTTTATTGGGTATTATAATATTAGTCATGATATTCTTTATATGGCTATTTGTGCTCACCCTTTTCTTTTTTGTTCTATTTTTCTTCTCAAAAAATGAAAGTGTAGCTGAGACTAGTCTGGGAGTTGAGTAATGGTCCGAGTTAGTGGATGTCCTCGTTAAGTTATCAAAATAGTGTGGCAATAATTTAACTGAGAACTTAAAGTGTGTGTCGTATGTTATACGATATTTTACTAATTGATTTTGATGAACCAAATAGGGTGGTGTGGAGCCGAATTTGGGATCGTCACAAGTACCTATTAGACAAGATATCCAACCACATACAAAATCATGTTGCCATAAAATGTAGTTTTGCGCATCCACTTGCTGACTATATCTATGAGCACTATCTATATAATTTTGGAGTATAGTTCGAATATAATCCTTTGTTTGACACAATGGAGATAATTATATGGCAAGAAGATGCACAACATTGGAATGAACATTATAATAATCTTCTCGTTCTTCTTTGGGGTCTATTGGGTCAACCAAGGTTAATTCTCAAGTCCTATGATATCTATTATAACTTAGAAACATGTCTTCCCATGTGCGAATGTATCCTTGAGCATTTTCCAAATATTTTAATCCCTAAAACAGTTATTGATTGTACCTTTATGTAGAGTTTTATTGATTTTGTTGTGTGAATATTGTTGTTGTAATAATAGTTGTAAATAGAAAAATTCATGTTTGTCTGTAGTGTTGTTTTTAGCGACCCAAGTAGTTTTGGGTGTGGTTTAGACGCAAATTTGGGGGCATCACATCTCCCATTTCTCTCTAAAACAAAAGACATATTTATAACCACAAATGAATTGCAACCCAATATTAATACAATAAACTTGGTCTTCTTTTTGTGCTTTAATCTCTTTATCTCCAACTTGATCTTCAACTTCTTCATGATAATCCTCCAAGAGTCATTTTTCATCTTTAAAAACTCTTCTATTTTTACTTATTCACCAAGATAAATCCTACAAAATAAAATAAAATATATTAGCTAAATAAAATAAACATATATAATAATTAATATGGGAATATTAAAATGTATAATTAATGTGTTTATCAAATACCTCATACCTAGCTTTTGTTCGTCCTCGACTAACATAAAAATAAAATAAAATAAAACCAAAAACCTAAACTACCACATTTTCTTAGGAAACACTATTGCACTTAACATGTGTAACAAGCCTTTAAACTCCAAGATTATCCGAAGTGGAAAAGTTGTGTCTCGTGAGGGTTTGCAGTGAATATACTCATAAAGTTTAATATTTAAATATTTTTCAAGTTCAAAAAATTATGAAATTGAAAGAAAATTTCTAAGTATACATGGGCATTATACATAAACAATATTAAATTAAAATTTGAACTTTCACCTTATCAAAAATACTCAATCACCATCTTCATAAAATTAGTTCCATGTGATGCATGCATTGTGTATGTGATGTAACTCTTAGTATGAATTATTACCATGAAAATCAAGTAAACTTATTTTTTTTTTCTTTTTTTCCTTCTTTTTTGATTTTTTTTCTTATTTGACTTTTTTTCCTTGACATGTGCAATGCTACTTTTTTTTAGGCTTTTCAGAGTTATCCATATAACGAGCGTTGGACCAATGACTCCCAAATTAGTTGACTTTTAGGGCACAAGATGTAGAGAAAACCCTAAGAGCTTACTAACTCGAGTAACAAAAGCCAAAAAAATTAGACTAATCAAGTTACTTTTATCTATCACAATTTTTCAGCGTGAATATCAATACTTCCTTAGACTTGGATACACAGTTATTTCGTTCAATGGATATTAAAGCAGTTATTTTTTTTCTATTTTTTCAAGATTTTTTCTTTTCTTTTCTTTTTTGAAATTTCTCGACTCATAGTTTATACCACACAACTAAGAATTACTGTGAACGTGCAAAAATACATATGAAATCAATTTTATTCTAAATAGTATTTCAAACTAAGATTGTGTATCTAATCAAAGGTTCAAGTGTTCTAAATCTTTCAATCCTACTCATGAATTTTTGATCCACATACATTAATTAGAATTAATTCAACTCATAAAAAGTCAAACAAAATTTTTAAATATTTTTTATTTTTTATTTTTTATTTTTTACTATATTTTCCTAAATAAGAAAAAAAAATACAATAATACAAACAAACGCCCCCCCCCCCCCCCCCCCCCCGGATCTAAATCATGCATTTTCCTTAATGTATGGAAATAAAAAATAGTGAACAAAGAAATGAATGAATTGTACCTTGTATGTGGGACATTTATTCTGCAATAAAATTTGGTAAAAAAAATAAATATACATACCTACGAATTTCATAAATCCTAAAAAGTATGTAACTATAAATGAATTATACAAATGGGTAAGTGAGTGTAAACTTTACATGATTTTCAAAAGGTCTAGAAAATTGAAAATAACCAAAAAAATTATTACAGTTATGCTTAAAGCCTACCTCAAGAAAACTTTAACTAACATGTTCAAAAGATGGAAGATCGAATTGGTTCAAATACATGTTCTAGTTTAGTTGACTTATTTATAGTGGATTACAACATCTCATTTGTGACTCCCCCAAAATAGGTCCATTCCATCCAACCCATTCTGAGTCGCCAAATACATGGTACAAAAATAACTACAACTTTATTATTACAACATATAAACTGTGAGTTTAAATACAGATATTGCCGTCTAGACAATATTCACACGCAAATAAATTCCCATCATAATTATTGATACATTATTTTACAAAAAATGGTGAGGACTACTAAAAAACTCTCTCTAGAACCTTCATTCCATACCCCGACTAGTACTCGATATATTCTCGCCTCCTGAGAAGAAAAATGGAACAAAAAGGAAAAGGGTGAGCTCAACTAGCCCAGTAAAGAATATTATGACTAAGATAATATACAACAAATTATCGTTAGTCTTCAACAGGGAAAAATCTAATAGAATACAATAGACAACCAGTTTTAAATCAACAACTGCAGCGGAAACAACAATTCATTAGAAGAGTTAAGTAGAGAATGCAAACTACTATCTTCTATATATGAATTTAAAATTTCATCGTCGATATTTTATCCCTGTAACATCAATCAATATATATCTGGAATCAAATATTCATCTTTGCACTACAGGTCAAAGATATTCATCAGTTGGTCATGTTCATCTAAACACCTGTTCATCTTTGCACTACTGGCCAAAGATATTAATCAGTCGGTCATGTTCATCTCAACACCTGTTCATCTTTGCACTACGGGCCAAAGATATTCATCAAGAAATCATTCATCTTTGCACTACAGGCCAAAGATATTCAGTAATTTCATCATTTAGGACTGAGGATGATGAAAAATATTTTAAAGGAAACGAATCCAGTGAAACAAAAGAAAAAATATTAATGATTTGTATTTTAAACAATTTCCATTCAAAAATACTTCACAAATAACCAGAGTGGGGTAAAATTCAAGAATGATTAAAACATAGATACAATCAAAGCTAGTATCCAGAATAGATATTTTGGACGAAAAGAAGAAATTTTGTTTTTCGGTGAATAATGTCGTATTCGTGAATAGTGCTGTATACGTGAATAGTGTCGTATACGTGAATAGTAACTCCGACACCAAAAGATAGAAATTTCACAAAAACACCATCATACTTCATGAATAGTACTCGTGAATAGTAACTCGTGAATAGTAACTCATGAATAGTAATCTCGACATGAAAAAGTTCTAAATTTGATAAAAAGCTCCAATCAATATTTCAGCATAATGATATTGAAGAAATAATATCATTTGACAAGAAAATAACATCCCTTACTTCGAAAGACAGTACTTCTAGTTGAAACACCAGATATAGGCTATGACTTGAACTTGCACCGTATAGCAATACTCAAAGTATACTCAAAATACTCACAAGAATACGCTGATAATATAGAGAGAGAAAACTTCAGTTTCTGGTGTGATTTTCAATTCTAACCTAAGCACCCTATTTATAGGAAATTGCTTAGAACACCAAAGTAGAAAATTTAATATAATATTAATATATATATATATATATATATATATATATAATCTTCACGCACACCTTGGACAATCTGATCTCAGCTCTTTTTCCATGCTAGTGGGCACACCTAACTTGTTTAAAACGTTTTTCTTTTAAAACAAATTTAAAACTTTTGAAAAATAATTATTTCGGAGCTTCAGAACTTCAATAATTCATAATAAATAGACTTTTTATCAGAAAATTTGAATCTCGCTACTTTTTATAGGAAATTCAATTCTCTACAACTTTGCAGAAGAAAGTTTTTTCCAAATTCCAAACAGAAGTTGACCGAAATTCATAAACTGGCGATTTTACAGGCTATAATCAAATTTCAGTCAAGAAATGGGGTCCACCGACACACAAAACATGTGTTAAACAACTTTTACAACAAAAATACTCTTCCTCCTTATATACTCATATATCCCACATTCATTGTAAAAATATCACCATTATTATATTATTAAAATATAATAATATATTTAAATGAATTATTTTATCAGAAAAATATAAAATAATAATTTTTAACAATTGTCACATTAAAAATTTTCTCCATCTATATCCACATAAAATCAATATTTTCCTCATCATATAAATCAATAATTAATTATTCATAAATAATATTACAGAATCACAGTACTGGCAACCAGGCTGTTCCCAGGAAAGAGGGGGATTTCCAATAAGAATTTTTCCTTACTGGCGCGCAATTAGGTGACCAAACCTCTCCTTAGACAGAACTTTCTAGACATTGCCAATAATGTTATCTAATAATATTATTCAGATAATATGAATTATTGTTTTGATAATGAAAAATACTGTGTAATGCCAATTATTGAAACAACATCAATATAAATATCAACGCAACAATTATTAAATCAATAAAATAAAATACTGAAAATTAATTACTGTAACAATTATTGAGTAGTGCCTTCATACGTAAGAATCAATAATTGGTGCAATACCGTGTGCTACTGTGTTTTAACCACCGAGTATTTTAACAGTATTAACGGTAACAACTATGTCGTTATTTTTAAACAACTTATATTTGTCATTTTCTTCATCCAATCGCTTTCCGTTATAGGCCCACACAAGGCTGTGCCGTCGCACGAATATTCTCCGACAGTACGAATATTCCACGACCAAACGAATATTCCCCGATAATAATGAATATTTTATAACCACCTGCTTATTCGAAATATTTGCGTATTTTACCCATAACTATCCACATTAATCAAATCAACCCTTACTATTTCAAAATAATAAATAGAGAAACTTAAATTTCATTAATAATAAGTTGGGGTCTTACATCATTGACCTTATCTAAATATTCAGATTCATCCCAATTTTGGTAAAGGTGATTTAAGAAAAAATTAATTGGATCTTCTTCAATCATGAGTTTATTTTTATTTATCTTAGGTCACGGACAATTTTTGGATCAAGTTTACTTTAATAGGTTGGTCCAAAAAATCACTAGGTGATTTTCTAGGAATAAATTTTCCTCAAATTCACTTGACTCAAATTGTGTAGAATAATTGAATATAAGATTTTTCATTTTTCCCATCATTTTCACAACCATCGTGATTTTTAAAAGGGCTAAATACACTTCTGTTACATCAAGTACCACCATATTTATAATTTGGCCCCCAAAGAATTTGAGCATACAATTTACTACATAATGTGTCTAATTGTATACAATATTGCCCCCAAATTCATATTTCGACCAAATTTGGTCAAAATACCTTAATTGCTGGTAAGACAAATAGTATTTTACGGTTTAACCGTATTAAAATACAATTTGACTTATAATTTACTACATAAAGTGTCTAATTGCATACAATGTTGTCCCCAAATTGATGTAAGAAATTATTTCTATATTAACTAATTTAAAAACTTAATAATGTAAAAACAAATTAAAAAATCTCATTATTTCTTCTCAAAACTCCTCCATCACCAACATCAACACTTCCAATACCATTACCATCATTAACTCCTCCATCACTATCATCAACCAAGCACTATTTTCTTCCCTAAAATCCAATTTTATCTCAAACTTCACAATTACATCACAATAGATATATTACACACACACACACACACACACACACACACACACACACACACACACACATATATATATATATATATATATATAAATAGAAAATCAAAAGTAAACTTTAAACATATATCTAAAATTGAAACATGCAAACAAATTTTAGTACTCTTTTTCCATCATCGATTTCTCCACCAATTAATTAATATATGGATCTGCTCACTATCACCACCACTTCGATGACAAACTTCTGCAGAGCTTTTCCCCTAATACCCCACAATTGGGTACCAATCGTCCGATTCGAAGTAACTCAGTTGGCCGATTAATTTTCCCCTAATTTCATGTTGTGAGGTTGTTGTGCTAGAGGGAAGAAGGTATGGAAGTGGAAAATAATGTTTTTAATTTCTGTTTTGTAAAAATAAAATGTTAATATTGGTGCTCATTTTGGAAGAAAATTTGCACCTTTTTTAATTTCTGTTTTGAAAAAATTGAATGTTAATATTGTTGTTCATCATTTTGGAATAAAAATTGGTATTAAGCATAAAGAGAAGTAACACAAAAAATAATGACAATAAATCTTCAAATCCTAGAAAAAATTATCTTTTTATTACATATGTATGAATTTTTTAATAATTAAACAGTCGTAATTCTTTTTTATTTTTTTGTTAAACATTATTTGGTATAAGTTTTAGTGACCATATTTTCAAGATCAATATTATTTGGGGTGAATTGACTTTAGAATTATTTTAATTTGGGACTAATTGTACTTAGAATATTTAAATTTAGAGTTAATTGTATTTAGAAGATTTTTATTTTTTTAATGAAGTCAAGTTGTATATGAATACGGTTAACCAGTATTTTCAAAGTCAATATGAATACTTTGGGGACCGGATTATAAATTTGAGGGTTAAATGCAAAGTCAACAACTGATCTTTTCTGATATTTGGGTATTGAGCCCCTTTTCTTTTGGTCAACGCAAACTGAGCCCCTTTCTATTCAAAAATTTGGACTTTGAACCCTCAGGTGCCACATGTGCGCACACATGGTAGATTTGACGTGGTATTTAATGTGACGCCCCCAAAATAGGTATACATCACCTATTCTGAGTCGCCAAATACATGGTACAGAATACAAATACAATCTTAAATATACAACATGAGCTGTGAGTTTTAATACAAACATTGTCTTCTAGACAACATTAAAACTCAAAATAAGTCCTCAATACATTTATTAACACACTATTTCACAGAATAGTGAGGACTACTAATGTTATCCTTTAGACCGTCACTCCTTTCCCCGACTAGTCCCTGCTACGTTCTCATTTCCTGAAGAGAACGGTGAAAGAAAGGGTGAGCTCAACTAGCCCAGTAAGAAATATTATGACTAAGATAAAGCAGAATAAATTATCATTAGTCTTCAATAGTATTCAACTGATACAATATATAACAAACATCAAGTTTAACTGCAGTGGAACAAGAAATCCATTAAAAGAGTCAAGTATAAAATAAAATCTACTATCTTTTATGATTTAAAAGGTTTTTCATCACTTTTATCGCTGAGAGTCAGCTTAATAAATAATCCACATCATTGAATCACCCTTGTACTACGACCAAGGATATTCTTTAGTATCACGACCACAAATTATCCATGCACTACGGGCCAAGAATATTCGTGTATTAATTAATGGTCACGTTCATGCCAACAACTGTCCATTAATGCACTACGGACCAATGAGGACTTTTTCCACATCATTTGTAACATTACGGTCATGATTACACCGAATAATCCCTGGTCATAATTATACCAAGTCCATTTATGCACTACAGGCTACAGATGACTTTCAACATAATATAAACATGA
The DNA here is from genome assembly GCA_020205505.1 of Panax japonicus. Taxonomy (NCBI): domain Eukaryota; kingdom Viridiplantae; phylum Streptophyta; class Magnoliopsida; order Apiales; family Araliaceae; genus Panax; species Panax japonicus. Next base: position 53,817,113 of record CM035105.1, on the reverse strand, counting down.
GGATGATGACAATGATATAAGAATTCAATAAAACCAGTTCAAGAATTAATTTATCCAGGAACCAATAACGTCCAAATTGTCAACATGATACTTCTTTGTGGAGTAAAATTCAAGAATACACAGAAGAATATTTCCATGAAAAGATACTAGATGAAGTGCAAATATCAAGGATATTCCACTAATTTCATGGAGTATAGAAATCAAAACTTTAACCAACTGAGTATAATAAAGAATAGAATAACAAAAGAAATCACCAGGCATGCGATAGACTGCACAGACAGGTTATTCCAACAGAATAATAAATAATGGAACCAGGTCATACTTAAACGCACAGACAGGATGGTCCAACAGAATGATAAATAATGGAACCAGGTCATGCGTAAAGCACAGACATGATGTTTCAACAGAATAATAAAGCACGGAACCAGGTCATGCGTAAAGCACAGACATAATGTTCCAACAGAATAATAAAGAACAGAACCAGGTTATGCGTAAAGCACAGACAGGATGTTCCAACGGAATGATAAAGAATGGAATAATAACAGAAATCACCATGCATGCGGTACTTCACATAGACAGGTTATTCTAACATAATGATAAAGAATGGTGTAACAGAAGTTCTCTTCATGAAGACGAAAGAAATAATACCCCTTACATTAGATAGAAGAGTACTGGATATAGAAGTGGTGAAGTAGCAGATTACTTTTCTTCTTTCTCCCTATAGTTTCTCTCTCTAGAGTTTCAGTAAATTCGTAAGAAATAATGAAGGAATGAGCTTCTATTTATAGAAGAATGGACTGCATAGTAACTAATTCATGAACGGTCCAGATTGATTTACTTTAAACGAATGGTCCAGATTTAAAACAAAATCTTTTAAATAAAATATAATATATTCTATTTATAATCTAATAAAACGAATAACTTTATAAAAGTATTCTGTTTTATATAAAAAGATTTTACTATGCAAAATACTATGTAGGTACTATACAACACTATGCATAATAAAATATAATATATTCTAATTATTATCTAATAAAACAAATAATTTTATAAAAGTATTCTGTTTTATATAAAAAGATTTTACTATGCAAAACACTATGCATAATAGAATATTATATATTCTATTTATAGTCTAATAAAATGAATAACTTTATAAAAGTATTCTGTTTTATATAAAAAGCTTTTCTGTTTTATTACATTAATAATACTAATAAAACAAAACTCATCATCATTATTATTATTCACACTATTAATCGACCAGGTCGTTCCCAGGAAAGAGGGGGCTTTCCAATAAGGATTTCTCCTTATTGGCGCACAATTAGGTGACCAAACCTCTCATTGACAGAACTTCTAGACATCGTTAATATTGCAAATAATAATATTAATAACCTTGTCATCTCAATTATTGATTTAATAATATATAAAATATTGATAATAATTGAATCAAATAATGTGAGATATTATGCAGCAATTACTGTAGCAATAACTGAACAAAACTGAGTGACTTCTCACGTAAGCATCAGTAATCAATATTGCGTGCTACTATGCAACCACGCGTATTACTGTACTTTTAACACCGGGTGTTTCAATAGTTAATGGTAAAAACTTTCGTCGTTATTTTCATAAAGTATTTTTGTCGTTTTCTCAATCCGACAATAATTCCATTGCGGGGTCCACCAATGATTGTGCCGTTGTACAAATATTCCCTGTTAAAACGAATATTCCCTGACCAATCGAATATTATATAACAACTTACTTACTTTACAAAATTTATAAATATTACCCACAACTATAACATTATATCAAATTTACTCCATAATATTCAAAAATGATATTTATAGAAAATTCATCTTTATTTACAAAAGTTGGGGTCTTACAACCTCCCCTTCTTATGAAATTTTGCCCTCGAAATTAGGGTACATACCTGGTATGTCGAAGAGGTAAGGATACCTTGATTTCATTTCAGATTCTAACTCCCAGGTCATTTTGTCAACATCGTGGTTTCTCCATAAAACTTTGACTTGAAGTATAACCTTGGAGCGTAGAATATGTTCCTTCTTATCCAAGATTTAAACAGGAACCTCTTCATACGTCAAATCTTCCGCTATTTCGTTCGGTTCTAACTCAATAATGTGGTTCGGGTCTTCCACATATTTACGTAACATGGATATGTGAAAAACATTATGAACACGAGACATACTTGGCGGTAAAGCGAGTCTATAGGCCACAGTTCCTACTCGATCGAGGATTAAAAATGGGTCGATGAATCGAGGATTGAGCTTTCCTTTCTTTCCAAATCTCGTAACTCTTTTCCATGGAGCAACACGTAACAACACATGATCTCCTATATCGAATTCCACGTCCTTTCGATGAAGATCAACATAACTCTTTTGTCGATCTTGTGAAGTTTTTATACGTTATCGGATCGTTTGAATCTTTTCCGTAGTCATACGTACCAACTCCGGTTCCAACAACGTTTCTTCACCCACCTCATCCCAGCATACTGGAGAACGACACTTTTTTCCATACAACGCTTCGAATGGAGCCATGCCAATACTTGCTTGATAGCTGTTGTTGTAGGAAAACTCCACTAATGGTAAGAACTTGTCCCAACTTCCCTTGAAGTCAAGGACACAGAGTCTTAATAAATCTTCAAGAGTTTGAATAGTCCTCTCTGATTGTCCGTCCATCTGAGGATGATATACCGAACTAAATCGTAAATTCGTGCCCATAGCCTTTTGCAAACTAACCCAAAATCGTGAAGTGAATCTTGGGTCTCGATCAGAAACTATGGATATTGGCATGTCATGCAGTCTTACAATCTCATTTATGTACATACGCACAAGACGTTTAAGTGTATAAGTTTCTCGTATTGGTATAAAATGAGTAGACTTGGTCAATCTATCAACAATGACCCAAATTGCATCTATGCCTTGAGAAACCTTGGGAAGACCTGTAACGAAATCCATGGTAATGTGTTCTCACTTCCATTTTGGAATTTCAAGTGGTTGCAATAGACCTTTTGGTACTTGATGCTCCACCTTGACTCATTGACAAGTTAGACACCTTGAGATAAGCAACGATATCTCTCTCTTCATATTGCTCCATCAAAATGTATGTCGAATATCATGATACCGTTTGGTACTCCCAAGATGGATTGTAAAAGATGTGTTGTGCGCCTCCATCATGATTTTATACTTTAAATCAAGGACATTAGGAACAAAAAGTCTGAAGTTTACTTGAAGTATTCCTTCTTTATCGATTCTTGCTTTCAGCATAGCACCTTCTTGCACTTTCTTCCTTATACTCATCGGCTCTAGGTCTGTAGCTTGAGCAGCTTTAACTTTATCAATTAAAGTCAGTTCTACTCGTATATTCTCCATCATCACATGGGTCCATGGAGCCTTTAACTCTATCTTTATCCTTTGTAAGTCACACAAAATGGGCCTTTGCATTGACAATATCGCACTCGTACTTGCATATGATCTTCTACTCAATGCGTCAGCTACCACGTTCGTTTTTCTAGGATGGTATTAGATGGTATGATCATAATCTTCCAATAGTTTAAGCCAACGTCGTTGTCGCATGTTGAGTTCCTTTTGAGTGAAGAAATATTTGAGGCTTTTATGATCCGTAAAGATCTCCACTTTCTCCCCATACAAGTAATGCCTCCAAATTTTAAGTGTGAAGACAACAGCTGCCAACTCTAGATCATGAGTAGGATAATTCCTCTCATATACTTTGAGTTGTCTTGAGGCATAGGATATGACTTTCCCATGTTGAATGAGAACACATCCTAACCCTTTACCCGGAGCATCACTATAGATGACAAATCCCTCCGAGCCAGATGGTATTGTCAGAACAGGTGCTGAAATGAGTCTCCTCTTGAGTTCTTGAAAACTCTTCTCACTTTCTTCGCTCCAATCGAATTTTTTATCTTTTCGAGTCAACTGAGTTAATGGAGTAGCGATTCGAGAAAATCCTTCCACGAATCTTCGATAATAACCAGCTAAGCCGAGAAAGCTACGTACTTCAGTCACTGATTTGGGTTGCTCCCAGCTTTGAATAGCTTTAATCTTTGCTGGGTCAACTGATATTCCATGACTTGATACTACGTGCCCAAGGAATGCTACTTCCTCAAGCCAGAACTCGCATTTCTTCAACTTGGCATAAAGATTGTATTCACGAAGCTTTTGGAGTATCAGCCTCAAGTGTTGCTCATGATCTTCACGACTTTTGGAATAAATAAGGATGTCATCAATAAAGACGACCACAAAGTGATCCAAATATTCCTTGAATACTCGGTTCATCATATCCATGAAGGCAGCAGGAGCATTAGTCAATCAAAAAGACATGACTAGGAATTCATAATGTCCGTACCGAGTTCTGAAAGCCGTCTTTGGAATGTCATCGGTTCTAATCTTCAATTGGTGATATCCAGAACGAATATCAATCTTTGAAAAGAATTTGGCGCCTTGCAACTGGTCAAACAGGTCATTAATACGTGGCAATGGGTACCTATTTTTGATGGTGACATGATTTAACTCCCGATAATCAATACACAGTCGCATACTCCCATCTTTCTTCTTCACGAATAGAACAGGAGGACCCCAAGGAGAAGTACTAGGACGAATAAAGCCAATGTCTAACAACTCCTTCATTTGGGTCTTTAACTCCTGAAGTTCAATAGGAGTCATTCGATATGGTGCTTTGGAAATGGGTTTTGTACCGGGTTCAAGGTCGATACAAAATTCAATTTCACGCTCTGGGGTAGGCCAGGAAGTTCTTCGGGGAATACGTCAGGAAATTCATTAACAACAAAAATATCATTCAAAACTGACGTATTTTTGTTTAGATCCGTGACATGAGCTAAAAAAGCTTGACATCCGTTTTTCAATAAACGAATAGCTTTATGGCTTGAAATGACAGTGATTGATTTTAATGGTTTAGTTGCTTGAATTCGCATAATAGGTTTTTTAGGAATATGAAAGCTAACGACCTTACGAAAATAATCAATTTTTGCATAATGAGTAGTTAACCAATCAATCCCTAGAATCACGTCAAATGCAAGTATTTTTAATGAAATAAGATCGACAGGTAATGTGAGGGTACCAATTTAAACCAAATAAGACTTTTAAACGGTAGATGTAATGAAGGTTTCTCCCAATGAAGTTTCCACAGATAAGTCAAAGTCTAATTTCTCCGGAGTCAAATTTAAACGTTGAGCGCAAGTAGGAGAAATAAAAGAATGGGTAGAACCGGTATCAAATAAGGTATAGACCTCGCTAAAGTTTATGATAAGCTTACCTGTGATGACCTCGTTCGGGTTCCTTGCTTTCTGGGAGGTCACAACAAACGCTCTCCCTTGAACTACTGGTTTTGACTTGTCTGGGATGGTATTTTGTGTCACCGTTTCAACTGGACTTGTCTTCGATGCACGAAAAAATCGGGCTAGGTGACCTTCTCTTCCATAATTATAACATTCTTTGGACGGCATCGCGCAGTTTGGACTGATGTGTCCCTCCCCTCCACATTTGAAGCATATGATAGGTGGTCGTTCTCCTTCCTTAACAACGGGTGTTGGTGCTGACATCTTTCCATCATTGTTGAATCTCCTCTTCTTGAAATGTCCATTCTTATTATTTTGGCCTTGATTACCACCGAAGTGGTTACAATTTCTGGCCTGCTGATTCCCTCCACGCTTGTTGTCACCACTTTGATTACTGCTACCACTGGTATTATCATTTTTCCGGTTTCTTTCTCTTGGTTGCGTAGACTTGTTATCGCACTCCAATAACTGAGCCCTATTTACAACATCTGAATACAAACACAGTTTATGAGAAATTAGATATTGACGTATCTCGGGTTTCAAACCTTTTAGAAACATCCGCGTCATTCTCTCCTCATTGTCAACCAAGTGAGACGCAAACTGGGGCAACTCGGTAAACATAGCTTCGTACCGCGACACGATCATATTGTTCTGCTCCAACTTGATGAACTCTACCTCTTTCATGTGTCGAATACTTTCGGGAAAGTACTTGTCGTTGAATAGTTCTTGGAACTTCTCCCAAGACATCTTCAGTGCAGCAAGTTGAGTACGCTTTACCGATTCCCACCAGTAATATGCCTCTCCTCGCAACATAAAGGTGGCAAAGGGAACCTTTTGCTCCTCGGAGCATCCCAAGACATTAAATATCTTGGTGATCGCCATTTGGTCAGTGTTGTTGTTGTTCACCTGAGGAGTATTGCCTTCCTGATGCACATTATCTTGGGTGTTAATTTGTGGAGATTCAATGATGTCCTGTGCTCCATTGATATTCTTAACATTCTCGGATGTCATTTTTAGATACTGCCACAAAACAAGGGTTAATTGATATGTAACATATTATCACTATACTCTGACAGACCAATTAAATACCAAATAAACTTAGGTAGGTCATACTAGCGAATGAATTCCCCCGTCTCTCCCTCCTAGTTCTAGTCTCACATCTTAGCCAGAGATCATATCCCTGAGCTTTGATACCAACTGTGACGCCCCCAAAATAGGTATACATCACCTATTCTGAGTCACCAAATATATGGTACAGAATACAAATACAATCTTAAATATACAACATGAGGTGTGAGTTTGAATACAAACATTGTCTTCTAGACATCATTACAACTCAAAATAAGTTCTAAATACATTTATTAACACACTATTTTATAAAATAGTGAGGACTACTAATGCTATCCTCTGGACCTTCACTCCAATCTCCGACTAGTCCTTGCTACATTCTCATTTCCTGAAGAGAACAGTGAAAGAAAGGGTGAACTCAACTAGCCCAGTAAGAAATATTATGACTAAGATAAAGCAGAATAAATTATCATTAGTCTTCAATAGTGTTAAACTGATACAATATAACAAACATCAAGTTTAACTGCAGCGGAACAAGCAATCCATTAAAAGAGTCAAGTAGAAAATAAAATCTACTATCTTTTATTATTTAAAAGGTTTTTCATAACTTTTATCGCTGAGACTCAGCTTAATAAATAATCCACATCATTGAATCACCCCTGCACTACGGCCAAAGATATTCTTTAGTATCACGACCACAAATTATCTATGCACTACGGGTCAAGAATATTCGTGTATTCATTAATGGTTATGATCATGCCAACAATTGTCCATCAATGCACTACGGGCCAATGAAGACTTTTTCCACATCATTTGTAATATTACGGTCATGATTACACCGAATAATCCCTGGTCATAATCATACCAAGTCCATCTATGCACTAAAGGCCACAGATGACTTTCAACATAATATAAACAAGAGGATGATAACAATGATATAAGAATTCAATAAAACAAGTTCAAGAATTCATTTATCCAGGAACCAATAACGTCCAAATTATGAACATGATACTTCTTTGTGGAGTAAAATTCAAGAATGTTCAGAAGAATATTTCCATGAAAAGATACTGGATGAAGTGCAAATATCAAAGATATTCCACTAATTTCATGGAATATAGAAGTTAAAACTTTAACCAACTGAGTATAATAAAGAATGGAATAACAAAAGAAATCACCAGGCATGCGATAGACCGCATAGACAGGTTATTCCAACAGAATAATAAATAACGGAACCAGGTCATGCGTAAATGCACAGACAGGATATTCTAACAGAATGATAAATAATGGAACCAGGTCATGCGTAAAGCACAGACAGGATGTTCCAACAGAATAATAAAGAACGGAACCAAGTCATGCCTAAAGCACAAGTAGGATGTTCCAACAGAATAATAAAGAACGGAACCAGATCATGCATAAAGCACAGACAGGATGTTCCAACAGAATAATAAAGAACAGAATAACAACAGGAATCACCATGCATGTGGTACTTCGCATAGACAGGTTATTCCAACATAATGATAAAGAATGGAATAACAGAAGTTCTCTTCATGAAGACGAAAGAAATAATATCCCTTACCTTAGAAAGAAGAGTACTGGATGTAGAAGTAGTGAAGTAGCAGAACACTTTTCTTCTTTCTCTCTATAGTTTCTCTCTCTGGATTTTCAGTGAATTCGTAAGAAATAATGAAGGAATGAGCTTCTATTTATAGAAAAATGGACTGCATAGTAATTAATTCATGAACGGTCCAGATCGATTTACTTTAAACGGACGGTCCAGATTTAAAATAAAATCTTTTAAATAAAATATAATATATTCTATTTATAATCTAATAAAACGAAATAACTTTATAAAAGTATTTTGTTTTTTATAAAAAATTTTTACTATGCAAAATACTATGCAGACACTATGCATAATAAAATATAATATATTCTAATTATTGTCTAATAAAACAAATAACTTTATAAAAGTATTCTGTTTTATATAAAAAGATTTTACTATGCAAAACACTATGCATAATAGAATATTATATATTCTATTTATAGTCTAATAAAATGAATAACTTTATAAAAGTATTCTGTTTTATATAAAAATATTTTTTATTTTATTACATTAATAATACTAATAAAACAAAACTCATCATCATTATTATTGTTCACACAATTAATCGATCAGGTCGTTCCCAGGAAAGAGGGGACTTTCCAATAAAGATTTCTCCCTATTGACGTGCAATTAGGTGACCAAATCTCTCCATGACAGAACTTCTAGACATCGTTAATATTACAAATAATAATATTAATAACCTTGTCGTCTCAATTATTGATTTAATATATAAAATATTGACAATAATTAAATCAAAAAACGTGAGATATTATGCAGCAATTACTGTAGCAATAACTGAACAAAACTGAGTGACTTCTCACGTAAGCATCAATAATCAATAATGTGTGCTACTATGCAACCACGCGTATTACTGTACTTTTAACACTGGGTGTTTCAACAGTTAACGGTAAAAACTTCCGCCGTTATTTTCATAAAGTATTTTTGTCATTTTCTCAATCCGACAATAATTTCGTTGTGAGGTCCACCAATGATTGTGCCGTTGTACGAATATTCCCCCTGTTAAAACGAATATTCCCGGACCAATCGAATATTATATAACAACTTGCGTACTTTGCAAAATTTATAAATATTACCCACAACTATAACATTATATCAAATTTACTCCATAATATTCAAAAATGATATTTATAAAAAATTTATCTTTATTTATAAAAGTTGGGGTCTTACATTTAATATTGTAATTTTACACGTGTATGCTATTGACGTGGCGTCTTTTGAATTTTTTTCTTGAAATTGCCTCTCCACATATTTAAACTCGCAACCTCACATTTGGAATTTTGGTCATATGACCGCTGGAGCAACATGTGTCAACTGTTAATATCTTGCAATGATTAATACTTATATCAAAACCTGAGATTTCCCCCATATATTCTTTTCTTCTCCTTCACTACATACCATAACTAATTGCGTGATAATAATAATAGTCATAATAATAGTACTAATAATAATAATAATAATAATAACAATAACAACAACAACAACAACAACAACAACAACAACAACAACAACAACAATAATAATAATAATAATAATAATAATAATAATAATAATAATAATAATAACAATAATAATAACACTAACACTAACACTAACACTAACAATAACAATAACAATAACAATAACAATAATAATAATAATAATAATAATAATAATAATAATAATAATAATAATAATAATAACAATAACAATAACAATAACAATAACAATAACAATAACAATAACAATAACAATAACAATAAAAATAAAAAAATAAAAATAAAATAGTAATAATAATAATAATAATAACAGTTAGTTATTTGAAGGAGAATAATAATAATAATAATAATAATAATAATAATAATAACAATAATAATTGTCTCTCGTGAATATGTGATTATATATGTGGGTTGTATACCTATTCTTTGGTCCTAAATAAATTAACAGTAGAGAGATAAGTTTTGACTTGTCAAGTCAATTTAAAAAGCTTTTTTTCAAAGTTTAAATGAAGTAATATATATTTTAAAAACTGACTTTAAAATTTTATAATATTTTTTTATTATTTTGAATTTGCTTATAATAGTATTAGCTTTTTAATTTATTATTACTATATTTTTGAAACCTTACCTTTTCCATTTGAATGTATGTGTTAAGAAGTAATATTTCTTGTTGTCGTTGGTGGTGGAGTTTATTGACTTATATAATTTATTTTTTCAAACTAATAAGAAAAAGAGAACATTCATTGATTTTGGGTAAGCCAAGCTTTTATTTATGGTCAACTTGTTTAAAATTATTATGGTCAACTAGCATCTACGCTTGCATCTTGGAAAATCTCATGTTTTGATATAAATATTAATCATTGTAAGATATTACTCCCTCCGTCCCAAATTATCTGCTGTTCTAGAGTTTCACACAAATACCAATATGTATGCTAAAAATACTAAAATACCCTTTGTGCTGACTTTTTTATTAATTGAAGAGAAAGAAAAAGCAGCTAATTAATTGGAGAGGGAGATAAACATTGAAGAGAGAGAGAGAGAAGAACATTAATTGAAGAGAGATATAGAGAGAAACAATTATTAATTGAAGAGAGAGAGAGACATGAATGTGGATGTTTAAAAAAGAGGAGAGACATTAATAAGAGTAATGATTATCAACAATTAAGATAAAGGGGCAAATTAGGAAAACAAATGAAAAAAATGTATTGAAATCTTAAAAAAGCAGATATTGTGGGACAAACTTTTTTTGCTAAAACAGCAGATAATTTGGGACGGAGGGAGTAACAGTTTATATGTGTTGTTCCAGCGATCATATAACCAAAATTCCAAATGTGAGGTTGCGAGTTCAAATCTGTGGAGATGCAATTTTTGGGAAAAAAATTCAAAAGATGTCACGCCAGCAACGGACACGTATCAAATTACAATATTAAATATCACGTCAAACCTGCCACGTGTGCCACGTATGCGCCACATGTGTCACGTCAGCATGTCAACGCACATGTGGCGCCTATGGGTTCAAAGTCTAAATTTTTTTAATAGAAAGGGGCTCAGTTTGTGTTGACCGAAAAAAGGGATTAATACCCAAATATCAGAAAAGTTCAGTGGTCGACTTTACATTCAACCCTAGATTTGATGGTACTTAGTGTAACAGAAGTTTATTTAGTCATATTAAATACTTAAGACCCGATCAAAATTTTGGACGGTCAGGTATTCCGGCCAATTTTGGTTGAATTCTGATATTGGGGTCGACATTGTATCAAATTAGGCACTTTATGTAGTAAATTATAAACCCAAATATTTTGAGGGCCAAATTATGAATATGGTGGTATTTGATGTAACGGAAGTGTATTTAGCCCTTTTTAAAATTAACCTCAAAGTACTTAGAAAATTCTCCCACCTCTTGTTCATTTATTATGGTGGCTAACTGACTCATTTGAATTTTTAAACGAGATATAGTTTGATTTGTGTTTTGCATGAAATTAAATTGAGTTTCAATTAAAGCCTCCAAAGTTTTCTCTAAGGTGTTAAATCTTTTCTCTTTTTCATTTGAAAATTCTTGTGAATATTGAGATTCTGGGTCCAAATATAAATATGAATATGAACTTAGATAATGATTTTCGTAAGTTAAAAAAAATTAATTTACTTCGTGTGCATTAAAATTTTTATAGGGTTCTTGATTCCAAACAAAATGATTATTCAAACTATAATACAAGTTCATCTTTCCACAAATCACAAGATAAATAAACAGCTAACCACCAAAGCCGCATACAAAAAATATAAATAAATAAAATAAAATAAAAATCCTAATTCTACGGTTAACCTAAATAAAATCTAGATCTCTTAACTATTTCAAGTTACACCTTAAGCTCTACAAAAATTCAAAATTAATCACACCACTAGCCAAATAAGTGTAAAAATGATGGGAGTCTATCCATGGGTACGATGACTAATTGAATAACCACACATTCTTGAGGCGTTTGTCTTTTGAACCGCTTGCCTAGACATTAGTAGTTTGATTAATTTAAAATTTAGGCTCCTCTTAGAGTCACTTTGTCCTAATTATATATGCTCGAAATTCTTAGGGGTCAACGTCTACTTGATTTTATTAAGGCAATGTTATGTAAAATGAATGGGTGGTTTGTGGGTCAAGGAAGGGTGATAAAATCCTCACCTTATCTTGTTCCAAGTTTTTGCCCTTAATGTTAGATTAAAGTTGAAAATACACAAATAAAATAAAAAATTGAAAACAAAAAAATGTCCTAAAACTATGAGAATTACGAAAAAAGAATAAATTTGACGTATATACCTCAATCCTCCAACAATCACAAAGTTTATAATTGACAAAAATAATAATAATAAAATAAATAAATAACCTAAAAAGGACGTGCTCTACGTGAGTGAATGCATAAATGCGACAATTAGTTTTTTAACTAACAATAAAAACTTTAAAAAATACTAAACTACTATTTTTTTTAGTTAAGATACCAAACACCAGGAACAATCTTGTCTTTTTGCACCGTTGATCTGCTTTGATAATTCTGAAAATTTTTAAAAAATATTAAAAATATTATTTTAAATAAATAAAAACTAATGCGAAGAAATAAAAAATTAAGGAATACAAAATTAAATCTAATCCTCGACAACGACGCCAAAAACTTGATGTGATAAAAATATGTAACAGCAAGTGCACACTGTCATATTGAAGAATCGACAAGTACAAGTCGAACCACATTGACTAGATTAGTTTTAAAACATCTTTAATATTTTTTTCAGACGAATTAGAAATACATATTGAGAATCGATTAACTACAATTAAACTAATTAGAATATGAAAACTAATAATAAGTAAGCAATCTAAGAATCAGAATCCATTAAAAATAAGCATAACAAGAAATCCAATTTCTTCTATTTTTATAACTTAACTATGGTTTTGATCTTCATTTCCTTTAATTTAATAATTTTACAATTATCGTGGACAAACATAGATTATGAAAAATTAAGAATTAACTATAAATCATCAAAATTTCTTCGAGCAAGTATAGATTATGAAATACTCATATCTTAACAATAACCTATCAAAATTTCCTAATAAATTTAAAATTTTATAAGAACTATAAAATAAAAACACTTCAATAACGAAACATGAAGACGAAATTAATTAAACATAAAAACATAAATAAGAAGAGATGAAAAATATTATCATTACTTACATCTTCATCCTAGATTAAAGAAATTAACTAGATACAAAAATAAATACACTACCTAAGAAGAAGAAGAAGATAAATAAAAAAATAAAAAAAACTCTAATTCATCTCCCTCATTTCTCTCTAAAACAAAAAACCTATTTATTGATACAAATGAATTGTAACCTAATATTAATACATTGAACTTGATCTTCTTTTTACTCGTTTATCTCTTTATCTCCAACTTGACTTCAAGGGAAACAATTATCTTTTACTTATTCACCAAAATAAATAAAATAAAATGTATTAATTAAATAAAATAAATATATAAAATATAAAATATTATAGTATATAACTAATTTGTTTATCAAATACCTTACTGTAATAATAATTTATAGATTATTCAAATAAGTAATAATCATTAACTCATCAAGTATTTAGCTAATTATTTGTCACTCAAGTACCTCCTTGTCGGCAAAAATCATACTCGTCTCTCATTCAAAATAAACTGACATAACCACATAATCTTTGTAGTCACATGTCACAAATTGAAGTCGTATTTAATATGTCATTTTGCAGTTTTAAAATAAAAAAATATATTCTATTAGTATAAATAAAAAATAAAAGTTATACTCATTTTATAATTCAAATTTTTTTAAAATTATTTTGTTAATATAAATTAATAAATAAAATATGCTTTTAATTTTGAAACAAAAAAGTACATTTTGTGTCATCCATAATTCAACTTCTTTTGGTGGTCTGAGAAGCACGTGAGCTAGTTTGTCTTTCTACTCAAGTAATTCATTTTGTGTGTTAGCATAGGATATCCAACGTGGGTCGGGTCATGACCGAAGACCCAGACACTATAATATTGTAACACCCGGAATCCGTTACATGTCCGGAGTGACACACGTCGTAAACTCAAAGACCCGCAAAGCAACAATATCAATAACGCAGCCCAAACGAAAACACAATAATGAAACTAACTTGAAACCAAACAGTCTTTCATTAACAAATTTACACTAACATTCAATAACTAAATACTGAAAACATAATTTTGGAGACACAGCTCCATTAAACAAAAGTCTTATAATAACTCTAAAATATTCCTATACTTCTTAAACGAAAATATGTTCATGTCTTCCACAAAAGTGCCACAATGCTCGGTTCTTAACAAGTTTCTTGTAGAAATTATGTAAGGGTGAGCGATGAAGCCCAACAAATGAAAATCTTTACTATTTAGGTGGAGCAAGTATAATTTGCAAAACACTTTTCAAAATAACTTTTTGAATTCAATAACAATAATAAACATACTTTTCGAAAATAATCTTTTCTTGTTCGATAACAATATTCAATATATACTTTCAAAACCAAAATCAATAAACACAAAATATAATTCGAAAACGATTTCAATATATTCAATGTATCTTTTAATCCACAGCCCTGATGACTAAGGTTACAACAACCCTGTAACACAGTCCAATGGTTCGATAATGTCAATGATATGCCCCCTACTAAGGTATCTTATCATGCACGCGCCCCGAAAAGCGTCCCATGTAGCTTCCCCAAATTCGGGTACTATTAATCACCACGAATCTGATACACCAATTCTATAACTATTGCGGAAGATATAAACATAATTTGTTTATACAAATACATTTACACATAATTTCCAAGGTCTATAACCTTAACTTAATACCTGAATTCAAAATCCTAATCGATATACAATGTCATTATCATACAATACTATTACAATTTTAACTTGTACAATAATCCAATGCTGGAATTGTCTTTGACTTTGCCTGTATTCGACATTTCGTCTTAATTTGAAATGTTTATCATGATATAGCAAGGGTGCGCAACAAGTTTGCCCAGCAAGTTTAAGTTCAAGGAAAGATATATCATGATTGAAAGAATGAATAATAAGCTGACAAACTTTCAACAATATAATAATTGTGAAAGAACATGAATCGATTTTCATAACTGAAAGACCGAGACAATAAAAATGAATGGCCAACAATGAATATGAACAACTATAACTAAACCAAATGGTAATGAAGGTGATCAGCCTTTCATACCTGATGAACATATACAACATGAACAACGTACGAATCAATAAATCATAAACGTGATGTAATCAACAATGATTAATCACTAGTTAAAAGTATAGTTTGATTAACTTGTCTGTACCATCGACTACTACTACGCAATCTATTTTAGCTTCAACTGAAGACCTAATATTGATAATATCGATCTCCCAACTATAAAAATATCATCACATATACTTCTGCTATATAAAGTCATCATATAACTTAAACACATAAGCACATATCCTTAATCGTCACTAAAACACATAAGACCCGGTATCGAGTCAAACTATTTCAGTCTGAGTTGAGTTCGGTACTATTTCGACATCCTGATTGCCTAATCGGATAATTATGGAGCCTATTTTCAATAAGACTACTTAAACGCTTCAATATTATCTTAGATAATTTATTATTAATCAAAACATTTTTCAATAGCTCATAATAATTTTCAAATAATTATTACCATTTACAATGATTTTTCAATCATTAATATCATTTTAAAATACCATATAATTCCATTATCATTAATATTTAGTTAATTTCAAATATTAATGAAATACATGTCATAATATTATAAATTATTTATTATAACTCAAAGTAATTTTAATACCTTAATATCGCCTTTAAATGATTTTAAAGTATTTAAAACCATTATTAATTAACTGTCATTAATATTAAAATATTAATGTATTTCATGATAAAATATTAAAAGTTATATTTTATAACTTAAAACAATTTCAAAACCTTTAAATCATTTTTAAATTATTTTTAAAACATTAAAACCTTTTTTTCATAATTTATTTAATATAATTATTAAATAAATTTATTATCATTAATATTAAATTATTAATGAAATCCATCCCAAAACATTAAAAGTCCTTCAAAATAACTTTAAATATTTTCTAACACTTTAATATATTTTCAAATGATTTTTAAAATATTGAAATCATTTTTAAGTAATTTATTTAATATAATTATTAAATAAATTTAATATCATTAATATTAAAATATTAATGAAATATATCTCAAATTATTAAAAATTATTTTTTATACCTTAAAATAATTTTATAAATTAATTATGAATTTTTCATAATTATTTTCTATTTTATTCTAATTATTTAAATTAAATAATTCGTTTTTAATAAAACTGCCGCTAAAAGGGCCTATCGCGACAAAACTGTCGTTATAGGTGTTCTTGAGCCCTCAAGAACATTCAAAGTCAGTTTCTAGTTGCCTAGTTTGACCACTTGTAGATCTTTGATTTTCTGGGCATGTAGGTGTATTGGTAATGTAGTATTGATGTAATACTACATGTACAAACTAAGTTCAGGTCCAAACTACTTCATGTCATGAAGATATAAAGCATCAAAAGTCATGTCAGAGCTGTTCTTCATTTTCTGGGTTACTTAGAAAATAAGAACAGTGATAAGGGTCCTACTTTGGATCTTAATAACTTGGATTCTGGGCTTACTCTAAGTGTTAAAGTGTAACACTTATGTAGTAGGTATGTCAAGGTACAAAAGTAATACACTTTTGTAGCTTAACAACATCACAAGTGAAAGATCTAGGCCAGTCAAGATGGTGTTAGAACTTGTTCTTGAAGAAATCTAGGTTTTCTAGAATTCTTCTTTGTCAATTGGTCAACCAGTTTTGACCATGAATAACTTTGATCATGTTGATGATTTAAGTGTTCTAGTGTCATGGTTTGGTAGTCCATATGTCAGACAACAAAAGATATACAGTACTTACATGGCCTAACAACTTAACAACAACAAGTTCTAAGGCATGAAAAATGTTGTCAGATAGATCTGGGTTTCTGGGTTTTCCAGATTTCCAGATTTTGTGTTTGGTCAACCATATTTGACCATGAATAACTTGAGATCTAGATATGGTATGAACTAGATTCCACTTCCAGTCTACTCTCCTCATGGCATAGAACATCAACGATACACTTAGCCATCCTAACATCTAACAGATTGAGATTTAAAGGCTCTGGCATATGGCTGCCAGACCTCAAAATTAGGGTTCTTGACTGTTTTCAAAATTCTTATTTTCTTGCATTTAGATGTTATAGATCCATGATGTATATAACATCATTGATCACTAAATAACATCTTAAAACACTAATCTAAATAACAAAACACATAGTTCACATAAATCATAAGGATCTACAAAGAATTAGGGTTTATACCTTTTTAATGCTCAATCTTGATTCTATCCTTATGATCTGATATTGGCTTATGTATGGGATGATAAGGCTTAACTTCTAACTGATTTCCTCTCAACATTTCGAGAACTGGAGAGAGAGAAAGTGTTGGCCAAGTTAGAAAATACAGTAAATGTTTTCTTAACTTTTAACTTTTAATCTTTTGATTTATTGAATATGGATGATGCTAGGTGACACATGTTGGCTGATTGGAGAGATATAGAGCACATGGAAAATCTCGCCTTTGATGAATCACAAGATTTGGCAATATCTTTTGCTTAAAGTTTAATTAAAAGGGTATTTTGGTAATTTTGTACCTACTAAGGGTATTTTGGTCATTTACCCTACAATTTGAAGGATAATTTGGTCTTTTCATATATATCACATAACTTTTAACCCTTAGTTCCTAATACTTAACATTAGGGTTCCCAAATTAGGGTTTTGAAATTCCCAATTAGGGTTTAGGATTCCCGTAAATGAAATTAGGTCGGCAACAATTGCCCCTTAACCACATACTGTACACACATATTCATAATACACAAAACCCTATACCTCGCTATCAGATATTCACTTACAGTTTGTAATTTATACAAATCCTTCATAAAAAAATTTAAATCCATATCTTATTTCCCAGTCTAAGTTTTATTATTCAACCTTTATTTAAGATTTTATTAATCGTCAAAATTCTCAGGTTGTCACATTCGCCATTTCTTCTAAGAATTTTGTCCTCGAAATTATAACATACTACACTCTACTCCTTTTATTAACCAGAACTAGGTTTTTATAGTAATATTTATTTAATCATATCAGATTCTACCCGTACGCAACGAGTTCATACTATTTCATACACACCATCACATACTACCCAAATCATCACTCCAAAGAGTTAAAATTTTCAAATCATGCTGAGGAGTCATACAGAACATGAACTATTGAGGTTTAGAGGTATTACTACCTGCGACCCCTTTTAATTAAGAAAAAGGTACTCTACCCCTTAAAAATGTTAATAGTATGTTTACAATCACGAAGAAGGTAAACTATCAATGCTAGTACTTTAATCATAGATTGGATTATGTAATCCAAACGATATAGTTCACCTCAGTCTTATCATAGGATTCTGCACCAAAACAATTTTGTTCAGAAAAAATTTCAAAGAATACTTTAAATTTTCATAAATGTTGGTCTAGTTGAATCAAATAGCTTAGACTCATACCAATAATTCAAATTTCAATCGAAACATGTATGGCCAAACCCCGTTGGCAATAATTTATCTTTGAAATTCTAGAAATAATTTTATGACGTCATGATACCGTATTGTATTTACAACTCGTTTGAGGGTTTTGTAATTGTGTGACATTGTAATAATACATCATACTATCGTGGGCTAATGATCTTTCGTTCACATCCAACACTTAGTAATTCTGCACTTACAACTCCATCAATTTTTATCATCTTTGCACCAGGTTACATGATGCATTAATGATGTAAAATATATTTTGATATTTTTAAATTATTTTCGTCTAGCCGAAACAATTAGCATAGACTATTCTTTAAACAGTTCAAAACCATTGAAAATTAGTTTTAGTGTTATCATACCTCAATAGGTAACGATGTGTCAGTGTCCCGAAGTCCACACATACACAATTGTCACCATGTGTTGAGAATAAAAATTCATTTTTAAAAGGCACGGCAGTGCATATTTAGCTTGATGTCAAAAATTTCGAAGTTTAGCATAGCTAGAAGATTTGAAATACCTATGCTTTCATCATCAACCCCATTTTCTATACCGATCCATTGCTTAATAATTATATTTATTTCTATTATCCTCAATACTCCATTCAGAACTTATCTATACCCCAGTTCATAAAACTTACCACACGTTATGAGTTCAGGAAATTTCCACAATAATATGAGTTTTGAAACTTATCCTAGCAATACGTAGTTCAAGAACTAATCAGGAACTGTCCATACGCTTAGGGGTTCAAAACATATCATACGATTATGAGTCACAAACTTACCATAAGTATGAGTTTTAAGAACTCACAACTAATCTTATATTCTCTACTTATCCTCTACATATATGTTATATACATGAGAAAAGAATTACATTTTCAACATGTATATAGCAAATAGCGCGATAAAAACATTTCAATAATTATCACTATCAGAAGCTAAGTGGTTGTCGAATCAAACACAATCCCCTGCCCATAGAAAGAATTAGTAAACTCGGCCACTAATCAATATAGGAAGCTAAGCGGTTGTTACACCAAGGACAATTTATGACGCCCCCAAAATAGGTATACATCACCTATTCTGAGTCGCCAAATACATGGTACAGAGTATAAATATAACCTTAAATATACAACATGAGCTATTAGTTTTAATACAAACATTTTTTTCTAGACAGCAGTAAAACTCAAAATAAGTCCTCAATACATTTATTAACACACTATTTCACAGAATAGTGAGGACTACTAATGCTATCCTCTGGACCGTCACTCCGTTCCCCGACTAGTCCCTGTTTCGTTCTCATTTCCTGAAGAGAACAGTGAAAGAAAGGGTGAGCTTAACTAGCCCAGTAAGAAATATTATGACTAAGATAAAGCAGAATAAATTATCATTAGTCTTCAATAGTGTTAAATTGATACAATATAACAAACATCAAGTTTAACTTCAGCGGAACAAGCAATCCAGTAAAAGAGTCAAGTAGAAAATAAAATTTTCTATTTTTTATGATTTAAAAGGTTTTTCATCACTTTTATCGTTAAAACTCAGCTTAATAAATAATCCACATCTTTGAATCACCCCTGCACTACGGCCAATGATATTCTTTAGTATCACGACCACAAATTATCCATGCACTACGAGCCAAGAATATTCGTGTATTCATTAATGGTCATGATCATTCCAACAACTGTCCATCAATGCACTACGGCCAATAAGGACTTTTCCACATCATTTGTAACATTACGGTCATAATTATACCGAATGATACTGGACAAAACGCAAATATCAAGGATATTCCACTAATTTCATGTAGTATAGAAGTCAAAACTTTAACCAACTGAGTATAATAAAGAATGGAATAACAAAAGAAATCACCACACATTTGATAGACCGCACAGACAGGTTATTCTAACAGAACAATGCATAACGGAACCAGGTCATGTGTAAATGCACAGACATGATGTTCCAACAGAATAATAAATAATGGAACCAAGTCATGCGTAAAGCACAGACATGATGTTCCAACAGATTAATAAAGAACGGAACCAGGTCATGCATAAAGCATAGACAGGATGTTCCAACGAAATGATAAAGAACGGAATAATAACAGAAATCACCATGCATGCGATACTTCGCATAGACATGTTATTCCAACATAATGATAAAGAATGGAATAACAGAAGAATTTCACCAAGTATAGGGTAGCCCGCGTATACAGGTTATTCCAAAAGAATAATAAAGAATGGAATAACAGAATTTTTCATAAGTGACATTCTTTATTATTCTTCTGGAATAACCAGTATACGCGGACTACCCTATACTTGGTGACATTCTTCTAATATTCCGTCTTTATTATTACTCTGTTGGAATATCCAGTCTGAGCGTTTACGCCAGACCTGGTTCCGTCTTTATTATTATTCTGTTGGAATATCCTGTCTGTGCGTTTACGCCGGACCTGGTTCCATCTTTATTATTATTCTGTTAGAATATCATGTCTATGCGTTTATGCCAGACCTAGTTCCGTCTTTATTATTCTGTTGGAACATCCTGTCGGTGCGAATTTTGCCTGACCTGGTTCCGTTACTTATTAATCTGTTGGAATAACCTGTCTATGCGAAGTACCGCATGCATGGTGATTTCTTTTGTTATTCCATTCGTTATTATACTCAATTGGTTAAAGTTTTGACTTCTATACTCCATGAAATTAGTGGAATATCCTTGATATTTGCGCTTCATCTAGTATCTTTTCATGGAAATATTATTCTGAGCATTCTTGAATTTTACTCTACAAAGTAGTATCATGTTAACAATTTGGACGTTATTAGTTCCTGGATAAATTAATTCTTGAACTTGTTTTATTGAATTCTTATATCATTGTCTTCATCTTCATGTTTATATTTTGTTGAAAGTCATCTGTGGCCTATAGTGCATAGATGGACTTGGTATGATTATGACCAGGGATTATTCAGTGTAATCATGACCGTAATGTTACAAATGATGTGGTAAAAGTCCTTATAAGCCTGTAGTGCATTAATGAACAGTTGTTGGCATGATCATGACCATTAATGAATACACAAATATCCTTGGTCCGTAGTGCATGGATAATTTGTGGTCGTGATACTAAAGAATATCATTGGCCGTAGTGCATGGGTGATTCGATGATGTGGATTATTTATTAAGCTGAGTTTCAGCGATAAAAGTCATGAAAAACCTTTTAAATCATAGAAAATAGTAGATTTTATTCTCTATTTGACTCTTCTAATGGATTGTTTGTTCCGCTGCAGTTAAACTTGATGTTTTTTATATTTTATTAGTTTAACACTGTTGAAGGCTAATGATAATTTATTTTGCATTATCTTAGTCATAATATTTCTTACTGGGCTAGTTTAGCTCACCCTTTCTTTCACTGTTCTCTTCAGGAAATGAGAATATAGCTGGGACGAGTCAGGGAACTGAGTGATGGACCATATGATAGTATTAGTAGTCCTCACTATTCTGTTAAATAGTGTGACAATAAATGTAATGAGGACTTATTCTGAGAGTGGATATTGTCTAGAAGACAATATTTCTATTAAAACTCACAGCTCTCTTGTTGTATATTATAGATTGTCTTTGTATTCTGTACCATGTATTTGGTGACTCAAAATAGGTGATGTATACCTATTTTTGGGGCGTCACAGTTGGTATCAGAGCTTAGGGATATGATCCCTGGCTAAGATGTGAGAATAGAACTAGGAGGGGAGAGACGGGGAATTCCTTCGCTAGTATGACCTACCTAAGTTTTTTTGGTATTTAATTGGTCGGTCAGAATATAGGGATAATATGTTACATGTCAATTAACCTTTTGTTTTGTGGCAGTATCTGAAAATGACATCCGAGAATGTTGAGAATAGCAATGGAGCACAGGCGACCGTTGATTCACCACATATCAATAATCAGGATAATGTGCATCATGAAGGCGACAATCCTCATACAAACAACAACACTGACCAAATGATGACTGATGGAATGTTCAGAGGCTTTATGAAATTCATGCAATAGTAGGCGAGAGCGGCTCCTATCCAAAATGTAGGTGGAACCACTGGAAACTCTCGGACGGTCACCGCTAAACATTTCAAGGAGCTGGGACCATTGGAGTTTATTGGAGAGCCAAAATCACTTAAGGCGGAAGCATAGATAAAGAAGATCACCAAGATATTTGATGTCTTGGGATGTTCCGAGGAGCAAAAGGTTCCCTTTGCCGCCTTTATGTTGCGAGAAGAGGCATATTACTGGTGGGAATCGGTAAAGCGTACTCAACTTGCCGCACTGAAAATGTCTTGGGAGAAGTTCCAAGAACTATTCAACGATAAGTACTTTCCCGAAAGTATTCGTCACGTGAAGGATGTGGAGTTCATCAAGTTGGAATAGAATAATATGACCGTGTCGCAGTACGAGGCAAAGTTTGCCGAGTTGTCCCGGTTTGCGTGCCACTTGGTGGATAATGAAGAGAGAATGACGCGGATATTTTTAAGAGGTTTGAAGCCGGAGATACGTCAACATCTTATTTCTCATAAACTGTGTTTGAATTCGGATATTGTAAATAGGGATCAGTTAGTGGAGCGTGATAACGAGTCAACGCAACTAAAAGAGAGTAGCTTGCAAAATGATAATACCAGCGAAAGAAGTCATTGAAGCGGTGACAACAAGCGTGGAGGGAATCAACAGGCCAAAAATGGTAACCACTTCGGTGGTAATCAGGGCCAAAGCAATAAGAATGGATATTTCAAGAAGAGGGAATTCAAAAATGATAGAAAGACATCAGCATCAGCATCATCACCTGTTGTTAAGGAAGAAGAATGACCACCTATTATATGCTTCAAATGCGGAGGGGAGGGACACATCATTCCAAACTGCGTGATGTCGTCCAAAGCATTTTATAATTGCGGAAGAGAAGGTCACTTAGCCCGATTTTGTCGTTCACCAAAGACAAGTTCAGCTAGGATGGAGGCATCAAAGGCCATCCTAGAAAAGTCAAAGCCAGTATTGCAAGGGAGAGCGTTTGTTATGACCTCCCAGAAAGTAAGGAACCGGAATGAGGTCATCACGGGTATGCTTATCATAAACTCTAGCGAAGTCTATACTTTATTTGATACCAGTTCTACCCATTCTTTTATTTCTCTTACTTGCGCTCAACGATTAAATTTGACTTCGGAGAAATTAGACTTTGACTTATCTGTGGAAACTCCGTTGGGAGAAACCTTCATTACATCCACTGTTTATAAGCCTTGTTTGGTTCAAATCGGTACCCTCACATTACCTGTTAATCTTATTTCGTTGAAAATAATTGCATTTGACGTGATTCTAGGGATTGATTTGTTAACTACTCATCATAAAAAAATTAATTTTTTTCATAAGGTTGTTAGCTTTCATATTCCTAATCAACCTATTATGCGAATTCAAGCGACCAAACCATTAAAATCAATCATGGTCATCTCAAGCCATAAAGCTATTCGTTTATTGAAAAACGGATGTCAAGCTTTCTTAGCCCATGTCACAGATCTAAACAAAAATACGTCAGTTTTGAATGATATTTCTATTGTTAATAAATTTCCTGACATATTCCCTGAAGAACTTATTGGCCTACCCCCAGAGCGTGAAATTAAATTTTGTATCGACCTTGAACCCAGTACAAAACCCATTTCCAAAGCCCCATATCGAATGGCTCCTATTGAACTTCAAGAGTTAAAGACCCAACTGTAGGAATTGTTAGACATTGGATTTATTCGTCATAGTACTTCTCCTTGGGGTGCTCCTGTTCTATTCGTGAAAAAGAAATATGGGAGTTTGCGACTTTGTATTGATTATCGGGAGTTGAATCATGTCACCATCAAAAATAGGTACCACTTGCCACGTATTGATGACCTGTTTGACTAGTTGCAAGGAGCCAAATTCTTTTCAAAGATTGATCTTCGTTCTGGATATCACCAATTGAAGATTAGAACCGATGACATTCCAAAGACGGCTTTCAGAACTCGGTACGAGCATTATGACTTCCTAGACATGTCCTTTGGATTGACTAATGCTCCTGCTGCCTTCAAGGATATGATGAACCGAGTATTCAAGGAATATTTGGATGTGGTCATCTTTATTGATGACATCCTTATTTATTCCAAAAGCCGTGAAGATCATGAGCAACACTTGAGGCTGACACTCCAAAACCTTCGTGAATACAAACTTTACGCCAACTTGAAGAAATGTGAGTTCTGGCTTGAGGAAGTAGCATTCCTTGGGCACACAGTATCAAGTCATGGAATATCAGTTGACCCGGCAAAGATTGAAGTAATTCAAAGCTGGGAGCAACCTAAATCAGTGACCGAAGTACGTAGCTTTCTCGACTTAGCTGGTTATTATCGGAGATTCGTGGAAGGATTTTCTCGAATAGCTACTCCATTAACTCATCTGACTCGAAAAGATACAAAGTTCGGTTGGAGCGAAGAATGTGAGAAGAGTTTTCAAGAACTCAAGAGGAGACTCATTTAAGCACCTGTTCTGACAATGCCATCTGGCTCGGAGGGATTTATCGTCTACAGTGATGCTTCGGGTAAAGGGTTGGGATGTGTTCTCATGCAACATGGGAAAGTCATAGCCTATGCCTCAAGATAACTCAAAGAATATGAGAGGAATTATCCTACTCATGACCTAGAGTTAGCAGCTGTTGTCTTCACACTTAAAATTTGGAGGCATTACTTGTATGTGGAGAAGGTGGAGATCTTTACGGATCATAAAAGCCTCAAATATTTTTTCACTCAAAAGGAACTCAACATGCGACAACGACGTTGGCTGGAACTGTTGAAAGATTATGATCATACCATCCAATACCATCCTGGAAAAGTGAACGTGGTAGCTGACGCATTGAGTAGAAGATCATATGCAAGTACGAGTGCAATATTGTCAACACAAATGCCCATTTTGTGTGACTTGTAAAGAATGGAGATAGAGTTAAAGACTCCAGGGACCCATGTGATGATGGAAAATATACGAATAGAACTTACTTTAATTGATAAAGTTAAAGCTGCTCAAGCTACAGACCTAGAGCTGATGCGTATGAGGAAGAAAGTGGAAAAAGGTGATATACCGGATGCAAGAATCGATGAAGAAGGAATACTTCGAGTCAACTCCAGACATTGTGTTCCTAACGACCCTGATTTAAAGTATAAAATCATGATGGAGGCGCACAACACACCGTTTGCAATCCATCCTGGGAGTACCAAAATTTATCATGATATTCGTCATATATTTTGGTGGAGCAATATGAAGAGAGTGATAGCGCTATTTATCTCAAGGTGTCTAACTTGTCAACGAGTTAAAGTAGAGCATCAAGTACCAAAAGGTCCATTGTAACCATTTGAAATTCTAGAGTGGAAGTGGGAAGTACATTACCATGGATTTCGTTATCGGTCTTCCTAAGGTTTCTCAAGGTATAGATGCGATTTGGGTCATTGTTGATTGATTGACCAAGTCTGCTCTTTTCTTACTAATACGAAAAACTTATACACTTAAACGTCTTGCTTGTATGTACATAAACGAGATTGTAAGACTGCATGGTATGCCAGTATCCATAGTTTCAGATCGAGACCCAAGATTCACTTCACAGTTTTGGGTTAGTTTGCAGAAAGCTATGGGAACAGATTTATGATTTAGCTCGGCATATCATCCTTAGACGGACGGACAGTTGGAGAGGAATATTCAAACTCTTGAAGATCTATTAAGACTTTGTGTCCTTGACTTCAAGGGAAGTTGGGATAAGTTCTTACCATTGGTGGAGTTTTCGTACAACAACAATTATCAAGCAAGTATTGGTATGGCTCTATTTGAGGCGTTGTATGGAAGAAAGTGTCGTTCTCCATTACGCTGGGATGAGGTGGAAGAAGCAATGTTGTTGGGACCAGAGTTGGTACGTATGACTATAGAAAAGATTCAAACGATCCGGAAACGTATAAAAACCTCACAAGATCGACAAAAGAGTTATGCTGATCTTCATCGAAAGGACGTGGAATTCGATATAGGAGATCAAGTGTTCTTACGTGTTGCTCCATGGAAAAGAATTATGAGATTTGGAAAGAGAGAAAAGCTCAATCCTCGATTCATCGGCCCTTTTTTAATCCTCGATCGAGTAGAAACTGTGGCCTATAGACTCGTTTTAACGCCAAATATGTCTCGTGTTCATAAAGTTTTTCACATATCCATGTTACGTAAATATGTGAAAGACCCGAACCACATTATTGAGTTAGAACCGGACGAAATAGCGGAAGATTTGACGTATGAAAAGGTTCCTATTCAAATCTTGGATAAAAAGGAACATATTCTACGCTCCAAGGTTATATCTCAAGTCAAAGTTTTGTAGAGAAACCACATGTTGAGGAAATGACTTGGGAGTTAGAATCTGAAATAAAATCAAGATATCCTTACCTCTTCGACATACCAGGTACGTACACTAATTTTGAGGGTGAAATTTCATAAGAAGGAGGGGTTGTAAGACCCCAGCTTTTGTGAATAAATATGAATTTTCTATAAATATCATTTTTGAATATTATGGAATGAATTTGATATAATGTTATAGTTGTGGGTAATATTTATAAATTTTATAAAGTACGCAAGTTTTTATATAATATTCGATTGGTCGGGGAATATTCGTTTTAACAGGGAATATTCGTACAATGGCACAATCATTGGTGGACCCCACAACGGAATTATTGTCGGATTGAGAAAACGACAAAAATACTTTATGAAAATAACGGCGGAAGTTTTACCGTTAACTGTTGAAATACCCGGTGTTAAAAGTACAGTGATACGCGTAGTTGCACAGTAACACATGGTATTGATTATTGATACTTATGTGATAAGTCACTCAGTTTTGTTTTATTGGTATTATTAATGTAATAAAACAGAAAAGCTTTTTATATAAAACAGAATACTTTTATAAAGTTCTTCGTTTTGTTAGGCTAATAGTAAAATCTTTTTATATAAAACAGAATACTTTTATAAAGTTATATGTTTTATTAGACAATAATTAGAATATATTATATTTTATTATGCATAGTGTTTGCATAGTGCCTGCATAGTATTTGTATAGTAAAATCTTTTATAAAGTTATTCGTTTTATTAGATTATAAATAGAATATATTATATTTTATTTAAAAGATTTTGCTTTAAATATGAACCGTCAGATTAAAGTAAATCAATCACGACCGTTCATGAGTTAGTTATTATGCAGTCTATTTTTCTATAAATAGAAGCTCATTCCTTCATTATTTCTTACGAATTCACTGAAACTCTAGAAAGAGAAATTATAGAGAAGCTATAGAAAAGTATTATGCTTCTTCCCTACTCTTATATTCAGTTTCTTTTACGGTAAGGGATATTATTTTTTGTACTCGTAAGGGGTATTATTTCTTTTGTATTCATAAATAGAACTTTTGTTATTCCATTATTTATTATTCTGCTAGAATAACCAGTATACGCGGACTACCCTATACTTGGTGACATTCTTCTAATATTCCGTCTTTATTATTATTCTATTGGAATATCTTGTCTGAGCGTTTACGCCGAACCTGGTTCCGTCTTTATTATTATTCTATTGGAATATCATGTCTGTGCGTTTACGTCGGACCTGGTTCCATCTTTATTATTATTCTGTTGGAATATCCTGTCTTTGAGTTTACGCCGGACCTGGTTCCATCTTTATTATTCTGTTAGAACATCCTGTTGGTGCGAATTTTTCTTGACCTGGTTCCGTTATTCATTATTCTGTTGGAATAACCTGTTTGTGCGGTCTATCGCATGCCTGATGATTTCTTTTGTTATTCCATTCTTTATTATACTCAGTTGGTTAAAGTTTTGACTTCTATACTACATGAAATTAGTGGAATATCCTTGATATTTGCGCTTCATCCAGTATCTTTTCATGGAAATATTCTTCTGAGTATTCATGAATTTTACTCCACAAAGAAGTATCATGTTGACAATTTGGACAATAATAGTTCCTGGATAAATTAATTCTTGAACTTATTTTATTGAATTCTTATATCATTGTCATCATCCTCATGTTTATATTATGTTGAAAGTCATCTGTGGCCTGTAGTGCATAGATGGACGGACTTGGTATGATTATGACCGAGGATTATTCGGTGTAATCATGACCGTAATGTACAAATGATGTGAAAAAGTCCTCATTGGCCCATATTGCATTGATGGACAGTTGTTGGCAAGATCATGACCATTAATGAATACACGAATATTTTTATCCCGTAGTGCATGGATAATTTATGGTCGTGATACTAAAGAATATCCTTGGTCGTAATGCAGGGGTGATTCGATGATGTGGATTACATATTAAGCTGAGTCCCAGCGATAAAAGTCATGAAAAACCTTTTAAATCATAGAAGATAATAGATTTTATCGCTGAGACTCAGCTTAATAAATAATCCACATCATTGAATCACCCCTGCACTATGGCCAAAGATATTCTTTAGTATCACGACCATAAATTATCCATGCACTACGGGCCAAGAATATTTGTGTATTCATTAATGGTCATTATCATGCCAACAACTGTCCATCAATGCACTACAGGCCAATGAGGACTTTTTCACATCATTTGTACATTACGGTCATGATTACACCGAATAATCCCCGATCATAATCATACCAAGTCCATCTATGCACTACAGGCCACAGATGACTTTCAACATAATATAAACATGAGGATGATGACAATGATATAAGAATTCAATAAAACAAGTTCAAGAATTAATTTATCCAGGAACTATTATTGTCCAAATTGTCAACATGATACTTCTTTGTGGAGTAAAATTCAAGAATACTCAGAAGAATATTTCCATGAAAAGATACTGAATGAAGCGCAAATATCAAGGATATTCCACTAATTTCATGTAGTATAGAAGTTAAAACTTTAACCAACTGAGTATAATAAAGAATGGAATAACAAAAGAAATCACCAGGCATGCGATAGACCGCACAAACAGGTTATTCCAACAGAATAATGAATAACGGAACCAGTTCATGCGTAAACGAACAGACAAGATGTTCGAATAGAATGATAAATAATGGAACCAGGTCATGCGTAAAGCACAGACAGGATGTTCCAACAGAATAATAAAGAACGGAACCAGGTCATGCATAAAGCACAGACAGGATGTTCCAACGGAATGATAAAGAACGGAATAATAACAGAAATCATCATGCATGCGGTACTTCGCATAGACAGGTTATTCCAACATAATGATAAAGAATGGAATAACAGAAGAATTTCACCAAGTATATGGTAGCCTGTAAGACCCCAACTTTTTGAATAAAGATTAAATTTTCTCGAAATATATTTTTGAATATTATGGTGTGGATTTGATATAATATTATAGTTGTGGGTAATATTTACAAATTTTGCAAAGTACGCAAGTTGTTATATAATAGTCGATTGGTCGGAGAATATTCGTTTTAATAGAAAATCTTCGTAAAATGGCACAATCATTGG
The DNA here is from genome assembly GCA_020205505.1 of Panax japonicus. NCBI lineage: Eukaryota > Viridiplantae > Streptophyta > Magnoliopsida > Apiales > Araliaceae > Panax > Panax japonicus. The sequence goes on along the minus strand of CM035105.1, from coordinate 53,786,884 downwards.
TGGATCCCCCACAACGGAATTATTGTCGGATTGAGAAAACGACAAAAATACTTTATCAAAATAACGGCAGAAGTTTTACCATTAACTATTGAACTAACCGGTAGTAAAAATACAGTAATACGCGTGGTTGCATTGTAGCACACGGTATTGATTATTGATGCTTACGTGAGAATTCACTCAGTTATACTCAATTATTACTACAGTAATTGCTGCATCATATCTCTCATATTATTGATTCGATTATTGTCATAGTATCATCTGCATAATATGTTATTTTATTAAATCAATAATTGAGACGACAAAGTTATTTATATTATTAAATTGCAATATTTACAATGTCTAGAAGTTCTGTCAATGAGAGATTTGGTCACCTAATTGCGCGCCAATAGGGAGAAATCCTTATTGGAAAGCCCCCTCTTTCCTGGGAACGACCTGGTTGATAAATATTATGAGTTATAATATTAATGATGAATGTTATTAAAATTGAAGTTGTGTTCGGAGTTGAATTTGGAGACGCGGATGAGATATTTGAGTCTAGAACGAGGAAATTAGTAAAAATAGTCTATAAACACAAAATTTTTCGGAATTCACTATTTGGTCAAAAAGTCAACAGTTGACTTTTTCGGTAAAAGTGAAATATTGAAATTTCAAAATTTATATTTTTGATAAAAATGGTTTCATTGTGTTAGAATTATTTGTGTTAGTGAAAATCAACAATTATTTCAATAATAATTAATGTCTGAAGGTTATATTGACCAATCGGGTATTTAACCAGATATATGAGCAATTGATTGCTATTATTTCACATGATTATAACTATTTGTTCAAATGTGTATACTATTGTTTCACATTCTTGTTACTATTAGGGGAGTTGGTGCAAGATTGATAATACTTGCATGACTAAGTTAAAAATGGAGGTATAGATGGAGGTACTATACTGTAATTCGTATTGTCACATGTCTAGAACTATTGATTCACATAATTTACTATTGAATCACATTATTTACTATTAGGAGAGGTAGTGCAAGTTTAATAATACTTCCATGACTAAATTAAAAATAAAGGACAAGTTGGAGGTATTGTACTGAAATTTTTCGAGCCCCAAAACGTGTAATTATCGAAACTATATTTTTCTATAAATAGAAGCTCATTCTTCCTTCATTTCTCACCATTTCACAAAAGCTTTAGAGCGATTATTATAGAGAGAAATTATAGAAAGAAGAAGAGAAGTTTGCTACCTCACTATTCCAGTATCCAGTTTTTTTAAAGGTAGGGAATATTATTTGTTGTACTCGTAGGGAGTATTATTTCTTTCTTATCCATGAAGAGAACTTCTGTTATTCCATTCTATATTATTCTATTGGAATAACCTGTATACGCGGGATACCCTATACTTGGTGAAATTCTTCTGTTATTCCATTCTTTATCATTCTATTGGAACATCATGTCTGTGCGTTTACGCCGGACCTGATTCCATTATTTATCATTTTGTTGGAACATCATGTCTGTGCGTTCTACGCCGGACCTAGTTCCGTCTTTATTATTCTGTTGGAATATCATGTCTTTGCATTTTACGACGAACCTAATTCCATCTTTATTATTCTGTTGGAATATCCTGTCTGTGCGTTTTACGCCGGACCTGATTCCATTATTTATTATTCTGTTGGAATAACCTGCCTGTGCGGTCTATCGCATGCCTGGTGATTTCTTTTGTTATTCCATTCCTTGTTATACTCAGTTAGTTAAAGTTTTGACTTCTATACTCCGTGAAATTAGTGGAATATCCTTGATATTTGCGCTTCATCCAGTATCTTTTCATGGAAATATTCTTCTGAGCATTCTTGAATTTTACTCTACAAAGCAGTATCATGTTGACAATTTTGACATTATTAGTACATGTATAAATTAATTCTTAAACTTGTTTTATTGAATTCTTATATCATTGTCATCATCCTCATTTTTATATTTTTTTGAAAGTTATCTGTGGCCTGTAGTGCATAGATGGACTTGGTATGATTATGACCAGGGATTATTCGGTGTAATTATGACTGTAATGTTACAAATGATGTGGTAAAAGTCTACATTGGCCCGTAGTGCATTGATGAACAGTTGTTGGCATGATCATGACTATTATTGAATACACAAATATTCTTGGCCCGTAGTGCATGGATAATTGTGGTTGTGATACTAAAGAATATCCTTGGCCGTAGTGCAGGGGTGATTCGATGATGTGGATTATTTATTAAGCTGAGTCTCAGTGATAAAAGTGATGAAAAACCTTTTAAATCATAAAAGACAGTAGATTTTATTCTCTACTTGACTCTTTTAATGGATTTCTTGTTCTACTGCAGTTAAACTTGATGGTTGTTAAATTGTATCAGTTTAACACTGTTGAAGGCTAACGATAAAATATTCTACATTATCTTAGTTATAATATTTCCTACTGGGCTATTTGAGCTCACCCTTTTACTTTCATTATTCTCTTCAGGAAATGAGAACGTAGCAGGGACTAGTCGGAGAACGGAGTGACGGGCCAGATGATAGCATTAGTAGTCCTCACTATTCTGTGAAATAGTGTGATAACAATTGTAATGAGGACTCTTTTTGAGTTTTTATAATCTCTAGTAAACAATATTTGTATTCAAACTCATAGCTTATGTTTTGTCGTATTGTACACGACAGTTGTATTATTAAATAGTATTTGAATTCTGTACCATGTATCTGGCGACTCAAGATGGGTGATGTATACCTATTTTGGGGGCGTCACAGTTGGTATCAAAACTTAGGGATATGATCCCTGGCTAAGATGTGAGACTAGATATAATTCGAAAAATAAAATAAAATAATAATAGTTAATTGGGCTTTCCTTATGTTTGGGTCAGATTCTATTTAAATTATTTGGACCATAATAAGTAAATGATTACATTGAATTGGGTCTTTTAATTAATTGGGTCTAAAATATATTTGTGTAATTTTAAATTCTATTTAAATTAAGAGTATTTAAATATATATATATATATATATATATATATATATATATATATATATATATATTAATAATTAAATCATTAAAACCTAGTTATACCTTATTAAGTCTGGTGAAATAAATCGTGGGTATAACATTAAAAGAAAAGGAGGCGGCGACAAGGAGATCAAAAGGGAAGAAACTAGAGCAAGTCCTTTCTTCTTTTATTGGGTTGTGGGTATAAATTTAAGGCAAGTAAATTTCTACAATATGTGATAGTACTGTTAATATGATTTGGTTATTCCCTAGAAATATATTACTTTGATTGGACATTGAATAACTGGTGAGAGTCTGAACATAGATGTGTGTAAATATGTATGTTACCTGGTGCAATTCGTTCATATATATATATATATATATATATATATATATATAGGGACCGGATCTGGTCCGGGAGTCCAGATTTTAACAAAATTCGGACCTTTTTTTTTTTTTTTTTTGCTTTTTTTTTTTGAAACAACTAAAAAAAAAAAAAAAATTTATGAAACTGAAATTTTTCAATAATACAGTGTTTTGGGTGTGATTTGGATGCCTATAACGAAACATGTATGTACAGTCTGGGCAGACTGTACATACATTGGTTGGTGTGGGTGTTAAAAACACACCCAAAACACTGTATTATTGAAAAATTTCATTTCCATAAATTTTTTTTTTTTTAGTTGTTCTACAAAAAAAAAAAAAAAAAAAAAATTTGGGGTCCGGATTTTGGGTCCTGTCCTGGAGTCCGGACAGGATCCATTCTGTATATATATATATATATATATATATATATATATATATATATATATATATATATATGTGTGTGTGTGTGTGTGTGTGTATATGTATATATATATATAGGGTCAGGATCAGGTGAGGGCTCCCTTACTTTGTTAAAATGCGGACTTTTTTTTTTGGTTTTTTTTAAACAACTAAAAAAAATATTTAATATTTTATGGAACTGAAATTTTTTCATAATACAGTGTTTTGGATGTGATTTGGGTACGTATAATAAAATATGTATGTACAGTCTGGGCAGACTGTACCACCACTTTTTGGTATAGGTATTCAAAACACGCCCAAAACATTATATTATGAAAAAATTTCAGTTCCATAAAATATTAAATATTTTTTTTAGTTGTTTAAAAAAAACAAAAAAAAAACAAAAAAAAAGTCCGCATTTTAACAAAGTAAGGAGGCCCTCACCTGATCGGTTCTGTATATATATATATATATATATATATATATATATATATATACAGGCAGGATCTAAAGCGGATCAAAAAAAACGGACCAAGGAGCGGACCAATGTAAAAACACGCGGGTTTCAGGGCCAACCCGCGGGTTGGTCCGGGTTGGCCTTAAAACCCGCGTGTTTTTACATTGGTCCGCTCCTTGGTCCGTTTTTTTGGTCCGCTTTAGATCCTCCCCGTATATATATATATATATATATATATATATATACTACAGCTTCGTTTTATATATATATTTAAAAGATTTACAGAAATTTAATAAAGGAAAAGTGATAAATAATATTATAATATTGTTATTACAATTAAAATGTATCTTTTGAGTACAAACTGAATATAGTATATTAAAATTATTGAATTTATGAAAATATAATTTGCACGAGTTCATAATTTAATTATGTGTATTATATTTTATTTTGACAATTAGATCGGATTGAGGGAGTTTAGCGGGTGATATTTGGATTCAGCGAATTATTTTGGTACTATATTAAGGTATGGATTCTGTACTTTTTCAGCGAGACTCTTTTAAATATAATTCGTTCGTTTTATTATTCGTTTAGAAATTTGGTATTTCTTCTTAGGATTATTCCTTGTTGTCCAATTTATTGTAATAGTTTCGTTTTGGCGTTGATATTAAAATTCGTATTTGAACTCCTTGAACTATTTAATCGTGTCAGTATGTTTTGGAGACTTTATTCGTATGTTCCATTATTCGTATATTTTCGTTCACATTCGGGAGTCATTTTGATCATTGACATATTGTGATAATATATAATGTTTGTATTTGATAATTCGACCTCATTTGAATATGGTCATGTAAGCCTTATGATTTGAACCCCTTTTGGCTTATATTTTATAGTTTGATCCTTAGAGTATACTTGAGTTAACCACCTGTGGGGGTACCACAGACATGTACTCTTGACACAAGGGCGTGACACCTTCCGTGGTGGTGTGATTAGTCCACGGCGTATCCTTTTGTATACTCTGGGTATGAGCTTTGGCCATTTGATATATTTGTTCAGGATATGTATGGGTCGACCCAGTATTTGATTTGATTCGATTTGTTTGGCGGATTAGTGACGTATGTGTCGTGCGTACTATCCGATTTGATTTGTATACATCATGGTACCGATGTATTTTGTTAGCCTTTGGCTATTTTTATTTGATCTCAGTTTGAAATTGTTACCGTATAACCATTTGATTCAGCCTTATTTCTTTGGGATTCTGTTGGCTATAATTATTCGATTGACAATGTTAATCATTTGTAAATTGACTCACAAATTTTATCTATTCGTAATTCGTTTGTAATTCACATGTGTTCATTCATTCAACTCTTTTAGATTCATTACTTATTGTGATATATTTATTCATTTTCATATCCGTACTGGGCAATTGGTTCACGCTGTGTTCTTTTTCCGGCAGGTAATCAGGGGTGATCAGGATATGTGTGATGAGAGCTACCTTTGATCCAATTGAGTAGATTAGCTTTTGAGATTATTATTAGACTTGGTTTTTCCTAAGATTTCGTAATTGGATGTTTTGGGGCCTATTTTGACATTTATTTCTTATTAGTAGAGACTATGTAAATGTGAAGTTCCCTCTATTTAAATTGGAGTATGTGACATTTGGTATTAAATTTTATTGGAGATATTTTGAGATTTATTAGAGGTGTGTATTTATTATGTTTGTGCGTGACATTCCTTTTTCCTTTTGGGAAATGGGGTGTTACACTAGAACTAGGAGGGGAGAGACGGGAAATTCCTTCGCTACTATGACCTACCTAAGTTTATTTGGTATTTAATTGGTCAGTTAGAGTGTAGGGATAATATTTTTCATGTCAATTAACCCTTGTTTTGTGGCATTATTTGAAAATGGCATCCGAGAATGTTGAGAACATCAATGGAGCACAGGAGACCGTTGAGTCTCCACAAATCAATAACCGGGACAATGTGCATCAGGAAGGTGACAATCCTCATGCAAACAATAACACTGACCAAATGATGAACGATAGAATATTCCGAGGCTTCATACAATTCATGAAACATCAGGCGAGAGCGGCTTCTGTCCAAAATCCAGGTGGAAACATTTGTAACTCTCGGACGGTCACCGTCAAATAGTTCAAGGAGCTGGAAACCACTTAAGGCGGAAGCATGGAAAAAGCAGATAACCAAGATATTTGATGGCTTGGGATGCTCCGAGGAACAAAAAAGTTCCCTTCGCCACCTTTATGTTGCGTGAAGAAGCAGATTACTGGTGGAAATCCGTAAAACGTACCCAGCCTGACGCACTCAAGATGTCTTGGGAGAAGTTCCAAGAGCTGTTCAACGACAAGTACTTTCCCGAAAGTATTCGTCACATAAAGGAGGTGGAGTTTATCAAGTTGGAACAAAACAATATGACCATGTCGCAATACGAGGCTAAATTTGTGGAGTTATCCCAGTTTGCATCCCATTTGGTTGATAATGAGGAGCGAATGACCTGAATGTTTTTAAGAGGTTTGAAACCGGAGATACGACAATATCTTATTTCTCATAAACTGTGTTTGTATTCAGATGTTATAAATAGGGCTCAGTTGTTGGAGCGCGATAACGAGTCAACACAACCAAGAGAAAGTAGCCAGCAGAATGAAAATACCAGTGGTAACAGTCATCGAAGCGGGGACAACAAACGTGGAGGGAATCAACATGCCATAAATGGTAACCACTTCAGTGGTAATCATAGCCAAGACAATAAAAATAGACATTTTAAGAAAAAGAGATTCAACAATGATGGAAAGACGTCAGCACTAGCACCCGTTGTTAAGGAAGGAGAACGACCACCTATCATATGCTTCAAATGCGGAGGGGAGGGACACATCAGTCCAAACTGCGCGATGCCGTCCAAAGCATGTTATAATTGTGGAAGAGAAGGTCACTTAGTTCGATTTTGTCGTTCACCGAAGATAAATTCAGCTAGGATGGAGGCACCAAAGGCCGTCCCAGAAAATTCAAAGCCGGTAGTGCAAGGGAGAGCGTTTGTTGTGACCTCCCAGAAAGCAAGAAACCCGAACGAGGTTATCACAGGTAAGCTTATCATACACTCTAGTGAAGTCTATACCTTATTTGATTTCGGTTCTACCCATTCTTTTATTTCTCCTACTTGCGCTCAACGTTTAAATTTGACTCCGGAGAAATTAGACTTTGACTTTTTTTTTGAAATTTCATTAGGAGAAACCTTCATTACATCCACTTTTTAAAAGTCTTGTTTGATTCAAATCGGTAACCGCACGTTACCTGTCGATCTTATCTCTTTAAAAATACTTGCATTTGACGTGATTCTAGGGATTGATTGGTTAACTACTCATCATGCTAAAATTGATTGTTTTCGTAAGGTTGTTAGCTTTCATAATCCTAATAAACCTATTATGCGAATTCAAGCGACCAAACCATTAAAATCAATCACGGCCATCTCAAGCCATAAAGCTATTCGTTTTATTAAAAAACGGATGTCAAGATTTCTTAGCTCATGTCACGGATTTAAACAAAAATATGTCAGATTTGAAGGATATGTCTATTGTTAATAAGTTTCCTGACGTATTCCCTGAAGAACTTCCTGGCATAGCCCCAGAGCGTGAAGTTGAATTTTGTATCGACCTTGAACCTGGTACAAAACCCATTTCCAAAGCCTCATATCAAATGGCTCTTATTGAACTTCAGGAGTTAAAACCCCAATTGCAGGAATTGTTAGACATTGGTTTCATTCATCCTAGTACATCTCCTTGGGGTGCTCCTGTTCTATTCGTGAAGAAGAAAGATGGGAGTATGCGACTTTGTATTGATTATCGGGAGTTGAATCATGTCACCATCAAAAATAGGTACCCATTGCCACGTATTGATGACCTATTTGATCAGTTACAAGGAGCATAATTTTTTTCAAAGATCGATCTTCGTTCTGGATATCATCAGCTGAAGGTTAAAACTGAGGATATTCCAAAGACTGCCTTCAGAACTCGGTACGGGCATTATGAATTCTTAGTCATGTCTTTTGGATTGACTAATGCTCCTGCTGCCTTCATGGATATGATGAACCGAGTATTCAAGGAATATTTTGATCACTTTGTGGTCGTCTTTATTGATGACATCCTAATTTATTCCAAAACCCGTGAAGATCATAAGCAACACTTGAGGCTGATACTCCAAAAGCTTCGTAAATATAAGCTTTATGGCTAGTTAAAGAAATGTGAGTTTTGGCTTGAGGAAGTAGCATTCCTTGGGCACGTAGTATCAAGTCATGGAATATCCGTTGACCCGGCAAAGATTGAAGCTATTCAAAGCTGGGAGCAACCCAAATCAGTGACCAAAGTACGTAGCTTTCTCGGTTTAGCTGGTTATTATCGGAGATTCGTGGAAGGATTTTCTCGAATCGCTACTCCATTAACTTAGCTAACTCGGAAAGATACAAAGTTTGGTTGGAGCGAGGAATGTGAGAAGAGTTTTCAAGAAATCAAAAGGAGACTCATTTCAGCACCTATTCTGACAATACTATCTGGTTCGGAGGGATTTGTCATCTACAGTGTTGCTTCGGGCAAAGGGTTAGGATGTGTTCTCATGCAACATAGGAAAGTCATAGCCTATGCCTCAAGACAACTCAAAGAATATGAGAGGAATTATCCTACTCATGATCTAGAGTTGGCAGCTGTTGTCTTCGCACTTAAAATTTGGAGGCATTACTTGTATGGGGAGAAAGTGGAAATCTTTACAGATCATAAAAGCCTCAAATATTTCTTCACTCAAAAGGAACTCAACATGCGACAACGACGTTGGCTTGAATTATTGAAAGATTATGATCATACCAACTAATACCATCCTGGAAAAGCGAACGTGGTAGCTGACACATTTAGTAGAAGATCATATGCGGGTATGAGTGTAATATTCACAACACAAAAGTCCATTTTGTGTGACTTGCAAAGGATGGAGATAGAGTTAAAGACTCCAGGAACCCATGTAATGATGGCGAATATACGACTAGAACCAACTTTAATTGATAAAGTTAAAGTTGCTGAAGTTACAGATCCGGAGCTGATGCGTATGAGGAAGAAAGTGCAGAAAGGTGCTATGCTGGAAACAAGAATCGATGAAGAAGGAATACTTCGAGTCAACTCCAGAATTTGTGTTCCTAATGACCCTGATTTAAAGTATAAAATAATGATGGAGGTGCACAACATACCGTTTACATTCCATCCTGGGAGTACCAAAATGTATCGTGATCTTCGTCATACATTTTGGTGGAGCAATATGAAGAGAGAGATAGCGTTATTTATCTCAAGGTGTCTAATTTGTCAACGAGTTAAAGCGGAGCATCAAGTACCAAAAGGTCCATTGCAACCACTTGAAATTCTAGAATGGAAGTGGGAGCACATTACCATGGATTTCGTTATCAGTCTTCCCAAAGTTTCTCAAGACATAGATGCGATTTGGGTCATTGTTGATAAATTGACCAAGTCTGCTCATTTCTTACCGATACGAGAAACTTATACACTTGAACGTCTTGCTCGTATGTACATAAACGAGGTTGTAAGATTGCATGATATGCCAGTATCCATAGTTTCTGATCGAGACCCAAGATTAACTTCAAGATTTTGGGTTAGTTTACAAAAATCTATGGGCATGGATTTATAATTTAGCTCGGCATGTCATCCTCAAACGGACGGGCAGTCGGAGAGGACGATTCAAACTCTTGAAGATCTATTAAGACTCTATGTCCTTGACTTCAAGGGAAGTTGGGACAAGTTCTTACCATTGGTGGAGTTTTCCTACAACAACTGTTATCAAGCAAGTATTGGCATGGCTCCATTCAAGGCGTTGTATGGAAGAAAGTGTCGTTCTCTAGTATGCTAGGATGAGGTGGGTGAAGCAACGTTGTTGGGACCAGAGTTCGTACATATGACTACGAAAAAGATTCAAATGATCTGACAACGTATAAAAACCTCACACGATCGACAAAAGAGTTATGCTGATCTTCATCGAAAGGACGTGGAATTCGATATAGGAGATCATGTGTTGTTACGTGTTGCTCCATGGAAAGGAGATACAAGATTTGGAAAGAGAGGAAAACTCAATCCTCGATTCATCAGCCCATTTTTAATCCTCGATCGAGTAGGAACTGTGGCCTATAGACTCGCTTTACCTCCAAGTATGTCTCATGTTCATAACGTTTTTCACATATCCATGTTACGTAAATATGTGAAAGACCCAAACCACATTATTGAGTTAGAACCGAACGAAATAGCAGAAGATTTAAAGTATGAAGAGGTTCCTGTTAAAATCTTGGATAAGAAGGAACATATTATACGCTCCAAGGTTATACCTCAAGTTAAAGTTTTATGGAGAAACCACGATGTGGAAGAAATGACCTGGGAGTTAGAATTTGAGATGAAATCAAGATATCCTTACCTCTTCGACATACCAGGTACGCACCCTAATTTCGAGGATGAAATTTCATAAGAAGGGGAGGTTGTAAGACCCCAACTTTTTGAATAAAGTTTAAATTTTCTTGAAATATATTTTTGAATATTATGGTGTGGATTTGATATAATGTTATAGTTGTGGGTAATATTTACAAATTTTGCAAAGTACGCAAGTTGTTAAATAATATTCGATTGGTCGGGGAATATTCGTTTTAACAGGAAATATTCGTAAAATTTCACAATCATTAGTGGACCCCCCACAACGGAATTATTGTCGAATTGAGAAAAACGACAAAAATACTTTATGAAAATAATGGCGGAGGTGTTACTGTTAAAACTGTTGAACTACCCAGTAGTAAAAGTACATTAACACGCGTAGTTGTACAGTAGCACACGGTATTAATTATTGATGCTTACGTGAGAAGTCACTCAGTTATACTCAATTATTACTACAGTAATTGTTGCATCATATCTCTCATATTATTGATTCGATTATTATCATAGTATCATCAGCACAATATGTTATTTTATTAATTTAATAATTGAGACGACAAAGTTATTCATATTATTAAATCGCAATATTTACAATGTCTAGAAGTTCTGTCAAGGAGAGGTTTGGTCACCTAATTACGCGCCAATAGGGAGAAATCCTTATTGGAAATGCCCCTTTTTCCTGGGAACGACCTGGTTGATAAATATTGTGAGTTATAATATTAATGATGAATGTTATTAAAATTGAATTTGTGTTCGGAGTTGAATTTGGAGACGTAGACGTGATATTTGAGTCCGGAACGATGAAATTAATAAACATAGTCTATAAACACAAAATTTTCTGAAATTCACTATTTGGTCAAAAAGTCAATAGTTGAATTTTTTGGAAAAAGTCAAACTTCAAAGTTTCAAAATTTATATTTTTGATAAAAAAAAATGGTTTCATTGTGTTGGAATTATTTGTGTTAGTGAAAATCGATAATTATTTCGATAATAATTATTGTTTGGAGGTTATATTAACCAATCGGGTATTTAACCGGATAAATGAGCAATTGATTGCTATTATTTCACATGATTATAACTATTTGTTCACATGTGTATACTATTGTTTCATATTCTTGTTACTATTAGGGGAGTTGGTGCAAGATTGATAATACTTGCATGACTAAGTTAAAAATGGAGGTATAGATGGAGGTACTATACTGTAATTCATATTTTCACATGTCTAGAACTATTGATTCACATAATTTACTATTGAATCACATTATTTACTATTAGGGGAGGTGGAGCAAGTTTGATAACACTTCCATGACTAAATTAAAAATAAAGGAAAAGTTTGAGTTATTGTACTGAAATTTTTCGAGCCCCAAAACGTGCAATTATTGAAACTATATTTTTCTATAAATAGAAGCTCATTCTTCCTTCATTTCTCACCAATTCACAAAAGCTTTAGAGCGATTATTATAGAGAGAAATTATAGAAAGAAGAAGAGAAGTCTGTTACCTCATTATTCCAGTATCCAATTTTTCTAAAGGTAGAGAATATTATATGTTGTACTCGTAGGGAGTATTATTTCTTTCTTATCCATGAAGAGAACTTCTGTTATTCCATTCTTTATTATTCTATTAGAATAACCTGTATACGCGGGCTACCATATACTTGGTGAAATTCTTCTGTTATTCCATTCTTTATCATTCTGTTGGAACATCCTATCTGTGCGTTTACGCCGGACCTAGTTCCATTATTTATCATTTTGTTGGAACATCCTGTCTGTGCGTTCAACGCCGGACCTAGTTCCGTCTTTATTATTCTGTTGGAATATCATGTCTTTGCATTTTACGACGAACCTGATTCCATCTTTATTATTCTGTTGGAATATCCTGTCTGTGCGTTTTACGCCGGACCTGATTCCATTATTTATTATTCTGTTGGAATAACCTGCCTATGCGGTCTATCGCATGCCTGGTGATTTCTTTTGTTATTCTATTCCTTGTTATACTCAATTGGTTAAAATTTTGACTTCTATACTCCATGAAATTAGTGGAATATCATTGATATTTGCGCTTCATCCAGTATCTTTTTATGGAAATATTCTTCTGAGTATTCTTGAATTTTACTCTACAAAGCAGTACCATGTTGACAATTTGGACATTATTAGTTCCTGTATAAATTAATTCTTAAACTTGTTTTATTGAATTCTTATATCATTGTCATTATCCTCAAGTTTATATTTTTTTTGAAAGTCATCAGTGGCCTGTAGTGCATAGATGGACTTGGTATGATTATGACCAGGGATTATTCGGTGTAATCATGACCGTAATGTTACAAATGATGTGGTAAAAGTCCTCATTGGCCCGTAGTGCATTGATGGACAGTTGTTGGAATGATCATGACCATTATTGAATACACAAATATTCCTGGCCCGTAGTGCATGGATAATTTTGGTCGTGATACTAAAGAATATTCTTGGTCGTAGTGCAGGGGTGATTCAATGATGTGGATTATTTATTAAGTTGAGTCTCAGCGATAAAAGTGATAAAAAAAACCTTTTAAATCATAAAAGATAGTAGATTTTATTCTCTACTTGACTCTTTTAATGGATTGTTTGTTTTACTGCAGTTAAACTTGATGGTTGTTATATTGTATCAGTTTAACACTTTTGAAGGCTAACGATAATATATTCTGCATTATCTTAATCATAATATTTCCTACTGGGCTAGTTGAGCTCACCCTTTTATTTTCATTGTTCTCTTCAGGAAATGAAAACGTAGTAGGGACTAGTCGGGAAACGGAGTGACGGGCCAGATGATAGCATTAGTAGTCCTCAATATTCTGTGAAATAGTGTGATAACAATTGTAATGAGAACTCCTTTTAAGTTTGTATAATCTCTAGTAGACAATATTTGTATTCAAACTCACAACTTATGTTTTGTCGTATTGTACACGACAGTTGTATTATTAAGTTATATTTGAATTCTGTACCATGTATCTGGCAACTCAAGATGGATGACGTATACCTATTTTGGGGTCGTCACATAGCCCGCGTATACAGGTTATTCCAATAGAATAATAAAGAATGGAATAACAGAATTTCTCTTTATGAATACAAAAGAAATGATACCCCTTACGAGTACAACAAATAATATCCCTTACCTTTAGAAAGAAGAGTACTGGATAAAGAAGTAGTGAAGTAGCAGAAAATTTTTCTTCTTTCTCTCTATAGTTTCTCTCTCTAGAGTTTTAGTGAATTCATAAGAAATAACGAAGGAATAAGCTTCTATTTATAAAAGAAAGGACTGCATATTAACTAATTCATGAAAGGTCCAGATTGATTTACTTTAATCGGCGGTCCAGATTTAAACAAAATCTTTTAAATAAAATATAATATATTCTATTTAAAATCTTATAAAACAAATAACTTTATAAAAGTATTCTATTTTATATAAAAAAATTTACTATGCAAAACACTATGCAACACTATGCATAATAAAATATAATATATTCTAATTATTGTCTAATAAAATAAATAACTTTATAAAAGTATTCTGTTTTATATAAAAAGATTTTACTATGCAAGCACTATGCAAACATTATGCATAATAGAATATCATATATTCTATTTATAGTCTAATAAAACGAATAACTTTATAAAAGTATTTTGTTTTATATAAAAAGTTTTTCTATTTTATTACATTAATAATACTAATAAAACAAAACTCATCATCATTATTATTATTCACACTATTAATCGACCAGGTCGTTCCCAGGAAAGAGGGGGCTTTCCAATAAAGATTTCTCCCTATTGGCGCGTAATTAGGTGACCAAACCTCTCCTTGACAGAACTTCTAGACATCGTTAATATTGCAAATAATAATATTAATAACCTTGTCGTCTCAATTATTGATTTAATAATATATACAATATTGATAATAATTGAATCAAATAACGTGAGATACTATGTAATAATTACTGTAGCAATAATTGAACAAAACTGAGTGACTTCTCACATAAGCATCAATAATCAATACTGTGTGCTACTATGTAACCACGCGTATTACTGTACTTTTAACACCGGGTGTTTCAACAGTTAACAGTAAAAACTTTTGCCGTTATTTTCATAAAATATTTTGTCATTTTCTCAATCCGACAATAATTCTGTTGTGGGGTCCACCAATGACTGTGTCGTTGTACGAATATTCCCTGTTAAAACGAATATTTCCCGACCAATCGAATATTATATAACAACTTGTGTACTTTGCAAAATTTATAAATATTACCCACGCCTATAACATTATATCAAATTTACTCCATAATATTCAAAAATGATATTTATAGAAAATTCATCTTTATTTATAAAAGTTGGGGTCTTACACAATTCCTCGCCCATACAAAGAATTGTTCAACTTAACCACTATATCAATATAGGAAGCTAAGTGGTTCTCAAACCAAGTACAAATTCCCCGCCCATACAAGAAATCATACAACTTAGTTGCTGACATGAGTCCTCAATTAAAATCCAACATAATCCTAGCCCCATACTTACTCCATACGAATTTTGTTTTATCCGTATTGCATCATTCACAACTCTTTTCTGAGTTTTAATAGTATTGATTCATAGTACAACTGACACACAAAAATTTTGCTATAAAATTTGCAATCATTTGATTGATCCTCCTCCCTGCTATGACCTTATCAGATCACGATGTGATCTCATCGCATTATCCTCATCCCTTCTATGTTATGATCACCACGAATCTTGTACACCAATTCTATAACTATTGTGGAAGATATAAACATAATTTGTTTATACAAATACATTTATAAATAATCCCCAAGGTCTATAACCTTAACTTAATACCGGAATTCAAAATCCTAATCGACATACAATGTCATTATCATACAATACTATTACAATTTTAACTTGTACAATAATCCAATGTTGGAATTATCTTTGACTTTTCTTGTATCCAATATTTCATCTTAATCTGAAATTTTTATCATGATATAGCAAGGGTGAACAACAAGTTTGCCCAGCAAGTTTAAGTTCAAGGAAAGATATATCATGATTGAAAGAATGAATAATAAGCTGAAAAACTTTCAACAATATAATAATTGTGAAAGAACATGAATCAATTTTCATAACTGAAAGACCAAGACAATAAAAATGAATGGCCAACAATGAACATGAACAACTATAACTAAACCAAATGGTAATGAAGGTGATCAGCCTTCATACCTGATGAACATATGCAACATGCACAATGTGTGAATCAATAAATTATAGACGTGATGTAATCAACAATGATTAATCACTAGTTAAAAGTATAGTTTGAGTAACTTGCTTGTACCATCGACTACTACTACGCAATCTATTTTAGCTTCAGCTGAAAACCTAATATTGATAATATCAATCTCCAAATTAGAATAATATCATCACATATACTACTGCTATATACAATCATAATATAACTTAAACACATAAGCACATATCCTTGATAGTCACTAAAACACATAAGACCCCGATATCGAGTCAAACTATTTCAATCTGAATTGAGTTCGGTACTATTTCGTTGTCCCGATTGCATAATCGGATAATTATCGAGCATGGTTTCAATAAGACTTTACTTAAACGCTTCAATATTATCTTAGATAATTTATTATTAATCAAAACATTTTTCAATATCTCATAATAATTTTAAAATAATTATTATCATTTACAATGATTTTTCAATCATTAATATCATTTTAAATTATTTAAAATACCACATAATTCTATAATCATTAATATTTAATTAATTTCAAATATTAATGAAATACATGTCAAAATATTATAAATTATTTATTATAACTAAAAGTATTTTTAATACCTTAATATACCTTTAAATGATTTTAAAGTATTTTAAACCATTATTAATTAACTGCCATTAATATAAAAATATTAATGTATTTCATGACAAAATACTAAAAGTTATGTTTTATAACTTAAAACCTTTAAATTATATTTAAATGATTTTTAAAATATTAAAACTATTTTTCCATAATTTATTTAATATACTTAATAAATAAATTTATTATCATTAATATTAAATTATTAATGAAATCCATCCTAAAATATTAAAAGTCATTCAAAATAACTTAAAATATTTTCTAACACTTAAATATATTTTCAAAAGATTTTTAAAATATTAAAATCATTTTTAATTAATTTATTTAATATAATTATTAAATAAATTTAATATCATTAATATTAAAATATTAATGAAATATATCTCAAATTATTAAAAGTTAATTTTTATACCTTAAAATAATTTTTATAAATTAATTTTGAATTTTTCATAAATTTTTTTCCATTTTATTCTAATTATTTAAGTTAAATAATTCATTTTTAATAAAACTGTCGCTAAAAGGGCCTATCACGAGAAGACTGCCACTATAGGTGTTCTTGAGCCCTCAAGAACCTTCAAAGTTAGTTTCTAGTTGCCTAGTTTGACCACTTGTAGATCTTTGATCTTGATGTTTCTGGGCATGTAGGTGTATTGGTAATGTAGTATTGATGTAATACTACGTGTACAAACTAAGTTCAGGGCCAAACTACTTCATATCATGAAGATATTAAGCATCAAAAGTCATGTCAGAGCTGTTCTTCATTTTTTGGGTTACCCAGAAAATAAGAACAGTGGCAAGGGTCCTACTTTGGATCTTAATAACTTGAATTATGGGCTTACTCTAAGTGTTAAAGTGTAACACTTATGTAGTACGTATGTCAAGGTACGAAGGTAATACACTTTTGTAGCTTAACAACATCACAACTGAAAGATCTAGGCCAGTCAAGATGGTGTCGGAACTTGTTCTTGAAGAAATCTGGGTTTTCCAGAATTCTTCCCAGTCAGTTGGTCAACCCAGTTTTGACAAAGAATAACTTTGATCTTGTTGATGATTTAAATGTTCTAGTGTCATGGTTTGGTAGTCCATATGTTAGATTACAAAAGTTATACACTTACATGTCCTAACAACTTAACAACATCAAGATCTAAGGCATGAAAAATGTTGTCAGACAGATCTAGGTTTCTAGGTTTTCCAAATTTCCAGATTTTGTGATTGGTCAACCATGTTTGACCATGAATAACTTGAGATCTAGACATGGTATGAACTTGATTCCACTACCAGTCTACTCTCCTCATGGCATAGAACATCAATGATATAATTAGCCATCCTAACATCTAACAGAGTGAGATCTAAAGGCTCTGACATATGGCTGTCAGACCTCAAAATTAGGGTTCTTGATTGTTTTCAAAATTCTTATTTTCTTGCATTTAGATGTTATGAATCCATGATGTGACATCATAGGTCACTAAATAACATCGTAAAACACTAATCTAAACAACAAAACACATAGTTCACATAAATCATAAGGATCTACAAAGAATTAGGGTTTATACCTTTTTAATGCTCAATCTTGATTCTGCCCTTATGATCTTATCTTGACTTATGTATGGGATGATAAGGCTTAACTTCTTACTGATTTCCTCTCAACATTTCGAGAATTAGAGAGAGAGAAAGTGTTGGCCACGTTAGAAAATAAAGTAAAGGTTTTCTTAACTTTTAACTTTTAATCTTTTGATTCATTGAATATGGATGATGCTAGGTGGCGCACATGTTGGCTGATTGGAGAGATATAGAGCACATGGAAAATCTCCCCTTTGATGACTCAGAAGATTTGGCAATATCTTTTGCTTAAAGTTTAAGTAAAAGGGTATTTTGGTAATTTTTCACCTACTAATAGTATTTTGGTCATTTCCTCTACAATTTGAAGGGTAATTTGGTCTTTTCATATATATCACATAACTTTTAACCCTTAGGTCTTAATACTTAACATTAGGGTTCTCAAATTAGGGTTTAGGATTCCTAAAAATGAAATTAGGGTTTTCAAAGCTGGAATTAGGATTTCTAACAAATCGCTAGGGTTTCTTAACTGAACATCGAAGTTCTTATCATAATATTAGGGTTTGTCAATTATATAACTTAACTTATCTGATCAACAATTGCCCCTTAACCACATATTGTACACACATATTCACAATACACAAAATCATATACCTCGCTATAAGATATTCACTTACCGTTGGTAATTTATACAAATCCTTCATAAAAATTTTAAATCCATACCTTATTTTCCAGTCTAGGTTTTATTATTCAACCTTTATTTAAGCTTTTTTTAATCGCCTAAATTCTTTGGTTGTCACATCCCCATCTAAAGGTGTGCACCTTAGTAGATCCTTAATTGTTCCGGAACTAGCGTAAACACTAACGTTTCTGTACATAGTCGGACTGAGGTTTCTAAAAATAATTTCTCAATAATTTAGATGTTCAAAATTATACTTATTTCACAGTTCCAAATCACATAATATCATTATCTAAATCAAAATTCTATTTTGATACATGATCTGAGTTTTTAAATAGAGTAACATTTTTATTCAAATGGAAGCCTTAAATAAAGTATAACAATTTTTGAAACAATACATTTAGGCATCCGAATAATTACAAAAGGGCAAAAAGCACCTTTACCTCCACGTGGTCGTTGACTTGTAAGTAATTGACCATTAAACTTTAAAAATATACAATTACAACACTGTGCTTTCTAAAAATAAAAATTTAGGTCATTCCGTCCAATTTCTTGGACGGACGTCAAATAATTACACACGTGGCACTGAAAAAAAAAATTAAAAATTATTATTTTCTTATTTTGCAATACCAAAATAAAATCAAAAATAAAATCATTGATTATGTGGCAAAAAAATGATTAAAATAATAATAAATAAAATTAATTCATTTTAAAATAATTACTTTTTAAATCAAATAATTAATTTTAAAAATAAAAATAAAATAATAAATTTTAAAATAAAATAATTGAAATAATAAAATTAAAATAAATATTTAGAATTAATAATTAATCATTAACTTGTAAAATGATTTTTTTATTTTTATTTTTAAAATTAATTATTAATCATTCTGGTTAAAAAAAATCATTAACATGTAAAAAATTTATTTTTGCCACATAAAAAAAACTCTGCTTTTGTTTATAAAAACATAATTTTTTTTAAAACATAATTTTTTAAAAACATATTTTTTTAAAAACAAAATTTTATTTTACAAGTTAAAAAAAAATTCTGTTTTTATTTTTAAAAATGGAATTTTTTTAAAACATAATTTTTTTTTTATGTGGCAAAAATAATTTTTTTAAAAGTTAATACTTTTTTTAACCAGAATGATTAATAATTAATTTTAAAAATAAAAATAAAATAATCATTTTACAAGATAATGATTAATTAGTAATCATTAATTCCAAATATTTATTTTTATTTTATTATTTTAATTATTTTATTTTTAAATTAATTATTTATTTTTATTTTTAAATTAATTATTTTATTTAAAATTTAATTGTTTTAAAATGATTTAATTATTATTTATTTTAATTTTATTATTATTTTAATCATTTTTTGCCACATAATCAATTATTTTATTTTTGATAATTTTTTGTATTGCCACATAAGAAAATAATAATTTTTGAATTTTTTTTCAATGCCACGTGTGTAATTATTTGACGCCCGTCCAAGAAATTGGACGGAATGACCTCAATTTTCATTATTAGAAAGCACAGTGGTCCAATTGCATATTTTTAAAGTTCAGTGGTCAATTGCTTACAAGTCGACAACCACGGGGGATAAAGGTGCTTTTTGCCATTACAAAAGCATACATAATTATAAATGAAAATTTCAAAAAACTAAATAGCTTGGAAAGTCACTTACCTTGATATCGTTGAACACAAATTTAATAGTCGAACAATTCCTAAATATAAATTTAGAACAATTAAATGTCAAAAGGATATAATTCTATTATTAATTAACAGCTTTCTTATTATTATTATAACAATAAGTATATTTACAAAATATTCTTTCCATATATAATTCTTTTTCAAACAAATATTACAATTATGTCAAAATAATAATCTTAATATAAAATAATAATTAAAGTTAATAATATTAATCCAAAACTATTAATTAATAATCTAAATACAAAGCAATTATTAAAACTACAAAAATAACGACAATGAAAAATACTAATTACTAACAAATAAACAAAAATATCCATTTTAACTAACAAACTAAATACAATATTTAACATAATAACAATACAAAAAAATTACATAAGAAACATATCCACAAATAAGAGCTCCACAGACAGCCTACGCACTCAAAGCCAAAATTTAACTAATGAGGTTTTTATAAAAAAAAAAAAAAAAAACCTCCCACAACAAAGCCTTTCTCAAAATTGGAAGTCTTATTATTGGTGAATGAAACAAAAAGGGCTAAGCCCTTTAATTTTTAGACTTAGGAAAAGGTAAGGGTTTCAAGTTTAGAAGATGTGGGAGTTGGGTCATTACAAATATCTTATCGGGAGATTTATTTTGTGTTAGCATTGTGTCTCGTACCGCAAAAGGTTTTAGAAATTTATCCCACGCGGAAGGTTCAAAAGCGCGTATTTAGGCAAAACTATGGGCAAGTCTCTAGAACGTTCTCCAATTTTATAAAAAGAGCTACCTAGTTCTACATGGTTGTAGAACAATCTAGATTTATAGAGAAGCTTGTGGAGTATTTTATGAAAGTCCTAGAGAATACTCAAGACAATTGTAGAATATGTATGTATCTAGAACTTGTAAATAGAACTTTCTAGGAAGTTACTTATAATTTTAGGCTCTAGAATCCTCCATTGAGGAGGTGGGATGACTATAAATAGGAGGTGTCCTTATTTGGCCAAATCGTTGAATCAAATCGAATCGAAT
The DNA here is from genome assembly GCA_020205505.1 of Panax japonicus. Lineage (NCBI taxonomy): Eukaryota > Viridiplantae > Streptophyta > Magnoliopsida > Apiales > Araliaceae > Panax > Panax japonicus. The sequence continues at coordinate 53,765,354 of CM035105.1, read as the reverse complement.
GAGATAGAATCCAATTTAAGGCCATCATACCAAAAGCATTTTCCAAAACTCTTTTGTAAAGCTTTCTTGTGTTCAATATAAAGCATTCATTCTTAAGTGCTCTCTTGTTCCTTGTTAAGATTCATTTCTAGTTCTTTTAGTGTTTACTCGGTGCAAGGCTTACGTAGTAACTTTTTAGGGAGATCGTTGTCTAAGACCGTACAGTGATCGCTTATAATTTTCTAAGGTCATGACAGTTAGTATCAGAGATAAGGTTTTAACGAAGGCATTCATTACTACTAAACACCATGTCGAATGTTACGGAGGAGCAACAAATGGGTAGGGAGGAGATGATCAACCCTTTCAAGAGGTAATAAATCACGTGATGGCTACCATGGAAGTGCAGGTGATAAGTCTTGAGGTTGTCATGGCGGATGTCAAAGAGTAGATTGATCGATTTGAACATAATGTGGAGGACTTTATCAAGGGGATCGACGCTAAGATTGTGAGACCCCAGATTTTATGAATAAATATTTAATTTTCTCGAATTATATTTTTTAAAATTATGGTGTGGATTTGATATAATATTATAGTTGTGGGTAATATTTATAAATGTTGCAAAGTACGCAAGTTGTTATAAAATATTCGTTTGGTCGGGGAATATTCTTTTTGTCGGGGAATATTCGTACGACGGTACAATCATTGGTGGACCCCACAATGGAATTATTGTCGGATTGAGAAAACGACAAAAATACTTTATGAAAATAACGGCGGAGGTGTTACCGTTAATACTGTTGAACTACTCGGTAGTAAAAGTACAGTAATACGCGTTGTTGCATAGTAGCACACGGTATTGATTATTGAGGCTTACGTGAAAAGTCATTCAGCTATACTCAATTATTGTTACAGTAATTGCTGCATCATATCTCTTATATTATTGATTTAATTATTGTCACAGTATCATCTGTATAATATGTTATATTATTTAAACAATAATTGAGACGACAAGTTATAATGATTAATAATTGTTGAAAGATTAATTATGTGTTGATTAAAAATAAAATGATTTCTGGTAAATTTTTTATTCAATCCTTGATGTATATAAAGAGTATATTATTAGACGTTGGTGATAAGTTTAATTATTTATGGGGGGCCATATGTCGTCATCTAAGAGTCTCTTTCGTAAATAGTAATTACTTTTGTAAATAGTAATTATTTTCGTAAATAGTAATTACCTTCGTAAATAGTAATTACCTTCGTAAATAGTAATTACCTTCGTAAATAGTAATTACCTTCGTAAATAGTAATTACTTTTGTAAATAGTAATTATTTTTATAAATAGTAATTACCTTCGTAAATAGTAATTACCTTCGTAAATAGTAATTAACTTCGTCAATAATAGTTACCTTCGTCAATAGTAGTTGTCTCTTCAATATTACCAAGAGTTAACTGCCTCTTCGGTGTTCCAAGGGTTAATTACCCTTTCGCAAATAGTAGTTGTCTCTTCAATATTACCAAGAGTCATTTTGACCCTTCGTTAAGACCAAGAGCCACCCTCAGTTTTTCTATAAATAGAAAGCTCATTCCTTCATTATTTCTTACGAATTCGCTCAAGCTATAGAGAGAAAGAAGAAAAGTATTCTGCTACTTCACTTATATCCAGTTCTTCTAAGGTAGGGAATATTATTTGTTGTACCCGTAAGGGGTGTTATTCTTTCTTCTTGAAGAGAACTTATGTTATTCCATTCTTTGTTATTCTGTTGGAATAACCTGTAAAAGTGGCATACCCTATACATGACCTGTATACGCGGTACACCCTATACTTGGTGAAATCCTTATGTTATTCCATTCATTATTATTCTGTTGGAATAACCGGTATACGCGGAATACCCTATACTTGGTGACATCCATTTACTATCCTGTCTTTATATTTTTGTCGGAATATCCTGTCTGTGCTATACGCCGGACCTGGTTCCATCTACTATTCCGTCTTTATTATTCTGTCGGAATATCCTGTCTGTGCTATACGCCGGACCTGGTTCCATCATTTATTATTCTGTTGGAACATCCTGTCGGTGTGAATTTCACCTGACCTGGTTCCTTTATTATTATTCTGCTGGAATAACCTGTCTGTGCGGTCTCTATCGCATGCATGGTGGTACCTTTTGTTATTGTATTCGGTATTACTCAGTTGGATAAAACTTTGACTTCTATACTCCATGAAATTAGTGGAATATCCTTGATATTTGCGCTTCATCCAGTATCCTTTCATGAAAATATTCTTCTGATCATTCTTGAATTTTACACCACAAAACAGTATCGTGTTGACAATTTGGACGTTAATAATTTCTGGATAAAATAATTCTTGAACTTGTTTTATTGAATTCTTATAAAATTGTCATCATCCTCTTATTTATATTTTTGAAAGTCATCTGTGGCCTGTAGAGCATGGATGGACTTGGTATGATTATGACCAGGGATTATTCGGTATAATCATGACCGTAATGTTACAAATGATGTGGTAAAAGTCTCATTTGCCGTAGTGCATTGATGGACAGTTGTTGGCATGATCATGACCATTAATGAATACACAAATATTCTTGGCCCGTAGTGCATGAATAATTGTGGTCGTGATACTAAAGAATATCCTTGGCCGTAGTGCAAGGGTGATTCGATGATGTGGAATATTTATTAAGCTGAGTCTCAGCTATAACGATGATGAAAAACCTTTTAAATCATAAAAGATAGTAGTTTTTATATTCTACTTGACTCTTTTAATGGAATACTGGTTCCGCTGCAGTTAAAATTGATGGTTATTATATTTTATCAGTTTAACACTGTTGAAGGCTAATGATAATTTATTCTGCATTATCTTAGTCATAATATTTCTTACTGGGCTAGTTGAGCTCACCCTTTCTTTCACTGTTCTCTTCAGGAAATGAGAATATAGCTGGGACGAGTCGGGGAACGAAGTAATGGTCCAGAGGATAGCATTAGTAGTCCTCACTATTCTGTTAAATAGTGTGACAATAATTGTATTGAGGACTCCTTTTGAGTTTGTATGATCTCTAGTAGACAATATTTGTATTCAAACTCACAGTTATATTTTGTCGTATTGTACACGACACTGGTATTAGTAAGTTGTATTTGAATTCTGTACCATGTATCTGGCGACTCAAGATGGGTGATGTATACCTAATTTTGGGGGCGTCACAGTTGGTATCAAAGCTTAGGGATATGATCCCTGGCTAAGATGTGAGACTAGAACTAGGAGGGGAGAGACGGGGAATTCCTTCGCTAGTATGACCTACCTAAGTTTATGTGCTATTTTATTGGTCGGTCAGAATATAGAGATAATATGTTATATGTCAAGTAACCTTTTATTTTGTGGCAGTATCTTAAAATGACATCTGAGAATGTTGAGATTATCAATGGAGCACAGGAAACCGTTGATTCTCCACAGATCAATAGTCAGGACAATGTGCAACAGGATGGCGATAATCCTCTTGTAAACACCAACACTGATCAATTGACGAACGACGGTACGTTTAGGAGCTTTTTAGAATTCATGCAACATCAGGCGAAGGCGGCTCCTGTTCATAACGCAGGAGGAAGCAATGGCAATCCACGGTTGGTTACCGCTAAACAGTTCAAGGAGCTGGGACCACCAGAGTTTAAGGGAGAGCCAAAACCACTTATAGCTGAAACATGGATAAAGCAGATCACCAAGATATTTGATGTCTTGGGATGTTCCGAGGAGCAAAAGGTTCCCTTTGCCGCCTTTATGTTGCGCGGAGAGGCAGATTACTGGTGGGAATCGGTAAAACGTACTCAACCTGCTGTACTGAAGATATCTTGGGAGAAGTTCCAGGAGCTGTTCAACGACAAATACTTTCCCGAAAGTATTCGCCACATGAAGGAGGTGGAATTTATCAAGTTGGAACAAAACAATATGACCGTGTCGCAATACGAGGCAAAATTTGCGGAGTTATCCCGGTTTGCGTCCCACTTGGTGGATAATGAAGAGAGAATGGCGCGAATGTTTTTAAGAGGTTTGAAGCCGGAGATACGTCAACATCTTATTTCTCATAAATTGTGTTTATATTCAGATGTTGTAAATAGGGCTCAGTTAGTGGAGCGCGATAACGAGTCAACTCAACTAAAAGAGAGCAGCCGGCAAAATTATAATACCAGCGAGAGTGGTCATCGAAGCGGTGACAACAAGCGTGAAGGAAATCAACAGGCCAAAAATGGTAACCACTTCGGTGGTAATCAGGGCCAAAACAATAAGAATGGACATTTCAAGAAGAGAAGATTCAACAATGATGGAAAGACGTCAGCACCAACACCTGTCGTTAAGGAAGGAGAAAGACCACCTATCATATGCTTCAAATGCGGAGGGGAGGGACACATCAGTCCAAATTGCGCGATGCCGTCCAAAGCATGCTATAATTGTGGAAGAGAAGGTCACCTAGCCCGATTTTGTCGTTCACCGAAGACAAGTTCAGCTAGGATGGAGGCACCAAAGGATGTCCCAGGTAAGCCAAAGCCGATAGTTTAAGAGAGAGAGCATTTTTTTTTTCCGTGACGAGGAACCTGAATAAAATTATCACGGGTATGTTAGTCATAAACTCTTGCGAAATCTATACCGTGTTAGATACCGGTTCTACTCACTCTTTTATTTCACCTAGTTGTGTTCAATGTTTGTACTTAACTTCGGAGAAGTTAAACTTTGATTCATCTATTAAAACTCCATTGAGAGAAACCTTCGTTACCTCCACTATTTATAAATCTTGTTTGATTCAAATCGACACTTTCACGTTACCTGTCGATCTTTTGTCTTTGAAAATACCTGTCTTTGATGCGATTTTAGGAATCGATTGGTTAACTACTCATCATGCTTTTCGTAAGGTTGTTAGCTTTCATATTCCTAACAAACCTGTTATGCGAATTCAAGCAATCAAACCACTAAAGTCAATCATTGTCATTTCAAGCCATAAATAAAGAGCCCAGTCCTTTCATTGTTGACTTCCTTATGTGGAATGCACCGAAGACAGACTTTCCGTAAGAGACGTTGTGAATAACGATGACAAGTTGATAGGTATCAATGTGAAGTGTTATTCAAGTCTTGGATGAGGGTCATAATTTTGAATGATATTTCTAGTGTTAATAAATTTTCTGACTTATTCTTGAAGACTTCTTAGCCTACCCTGGAGTGTGAAATCGAATTTTGTATTGACCCCAGTACAAAACCCATTTCTTAAACCCTCAAATATTTTCTTCACCTAAAACGAACGTAACATGTGCCAAAGACGTTGGCTCGAGCTGTTGAAGATTACGATCATATCATTTAATACCATCGTGGAAAAGCGAACGTGGTACCTGACGCGTTGTATAGAAGATCGTATGCGTTTACAAGTGCGAATATACGAACTCACGTGAAGATAACGAATATACAAGTAGAATCGACTTTAATCGATAAAGTTAAAGTCGCTCAAGCTACACACTCAGAGCTGATGAATGTGAAGAATTAAGAAGGTTCAAGAGGGCGTTATTCTAGAAGCAAGAATTGACGAATAGAGGAAGTCTAAAAGCTTGATTTAATTGGCCCATTTGAAATCCTCGATTGAGTAGGAACTGTGGTTTATAGACTCATTTTACCGCCAAGTATGTTGCGTGTTCAGAACATTTTTTTTTTCGTATCGATGTTACGTAAATATGTGGACGATTCGAACCACATTATTAATTTAGAACCGGACGAGATAGCGGATGATTTAACGTTTGAAGAGATACGTGTTACAATCTTTGATAAGAAGGATCATATTCAACACTCAAAAGTTATATCTCAAGAGTTAGAATTTGAAGTGAAGTCAAGGTATCCTCACATGTTCGGCATACCAGGTACGTACGTAAATTTCGAGGGCGAAATTTCTTAAGGAGGGGAGATTGTGAGACCCCAGATTTTATGAATAAATATTTAATTTTCTCGAATTATATTTTTTAAAATTATGGTGTGGATTTGATATAATATTATAGTTGTGGGTAATATTTATAAATGTTTCAAAGTACGCAAGTTGTTATAAAATATTCGTTTGGTCGGGGAATATTCTTTTTGTCGGGGAATATTCGTACGACGGTACAATCATTGGTGGACCCCACAATGGAATTATTGTCGGATTGAGAAAACGACAAAAATACTTTATGAAAATAACGGCGGAGGTGTTACCGTTAATACTGTTGAACTACTCGGTAGTAAAAGTACAGTAATACGCGTTGTTGCATAGTAGCACACGGTATTGATTATTGAGGCTTACGTGAAAAGTCATTCAGCTATACTCAATTATTGTTACAGTAATTGTTGCATCATATCTCTTATATTATTGATTTAATTATTGTCACAGTATCATCTGTATAATATGTTATATTATTTAAACAATAATTGAGACGACAAGTTATAATGATTAATAATTGTTGAAAGATTAATTATGTGTTGATTAAAATAAAATGATTTCTGGTAAATTTTTTATTCAATCCTTGATGTATATAAAGAGTATATTATTAGACGTTGGTGATAAGTTTAATTATTTATGGGGGGCCATATGTCGTCATCTAAGAGTCTCTTTCGTAAATAGTAATTACTTTTGTAAATAGTAATTATTTTCGTAAATAGTAATTACCTTCGTAAATAGTAATTACCTTCGTAAATAGTAATTACCTTCGTAAATAGTAATTACCTTCGTAAATAGTAATTACTTTTGTAAATAGTAATTATTTTCATAAATAGTAATTACCTTCGTAAATAGTAATTACCTTCGTAAATAGTAATTAACTTCGTCAATAATAGTTACCTTCGTCAATAGTAGTTGTCTCTTCAATATTACCAAGAGTTAACTGCCTCTTCGGTGTTCCAAGGGTTAATTACCCTTTCGCAAATAGTAGTTGTCTCTTCAATATTACCAAGAGTCATTTTGACCCTTCGTTAAGACCAAGAGCCACCCTCAGTTTTTCTATAAATAGAAAGCTCATTCCTTCATTATTTCTTACGAATTCGCTCAAGCTATAGAGAGAAAGAAGAAAAGTATTCTGCTACTTCACTTATATCCAGTTCTTCTAAGGTAGGGAATATTATTTGTTGTACCCGTAAGGGGTGTTATTCTTTCTTCTTGAAGAGAACTTATGTTATTCCATTCTTTGTTATTCTGTTGGAATAACCTGTAAAAGTGGCATACCCTATACATGACCTGTATACGCGGTACACCCTATACTTGGTGAAATCCTTATGTTATTCCATTCATTATTATTCTGTTGGAATAACCGGTATACGCGGAATACCCTATACTTGGTGACATCCATTTACTATCCTGTCTTTATATTTTTGTCGGAATATCCTGTCTGTGCTATACGCCGGACCTGGTTCCATCTACTATTCCGTCTTTATTATTCTGTCGGAATATCCTGTCTGTGCTATACGCCGGACCTGGTTCCATCATTTATTATTCCGCATTTATTATTCTGTTGGAACATCCTGTCGGTGTGAATTTCACCTGACCTGGTTCCTTTATTATTATTCTGCTGGAATAACCTGTCTGTGCGGTCTCTATCGCATGCATGGTGGTACCTTTTGTTATTGTATTCGGTATTACTCAGTTGGATAAAACTTTGACTTCTATACTCCATGAAATTAGTGGAATATCCTTGATATTTGCGCTTCATCCAGTATCCTTTCATGAAAATATTCTTCTGATCATTCTTGAATTTTACACCACAAAACAGTATCGTGTTGACAATTTGGACGTTAATAATTTCTGGATAAAATAATTCTTGAACTTGTTTTATTGAATTCTTATAAAATTGTCATCATCCTCTTATTTATATTTTTGAAAGTCATCTGTGGCCTGTAGAGCATGGATGGACTTGGTATGATTATGACCAGGGATTATTCGGTATAATCATGACCGTAATGTTACAAATGATGTGGTAAAAGTCTCATTTGCCGTAGTGCATTGATGGACAGTTGTTGGCATGATCATGACCATTAATGAATACACAAATATTCTTGGCCCGTAGTGCATGAATAATTGTGGTCGTGATACTAAAGAATATCCTTGGCCGTAGTGCAAGGGTGATTCGATGATGTGGAATATTTATTAAGCTGAGTCTCAGCTATAACGATGATGAAAAACCTTTTAAATCATAAAAGATAGTAGTTTTTATATTCTACTTGACTCTTTTAATGGAATACTGGTTCCGCTGCAGTTAAAATTGATGGTTATTATATTTTATCAGTTTAACACTGTTGAAGGCTAATGATAATTTATTCTGCATTATCTTAGTCATAATATTTCTTACTGGGCTAGTTGAGCTCACCCTTTCTTTCACCGTTCTCTTTTGGAAATGAGAATATAGCTGGGACGAGTCGGGGAACGAAGTAATGGTCCAGAGGATAGCATTAGTAGTCCTCACTATTCTGTTAAATAGTGTGACAATAATTGTATTGAGGACTCCTTTTGAGTTTGTATGATCTCTAGTAGACAATATTTGTATTCAAACTCACAGTTATATTTTGTCGTATTGTACACGACACTGGTATTAGTAAGTTGTATTTGAATTCTGTACCATGTATCTGGCGACTCAAGATGGGTGATGTATACCTAATTTTGGGGGCGTCACAAAGATAAAGAGGTGTCATGAAGAATTGATCAAAGCCTTCAAGATCGCCATTATTGACGCAGCACAGGAAAGCATGCATGGCCTTCCAAGTGAAGATCTTGGAAGCCTTAACAAACATTCAAGGGGAGAAGCATTCAATGAAGGCCTCCACAAAAGAAACCAAGACGGATTGGGCTCTTTGCAAATGTTTTGTGGCAAATGGGGATGATGCCACACCACCATGTGAGGGAAACTCCTAGGGTAAAGGATGTACCTAAACCCAAGGAGTATGATGGCAAGAGGGATGCCACAAGGATGTCACGGTGATAGATAATTTATTGTAGCACATGGAGCGATACATCATGGCGCTAAACTTGGAAGACCAAGTAAAGGTAAAAATTTCTTCCCTCTATTTCACTAATATTGCAATGGTTTGGTAGTGCATAAAATGTGTTGAGATGGAGAAAGGCACATGCACCATCAATACATGGAAACTCTTAAAAGCAGAACTCAAGAAACAATTTTATCTCGTTAACATTAACCATGATGCCCGAAATAGAATGAAGGAGCTCATGTATGATGGTTCAATTTGGGAGTATGTGAAGGAGTCCTCTAACCTCATGCTCCAAATTAAATTTCAAATATGAGAAATGATGATTTACTCTTCAACTTCTGGTTGAAGCCATGGCCTACCAAGAACTTAGTGCCATGGTGTGAAGGATGTGCCATGGTGTTCAATGATAGTTGCAGAAACGTTAGTGGAGTACCGATATAGTGAAATAGAACTCTCTAAACCAAAGGATAACCATACCAACGGGAACAAGATGGGGAATAAGATGGAAAACAATCGGACGACATCTACCAACCTCAAGGGGAATGGGGTAGAGTCTTCCACCACCAAGATGAGGTAGGTCAAAGTTCTGACAAGAAGCTGCGAGAAAACTTCTTCATATGTAATAGACCTCACTGGCCAACAGACTATCCAAAGCGCCAAGCCTTAAATGCATTAATCATAAAGGGGGAACACAAGGAGAAAGTTATAATGGGAGCTCTTCAACTCCTCAACTTAGTGCAGGTCCGACCTACTACTCACTATGTGGGTGATAGGAGACCAAGAGACAACTTTCAGGACACAGAGAGGAAAAAATCACCAAGGAATGATCGGGAAAAGGTTGGTGCTAAATCTTTCTTTGATTCATATCGATGTTGTAGTGGGGACCACTTCATCAAGGATTGCTCGCAGCAGAAGGCTTTACTTAGCATGATATCGTCGAATAATAAGGGTAAGCAACTTAAGGGAGCGTTGCAAATGCCAAAGATAATAGTGGATTGGGATGTTAATTTCAAGAAGTCGGGATCCGACAAGAGTAAGACAACACGAAGGAAGAGCCTTCGTTATGTCGACGTGGAGGTTAGGGGAAAAATTATGCTATCATTTGTGGACTCAAGGGCCACACATAACTTTATGACTCTTGACATGTGCAGAACGTTGGGGCTTAAACAAACCAGGGATGAAGAATAGATGAAGTCCGTAAAATCTGAAGAGCAACAAACTCATGGCATAATGTTGAACTATACCTGAAAGCATGGCCGGAAAAGGCCAACACAGTACGAGGTTCTACACTGAAGCTTATGACGAGGGCATCATAAAATTGGGTGGGGGAGAATGTCACATCTCATGGAAGATTCTAGAAGTTTGTCCCAAGCGAAAGGCCCACAAAAGCTTATTAGAGGCGTACTTGGGCAAAAATGTGGGCAAGTCTCTAGAGTGTTCTCCAACTTGGTTGAAAGAGCTACCTAATTCCATATGATTGTGGAATAATCTAGATTAATGGAGAAGCTTGTAGAATATTTGTGAAGCCCCCAAAATCGAGACCAACTTAACCAAATATTAGAACCAATATTAGTCTCGACCTTGTGCGTTCTATACTATCTAAGTTCAGCCTTACATCATAATTAGATGCAATATCGACTGAAAATACGGATAAAATTATTTATTCATGTCTTTCTTGTGTTCCCTGAATCGAAACCTTTATGATCCCCTATATTAGCAAAGTAAATGAACTACAAAAGTTCAAGTACCAATACTTAACATATTTATATATTGATGTTACACCTGTATAATTCTACATACAAACAATCACCATAATATACACTCATTTTAAAGTAAACATTCCCTTTTTATTGAACATGTCAGAAATTTACACATCTGTGTACATCATTATCATAATATTATCTAAGTTTCAAATAAAGAAAACAGTATTCTCTTACTCGCCTTCTTTTCCTCATTGTCCAGATAACAGATAATCTTTCTTTGAATCCTTAACCTGTAAAAAGTTTATTTTTACAAGATTGGGCTCGACAGCTCAGCAAATCTAACATTTTTCATGTTTCACATAGCACATAATATCATGCTCAGCATATATCTCAACTTAAAATAAATATAAACTCCACATGTTCAACATATCACATATCACCTCTTGAGTTCCATAACTCAATAAAATATAGTCATAATTTGACTTTCCCAATTCATAGCGAGTAACGTGTATTTCAACATTTCATAGGGTTACAATGAGTACGTGTAATTAAAAATCAAGTTCAAGTAGCACATAGGAACTGGAAGACTTGCCTTAAGCGTTTTTCTTCTTCTTCTTAGCCTTAATCACCCCTTGATCTTGATTTGTTTCCTCTCCCTCTTGATCATGGTAACTCTCCCTCTTTTCTCTCCAATTTGATAGAGTTTCCCCTCTTAGTTTTGGTGGATTGATGAGTTCTAAGTGAAGGAGGAAGGTCCTATATATACTCAAGACTTAGCCCCTAAGTCTTATGCTTTAACAATCTTGACACATCTTGCTAAATTAAGCTTGACAAGGCTTATAGTCAATCACCTCATGCTAGATTTTAGCTTGACAAGGCTTATGGTCAGCCACCTCATGCTAGGTTAAAAGCTTGACAAGGCTTATGGTTAGCCACCTCGTTCTAGGTTTTAGCTTGACAATGTTTATGATCAACCACATTGTGCTAGGTTTTAGCTTGACAACGCTTATGATCAACCACCTCGTTCTATGTTTTAGCTTGACAATGCTTATGATCAACCACCTCGTGCTAGGTTTTAGCTTGACAATGCAGCTTATAACTGAAAATATCTTCCAAGTAGCTTGGTCAAAATTTTTGGTTTATTGTGGGGCTGATTAGTGGCAACCCACTTGTGTCGTGCTTTAGATTTTGACTAGCTATGGAAAACCAAATCCATGTCCTTTGATCTGATTGGTCCAATGTGGTTTCTTAGTTACTTAATCATGAAGCCTAAGTAGCTTACAAGTTACTTAACTTGGAACCATAACAAATCACTATATCAGTTTAAGCACGATAAAGCAACTTTTCGTAAATATACCGAGAAGCTCGTTCTTGAAAATATTTTTAAGCTTGACGTTTTTATTTTTTAAGCTTGAAGTTTTTATTTTTTTTAAGCTTGACGTTTTTCTTTGAAAATATTTTTATTTCGTCTATGAAACCGTAACACATACACATAATCACATAACACACATACTAGGTCTTAATTTGACCTTAAATCTCATAAAATCACATTTACACAATAATATCCATAAAATTTTATCTTATTACATATTCATATTAATGAACCCAAATAATAGATTACACAAATTATCGAGTTGTCACAACATAGCACAACTTATATCCACTTATGCAATCCAATTTTCATAATTTATCGCATAATAAGAATTTTATATATTAAATTCTTATTTTAATATTTTACAAAAATTCGGAATGTCACAGTATTTTAGGAAGGTCCTAGAATATGACTCAAGATAATTGTAGAATATGTATATATCTAGAACTTGTAAATAGAACTTTCTAGGAAGTTACTTCTAATCTTAGGTTCTAGAATCCTCCATTGAGGAGGTGGGATGGCTATAATTATGAGGTACCCTCATTTAGCCAAACCATCGAATGGGATAGAATTCAATCCAAGGTCATCCTAGCAAAAGCATTCTCCAAAACTCTCTTGTAAAGTTTTCTTGTGTCCAATATAAAGAATTTATTCTTTAGTGCTCTCTTGTTCCTTGTTAAGTTTTCTTTCTAGTTCTTTTGGTGTTTACTTGACGCAAGGCTTATGTAGAAACTTTCTAGGGAGATCGTTGTCTAAGCCAGCTTAGATTTCTCTAAGACCATGACAATACTATGCACATCAATATCTGAATCGTTGAGTACGAGCTCAACCCAAGCATATTTGAGTACGTGATTGTAATCTTGTATTTCCTGTTAGACAATAGACTAAAACTCAAAAACGTCAGTCGTGGGTCAAACATCACGTTTAGGCCACTGGACTACATTTTAGGGACGTAACGTCTGGTGTAACACTTTTAGACGTATACATAAGGAGTCTCTGTCATTGGTAAGGGCATTCCTTACGTTGGTAAGGACGTACGCTTACATTTCTATACACACACCTCTATATTATGTTGTTTGACAAGTATTAACACAAGCATCGAAGGCAGACCTAGAGTGCAACCCTCTACGTAATCTAGTCTTGTTCAAGGTTTTAAGGGCTAATATACGAACCCCACCCAACAACAAACGTAAAGGAAATCAGGCTTCAACATTTTGTCACTTTCTCTCTTTTAAAATTTTAATGTCCACGAGTATTCTTGTATTTCAATCATTTAACTTGAATAAACTCACTTAATAATTAGAGTCTTGTTATTTATTGTGAAATTATCGAGTCATAAGTACTGCAACGTATGTTATGTATACATAGTATAAGTAGGAATTAAGAATGACTATACTCTAATTTATTCCATCTTATTGCTTAGATTTTTACGTTGGTCACAATTTAAATTCGTCATATATATGTCAAAACTAAATCATTTTCCTAATAATTAAGCCTCCTAATGGGCATGTCAATAGAGTCGTTCTTGAGCACGAGCGGGATAGCCCTGGCCCCCCGATCAGAGGGGCCCTAATTATATAATTATATATATATATATATTGTTGTAGTCGAACTTCACATATATTTTGTTGCAGTCGAATCATTATGTTTTAGGCTCCGAAAATATATTTTTTTGAATACAACTTATATTTTTCCTTTATTTATTTTTTAGTAAGACAATATTTCAAAATTTGTCTCGCTTTTTATTTTTTGTGCTGAACCACCAAAATCGTATCATGAGGGGACCTCTCATCTTTCTTACCACCCTTAGTTGTTCAAAAATCATATCGACTCTGCTCCTGAATAAATTGTCACATCTTCAATTTGGCCGACCTGACCAGACTGACCCAAAATTTGCTTACTTTGAAAGTATAAATATGTTCAATTATTTAAAAAATTATTAAAAAAAGAACAAATGAATGTCTGACCAATAGTTGTAAGCAATACAAATGAAAATTAATTGAAATGTAAAATACATAAATTTCTAATACTTGATCCATAAAGTATTAAATTATGTGATTGCGTAAATATATAGCTATTGCAATACAAACAAAGCCAGAAATGATGATCATTTTAGGATATAACATCTTCGGATTTCGACAATAAATCATAGCCAAAGATCACACCACAAATGGTCGATCAATGTCTGTCAATATTTAATAGTAAATATTAAATATTTACCAAGTAAGCATTAGTCAATTTTTTAATAGTAAATATTTACCAAGTAAGCATTAGTCACTTAAATCTCATATTATTTCTAAATAGTAAATATTAAGTAATTTATTTTTCATCTTTTTAATGAATCTGATGGGGTGTTTATTTAGAGTTGAATGGCTGAATCAATCGGTCATTCAGTGCGTTTATTTTGAATAAAAATCGTCTGAATGATTGAATCGGTCAGATTTTTGGGCTAAATGGCTACGTGTAATTTTTTTTTTGTTGAATGGCCTAAATGAAGTATTTTATATTTAATTTTTTTTAACAAATTTACAAAAATTTTGAATTTTTTTAGAGGGTTAAATAATAAAAAAATTGTTATTTAGATGTTTCAAACATGTCAATTATTTAATAACTTTTTCAATTTAGTATTGAGAATTCTACTTCTTTCAGCTCATTCAGATTACTTAAATATTCAGAACTATTTCATTCAGTTTTATCAAACACCCCTTAAACTGGTTAGATTCAGTTTTGATAACTAATTTAACTAATTCCAAAGTATTGATTATATTTTTTTTCTAAAAAATCAATTAATAATTACAGAGGAAGTATAAGGTCTTAATGATATGAATGTGGATATTATTTAATTATTAAATTTTCTTGCAATAATAATAACTTTTAAAGTAAATTCAATATTATCGTACTATTACTATTATATTTTTTAAATAAAAAATTAATAAAATTGTTATTTTCATAAATAAAATTTGATATTTTCATAAGTTTTCTCTCACATGATTGATTGTGAGACTTATTTAATATTCATATAAGAGGAAATGTGCAGAACTAACACTTTCATTTTTAAAAATATCAATTCCTAAAATTTATTTTTCATCTTTTATAAATATATTTTGTTTATATCTCAACAAAATCATTCATACTAAAAGAAAAGATAGAGTAATAATAACATGAATAATAAATTAAGGGAATTGTTAAATTCACAACATTTTTTGTTATTTCTAAATAAAAGTGTCGCTGTAAATGTATAGCGACAGTAAAAACTGTAGTTATAGGATCTATAACGATATTTTTATTGTGAAAATAATATTTTTTATTGTGAATTTAAGAGCTCATTAATGGAAATAGCGATTTCGTATACGAAAATAGATACACAATTATTATATATAAGACTCGACCGTTGGAACATAAGTAATAGGAGTATCCGTTACCAAAAGCTCAAGACCAAACCAGCCTCTGTTTATCCTCCACTTCAAAGAACACATATGAGAAGTTAAAAAGGGCAAACAAAAATTCCCTTGAACCCACTTTTTGTTTATTTCTAAATTTCGATTGAAAATGGTTGCAAGAACCCCACCACCAAAGATCATGAAAATGGTGGCTCCTTTAAATCCCATTCTTCTAAGAGAAACAGTAAACAAGGTAGGTACTTTGGAGTATTATAATATCCCAATACCCAAATTTGGTTCTTGATTTTGCTTGCAGATTAATTTTCTTGGATTCAAAATCTTTGTATTTTTATGGTTATGAAATCTGATTTTGGGTGTATAGGTACAAAAAGTAATTATAATATCCCTATAACCAAAAATGGTTCTTCATTTTGCCTCTATACATTATTTTTCTTGGATTCCAAGATCTCTTTTTTGTATATGGGGGTGAAATTTTAAAACTTTTGGGTGTCTAATTTTGAAGGTGGATAAGTGTATGTCTCGATTGCAAGAGCTTCAATACACAGTTACTGGAGGAACAAAGTTGATTTCTGGTGTGAGTCTCAGTCCTCGCAGTACCGGAGGCTATTTAAGAACTAGTCTCAGGTGTAAACAGGAGTCTGCCAGGTACTAATTTTGAATTTTCCCCTTTTCGAGTTACATGGGAATTGTTTAAATTTTCTGTTATTTTGATCAGTTAAAGATGAAAACTCAAATGGGTTTGTGTTGAATTTTTCTTCAAGGGCTAGGAATTATACCCCTCGGAAATCTCCAACTGGGAAATTGCCAGCAAAAAATACAGGTAATTTGTCTCTATGTATATAATATTTGTATATTGATCGGCTTCATTTACATTTTTGACTTTCGAAGTTGATTTTTGAAATCGTTTTCAATTTGAGATGGATTCATTTAGTTTTTGTAAACACAAATTCGGTCATTAATACTAGTACTTTTTAGTTAGTTTTCGTACTTGTGAATGTTATTAGTGAAGTCAAATACATTGGTAGTGATTTTTTAATATTAGGATATCTCAATTCACTTAAAAACTACTCAAAATGCATATTAATTCCCAGTAAATATGTATTGATTCAATATTAGAATTTCGCAAATTAACTTAAAAACTCAAAATGCATATCAATTTTAAATAATTATCAGAAAGGGCATAAGGGTTAACTGAGATTTGTTTGAGTTCAGGGGAATGGAGGCGAATGTCATTACCAGCAATGCTGCTAGGAGAAACAGTGGGAGAAATTCTGCAAGCAAGTCAATTTGCTAAAGAAATGGTGGCAGCAGTTGCTCCAAATAGCTACATAACAACCCTCACTAATGACCCAAAAACTCCGATAACCATAAGGCGAAACCAGAGGCAAAATCCCGAAAACTCTGAACTCCGAGCACGAAGAAAGAGAGAAAAACAACCAACATTGCAATCAATTCGATCAGAATCCGATGTCCCACGGCTCCTTGGGGCTAAATCCGGAATAAATTTCAAGGTTTCGCCTCCTAGAAAAATAGAAAGTGACAAAGAAAACTGTCGCTATATGACTAACAGAGTTTCCCCAAGGAATAAGCTGTTGGCTAAAAAGACTGTAATTTTTCGAAACCCATTGTTTCATTCATCACCCGCTTCAAATCATCAGAATTTTAGCGGTACTACATCTCCTGTGATTACCAAGAATCGACAAACTCCCCATAAATTCTTGGTAAAGTCCCCGGCCTCAGCCTCAAAGTTTCAAGTTAAGATCAAGAGCCCACCAATTTGTCTCTCTCCCACAAGAGCCTCAAGTTTGAGCAAGAAATCCCCAAAGGTGTCCACTGCAGCAAAGTTGCATAGGTCGTTATCGCCATCAAGATTGGCTAGCAGATTGGTGTCCCCAGTCTCAGCCTCAAAGTTTCAAGTTAAGATCAAGAACCCACCAATTTGTCTCTCTCCCACAAGAGCCTCAAGTTTGAGCAAGAAATCTCCAAAGGTGTCCACTGCAGCAAAGTTGCGTAGGTCGTTTTCGCCATCCAGATTGGCTAGCAGATTGGTGTCTCCATTGAAAAGTAGGAAGTCTTTTGTACAAAAGAGTGATGGGATGAGGATAATGATGAGTGGACTCAAACAGAGACCACAAAATTCTTAGCTCGGAGAATTTGAGTGGCCTGTGTTTTGATTCTGTATTCACAAGTTCCTAGTCTTTTTATGAAGAGAAGTTCCTAGCTTTTTACTTCTGTTTCAGTGTTCAAATGATTTTGTTCTGGGTAGATAGATATATGCTCAATGTCTAGTCCAATTGTTTTTTTTGTTCTTGTATTTTATAGTTCAATGAAGTAACCTTTCGTTTTACATTAACTTTGCAATTGCCCCTGTTAGCCTAACTAATCTAATATTATTTCATAATTATAACCGAGACGAAAAAGTTTCACAAAAGAAGTCAAATATAATAAACATAATAAACCAAAAAGAGAGAGATGTCATATATTTTATCAAGGAGATTGAATAAAAGGATTCCTCCATATAAACCACAGAATTGTTTTCATCCTTACTGAATATCATCATATTAAGATGTGAAAATTGTTTGTATAAGTGAACTTCAAATATTAAAATGAGAATTATTTAAATGATTAAAAGATGCAATTCAAAGTAAAAACACTTTAATATGGAAGCACAATGCAAGAGAGTGGAATGGGATTTGTTACTATTTTATGTGCCATACAAGCCTGATTATTGTACAAAACAAATACAAATTTATGCACCTAACACAACTCAACAATCTCCTCCCGCTCTTCCTGGCTAGGCAAGATGAAAATTTAGAAGAAAAAAAAATTATGGAAATACAATTTTCAGATGTTACTTTCAAACCCTTCTTTATACGGCACACAATTACACAGAGTAGCTTGGCCTTCTAAAGGACATCCAAGCGTCCTTGAGAGGTGCATCAGTGAAAACTGGATTGAGCGTTATGTAAGCTGTGAAGCTGCTAGTTTCATCAAAAAACTACTAGCTGGCTGCACTTCTATCATATCATTTCCACCGGTTTGACAGATGCAGGCGCATATAATAGGAAAACACCTCAGTTTCCTCAAAGGGTGAGCATAATTCCTTTCTCAAGGATAGCATAGATACTAGTACATACAATCATTTGCCTGGAGACGCAAACCTTGAACGATCTCTCTGTCGGTTCAAACCTCGATCTTTTGGAGATGAAGTTTTTCCTCCCACACCTGCTTGGCGCATCATCTCTACAAAAACGATTCATGTAATGCAATAAAAAAAGTTTGAAACATGTTCAAGGCCAGTAGAAAGTCTGCTTAAAATTATTACCCATAAAAAGTTCATATATGTTGGTTCAAGAACAAGTAGAAATAGAGCCACCCAAAAGAACTTGCACCGTAGCTTGTTACTAGATGAAAGGATCGTTACTATTTTTGGGGAGTGAGAATCATATCAAAAGGAAACAAACAAAATCAATTCATAGAAAAATATGCTTATCAGGACATCAATCTAAAGGTAACTATCATGCAAAATTTCATTGACTAGCAGATCTTGCCCTAATGTGTTGGTCCATAAAAGAATAAACAAGAAACAAACTCAAAATATATATTCTAACATTCTTCATTTTAAATAACCCAATCACAGGTCGTGAAGCTTGGCTTCTCATGGAAAAGTTATTTCATGAAGGCTGTAACCGAGTCGAGTAGTAGATTGCTGCAATTATTAATTGAGTATAGCCTAAATCGTTTCAAGTCGATTTATTGGATCGAGCATTAATCGATTTATTATCTTAAATCAAATAAATTCAAATCAATTCTGAATGTGAAAATGTTGCAAATTGACTTCAAAGGTCAAATGGGACTTCTCTTTTCTCTTCTTTTTTTTGGAGTGGAAGTATTATTTTGTGGAAATAGTATAAACTATAGTTTATTTGGCAAACAAGATTGCAACTTACATAATGCAAATAAAGCTAAGCAATTAGATTTCACTTTCTTCCCACCCCATGCTTCTCTAACCAACCCCTATTTGGAATAGTCAGACATTTTGCAGAAAAGTGAGAGACATATACCTCGCTTTCTCTCAAGCTCTTGGTCAAGTTCCTCTTTCCATTTTCTTTGTATCTCAGAAAAGCTCACACTGCAAATGCCACACTTTTCTTAAGACAACTTAGGACATTGAAATCAAACTATATAGGGAAAAACCATAGAAAAATCCTCAACTCATGGACTAACCCTGGGCTACTTGATTCCTCCTGCGCATCAACTTGAGTCCCTTTCCCATCATGAAGCTGAGGAGATAAATTGTCCTGAGGACTTTGATTACTTGCACCACTGATATTAGATATGCGTCTGCTACCACTCCCGGGGCTTGAATTAGTTGCAGAGTCAACTGCAGCAGATGGAGTCCCCAGAGGAACGCGACTAGGTGATCTACTTTTAGGAGGTAATTTCAAGAAGTTTCGAGCACTTCCATCAGATGTTGGTGACCTTGTTTCAGCAAAACTAGGAGAGCAAGTAGCATTTACACTGTTGTAGAACTCTTCATAAAGTGGTGTTTGCAGTTTTTTTAGTTCTACAGCCTGGGGTATAGGAGAAAAGAGCAATATCAGATCAGTTAAGAGAGAATCCATATAAAAAGAAAACACTTCATCAATGTGCAATTACACTCCAATAAAAGAACAAAACAAAGAAACTACCTTCTCATCCAGAAAGGCTTTTATTTTAGACTCAGTAACCTCATCATCATCCTCAGACAGTGATCGTCCACATTGAAATGAGAAATCATTGTCACATTTTCCAGTTAATTCAGAGCTACCGGTAAGTCTATCAACTGGCTGATCATCGTCCAAAGTCATACTTCGTTGTTCCAGTTCAGGAGTGTCATCATATTTGCACCTCCATTCATCGGAGGGCTCACACATGGGGTTGAGGCTCTAATTAGCAAGAGGATAAAAGAAATTAGTCCCCGAACCTCTTACTTGCATAAAGAGAAATAAAAAAATGGAACAAGTTCTAAAGCAGTTCCAGACCTTATTAAAGTCATCACACATTACAGGACTGAACTTAGCTTCTCCACCCACTGCAAAATCATCTTTATCATCAATTTGACACATGTCATCGTCACTATTGTTTTCTCCCCATTCATGTCTACTTCCTGCTAATTTCTCAGAGTTCACGGTTGAGAAGTTCAGAGTACCCAAATTACATACATCAATTGAGGCAGGGCTGGTTGTCATTTAATAAGAAAATTAATTAATTTCTACAGCATGTTGGCAACCTTTACAATCACAACAATATATACACGTTAGTAATTCAAAATACATCAAACTGAATACTTACGAAGTTTCCATATTATTCACACATGAAGGGAGATGGGCTTTTGAAGATTCCTGAGGGCAGAAAAAAACTAATGGTGTGAAACTCATAAAGAATAACTGCATACTGTAAAGCTGACTTTTGCTGTACTAACCATGGAGGAAGTACAAACAACAGGAGGAGATTGCATGGATTCCCCACTAACAAAAGGATGCTGCATGTGATTAGCAATGTATAAGTATAAGTAACACTAAGTGACTTCAAAACAGATCTTTACAAAAGCTGCTACATTTTCTTATTAACATCACAATCACCTGCAGCAACTCACAAGCAGTGGGCCTCAACTCCGGTACCCTGCATATTATAATGCTGTCATACATAAAATAGTACCAGAAAAGGAAAACAAAAAACAACTGTAATAAATAAGAACCATTTTATGACAGATAATGAACCCAGGAAGAAAGGTGCATTTTATGACAGATTTACAAGGTCATGTTTACAAGGAATCATCATAACACAACAAATATCATCAATTCCCAAAAGTATCCTGCAGGGAGGATGCACATTAACATAAATAGAGTTCTATCAATGTAAATGCATAAAAAATAATTTCTTTAAAGGAAGAAAAATCAACAACTTAGGTTTTGGGAGAATTGCAGATGATGTCTACTGATAAATGAAGGACTATCAAAAAAGGAGTAAAATATATATACTTTTGTAAACATTGCAGCAGAAAGTCTTTTGCTTCAACAGAGAGATGCTCAGGGATTGGTGGATGAGACTTCGTTGTGCCTATATAGAAGAGAGCAGCAACCTAAAAGACACCTCTTGTTAATGTACTGCGCAGAAGAGCACTCTAAACTTCAAAAATTAATATTCAAGGTTAAGAAATTGTTAGATGACAAAACTGAAAGATGAGAAAGAAACCTCTTGGTATTGTTGGCTCCAGGGAGGCTTTCCAGTAGCCATCTCGATTATGGTACATCCAACACTCCATATATCAGCGGAGCTGACAGATTATGAAGTGGAACACTTAGGAATCACAAAATCAATAATATACAAAGACCAATTATCCAGAGTATCTATGGAAATCATGGAAGTTAACATCTTCACCATCCGCTGAGGGCATCAAAATGAAGCTAGATTTGAAGAATGCAACAAGTGATACTTTCATAAACAACATGGAAGCAAGGAAATAACACCAAATACCAAAATATCAACAATCCCCTAAAAGGTTTATTCTTCTGTCTCGTATTTATAGTTATACAGCCCCTACAGAATTCTATATGAATATGTTAGATGAAGTGATACTTGGCACTGAAAATGAATGCCAGAGGCAGTGCAAGATAACAACAAAGATTACCTTGGTCATTATTAAGCAAGAACAAAACAAAAATGATCACTTATCATTTTCCCAGACCATACAAGTATAAAAGAGTAAGTCAAACCGAAACAGGCACACCACGTTCAAGCTCACCAAGCTTAAAGCATCTATCATTACCTCCTAAGCAAAAGTTAAAAGATGACAATTCATAAGGTTGAATTGGCAATATAGTAGCTACAATTTAATAGTAAAAAAAGGGATTCAAATATTCCATACTAGAATCATCAGTCATGCTCAAACCTGGGGTAGTACAGTCGAGAGATGAAGGATTAAAGATGGCTAGACAAAGGATTAAAGAGAAAAAAACTGAAAACATAATTTCCGGCAAGAATGCTGATCAAGGAAACACCAGATACATAAATCACCTTAAAAAATAATTAGAAAATACAATGGATTGCAATTACTATATTAAATGGATATCTACGGAAATGAAATTAATAAAGAAAAATAAAATGATAGTGCATAATTACACAACAAAGCTAAAACAAACCTATGAATGTTAAATCATACTAAACTTAGAAGCATCAATTGGCAACATATAATAGGCTAACAGCATAGCAAAGATAGAAGCATGAACCAACATTAATAATAAACAAAACCAATGTAAACTACCACGCATAAGGTAATTAAAATCCAGCTCTATGTCATCCAACTAATTAGTAATCTAGACATGCATAGAATTTTTCATAAGCTACTTAAGAAATAAATGTTAGGCATTCCATTCCAAAACCAATTCCATCCACCAAACACCACCTAACTGGTTAAGACTAACCATTGTTTCAGGCTCAAGTAGATAAACAGCATAAGCTTGACTATAGGTTGTTCAAAACAACTCGTTAAAAGTCTAAAGCATAAACTAGTTTTTCGAGTTCAAACAACATGAGTCGATTTTTGAACTTTGAACAACATAATTGGCTTGCTTAGAATCTCAACTCAAGCAAGAGCCAGTTTAGTTTTTTATAGGGTCCTGCTTCAAATAATCAAGCTCAGCTTGACTAGGCTCATCTAGCTTAATCATTTTTTAGCATGAAGAAGCAATTGAAGTATTAGATAAACTAGTCATGGCATGTAGTAGGAGGGAGGAGGGAGGAGGGAGGAGGGAGGAGGGAGGAGGGGGCACAATAGCAATTACGCACAAGATAATGATCACCTATGATACTAGAAAACTGTCAGCTGATCATGAAACAAACCGGCAACATCCGCATCTAGAGCTAAGCTAGCATCGTCACTAAAGCTAATACTATGGTACACCATCAGTAGGATCAACTAGAAGTAAGGAGTACAGAGCATCACACAAATAAATAACATATAGGAAGTAATTGTGCAACTTTAAATATCAAAGTCGATGCAAACAGGCCTAAGAGGAATGCATTGATATGCTATTAAGTTCACAAAAATAGAAGTTTGAGCTGGCCTCCTAAAGTAGGGACAATAGATTATGGATTTGCATGTTTTAAAAGCAAATCATTCGGCTTATATCAGAGATATTACAACTTTCAAATTTAGAGTCATTGGAAATACAATTAACATGCAATCATTAACATTCATAAAGAAAAGCAGGATTATCCTTACAAGCTATGACCAGTCTGCAAAATTACTTCAGGAGCCATCCAATACGGTGTACCCTTCATGGACTTGGCACCTGAAACAGTAGCCTAGGGTAACCCCATGTCGATTAGATAGGTTATTCAATCATGTCATCTGAATATAAAATAAAATCACAAATAAGTTGAAAGGGAAGAGCAGCATTTACCAGCTCAACAACTTGCTTGGATGCACCAAAATCTGCAAGTTTAATACATCCTTTATTGTCAACAAGGATATTCGCCCCCTGAATGCCAAGATGAAATAAATGTTTTTGTTACACAAAGTTGAAAGGAATCAGGGAAATGCCAAGATAGGAAAGAAAAGATACCTTAATGTCCCTATGCATAATACCGTTTTTATGAAGGTAATCAAGCCCCAACAACAATTGCTTCGAGTACATTCTTATAACCTGCTTGAAATGACAGCATATAAACTAAGCAAATGGTAACATAAACAAAATTAGTACAATTTGAAAATTGATGATTACTTACAGCCTCAGGGAAGGACCCAAATTTCCCTAGTAGCGATGATATTGACCCACCAGAAACAAATTCTAACAGAATATTTAAAGTTTCTTCCTCTCTCACAGTTCCCAAATATCTCTGAAGAACCAATAAAATGTTGTATACAGTAAGAAAAGTTAAATAACCACAAGTACGCTAGAGAGATAATAAAAGTTATACTTACGACGATGTTTGGATGAGAAAGATTCTTAAGAAGCTTTACTTCTTCCTCAAGCTCCCTAATATGAGCCTACTTACACAATTAACAGTTAAAGAAAAATCAGTCGCTATAAAGAACTATGAGTTAATCAACGGCTATGCTGAATCATCCAGTGAATTTTGATCACTAAGGTCTCTAAAGAAAATAATGAAAAGGAAACAAATTCGATATTGGATCCTTAAACTACTTATATCAGACCTTAAGAAAATTCAAATATTGCCTTAATAAAGATTAGGTTTTACTTTTAGGACACATAACTATGATTGTAACTAGAATCTCTCTCATAACCTCACTTCTTCAGCTGCCAAAAAAAAGTATAACTTACAAAACACACACCATGCAACAGATTAATATCAAATAGGAATGGTAAAGAAGGTAGTGCTCTCTACTTTTTACACAATATAAAGAGCACCATAAATATTGAATAGTTGAAAATAAAAATATTGCCTTCTTTCCAGGACAACATAATTCTTAAACCTATAATTAGAAATTTTGAATCTCTAATTCTCCCCCATTTCTTCAACAAACACAGACACAAAATAAAAAACAAACTACCACAAGACTAAATTCAAAGTATAAGGGGATAAATATTATGATAATTGAGCTGTTATAAATTAAAAAAATACAATTTACATACTATTAAATACATTTTGTTAAGATACTAAAAAAACATAATGGAGATTTTGGAGACATGAACCTAAATATCATTAAAAGTAACAGAAAACCAAAGGAAACACTAGAAAATAATAATTCTAACCTGTGCTTTCTCCTTCGAAGCATTGTTTACAGCAATCAAAACCTGAACAAAAAATATTAATTAATTTCCAATAAACAACTCAAAATCCAAATCCAAAACTGAAGGTATTAACTTCAGTGAAAAATCACTACCAACCTGTTTAACAGCGAGGAGCTCTCCAGAATCGAGATTCATACCCATATAAACCTGCCCAAATGCGCCACATCCTATCAATTCCCCTTTTCGCCACCTAATAGTCGGCGCCGGCGAATCGTTTACGGCGGGCTGCGGCGGCAGCGAGGGCTTGGAGAAAACTCTGGATTTGCGAATGCAATAGTTGATCTTGTCAACTAGGCTTCCAGTGCCGTCGTCGTCGGTTGCACGGAACACCAGTGATCGGCGGACTGATCCGAATATGTCCTGCATTTGATCTGTTTGTGAAGAATTGAAAGAGAATCTTAGGGTTTATGTACTGGTAGAGATGAAGAAGGCGAAATTACAGAGTTTGTGAATGAATTTCATTTGATTCACACTTCACAGTGAAAGAGGAAAAGGGGTTTTGTGTTCTAGTTCGATGGAAACGGAGAGAGAATGGAAAAGATGGGCAGATTTTATTTTATTTTATAAAAAAAATTGAATAAGAGAAAAACTAAATCATTAGTCACTACCATGCTAAAATAAAATTAGTTAAAATTATATGAATTGTATAAATTCTTGTTATACAACTACATAAAAGCAGTAATAATAATAAGATTGTGACACCTCATTAAACTAAATGAAGGTAATTTCATCTTCATTCTGAGCTATTTGCATAAAAATTGGATATAAAAATTAAATATGAGTATATTTGAAATTTATTTATTTGTATTTTAAAAAGTCTTAACGACCCGTCAAAAATATTGGATCGCTGTAATTTTTTTATGTTTTTTTTGTTGCGACTTCTAAAAAATGTATAGTATTTATTCTAACTGAAATTTTTACAAAATATATTATTTTTAGGTGTAATTTGGACCGTCTGTACAACCCTATTTTTTATATATATCCAAATTACACCTAAAAAAACTTTATCCCGTAAAAATTCTAGTTGGAATAAATATTATATATTTTTTAGGAGTCACACCAACAACAACAAAAACCAAAA
The DNA here is from genome assembly GCA_020205505.1 of Panax japonicus. Taxonomy (NCBI): domain Eukaryota; kingdom Viridiplantae; phylum Streptophyta; class Magnoliopsida; order Apiales; family Araliaceae; genus Panax; species Panax japonicus. The sequence continues at coordinate 53,739,035 of CM035105.1, read as the reverse complement.
TTAGACTTGTCCAAAAAAACTACTCTTTGTATTTTGAGTGAAATTCAAATTCACTTGTGTCTAATTTTTATGTCCACTTACCGTTTTTGCTTCATATTTGGCTAAGAAATTGTCGCCGCTTATTGTTTTATTATTAGTGTTGAAGAATGTTCAAATTTATATATCCTATTGTTATATTCAGAAAATTTTGTAGTTTTCATTAACTATGTTTAGTTGGTCCTTGTACTAAATTATAAGTTACCAGCAACAGTCCCGTGCCTAGGGGTGGACACCGGTAAATAACTGGCCCGAACCGTCCCGAACCGAACCGGACCGGTTACCGAATTCAGTCTAAATTGGACACCGAAATCGGTACCGATTGGACCGGTTTACCGAATCGGTTAGTCGGCCCGGAACCGGTTCGGTACCGGTTTGAACCTAGTTTTGTACCGGTTACTTATTAACCCTGCTTCCATGAAAAGTTTTAAAAAAATCCTAAGATCCAAGGAATAAAAAATGTAACTAATTAAAGCACACATACTGACATACAGACATACTAACTTATTACAATAACATTTAACTAATCCAAATTTCAAGCACATTCAACTGATCCAAAATCCAAATGAGTACCACAACTACAACAAGTCCATGATTTACTTACACAAGTAAGTACACAACTACAATCCAAGATTAAAACTTGACATAAAAGAAAGAGTGTTATGATAACATTATTACAAATTGCAGGCTAGCAGTAACAGCAACCCAACTTCATAACAGACCAGCAACCAAAGGCCAAAGTCTAAACTAGCAGCAGCAGCAGATGCTAGCAGAGTAACAGACCAGCAACCAAAGGCTACAACAACACTGACCAAGCAAAGTAACAGTCTAACAGACCAACAAGTCAGCAACCAAAGGCCACAATAAACCCTTCTCCAGTTCTCCTACATTAAAAGTGTTGATTCAATGAGTGACATGAATGAACACTCAACACAATGTTGATTCATTTCACTATTTAATTTGACAAGATTTGCACCTAAATCATATGACAATGCTCAGCAGACAGCAATGACTTTCAAAAATCAAATTTATCATAATATGATACTAACTGTAAAGGAAAGAGGAAGCAGCCAAATTGCATGCAACTTGTAAATCAACACAGTTCTGACTTCTGAATCAATGAAGATATTACTAAGTGATACAAAATAAAAAACTTGAAACTTGAAACAAACCCAAGTTTACAAAATAACCTGTTATCCATTTAATGTAAAAACTGTCAAGTGCCAAATTTCTATTAAATTCCACCATCCATATCCAAAGCTTCCTCAAATTCTAAGATCAAAAGAAAATAAAAACAGTTAAAGAAAGTCATTAACATATAAACATTATAAATGAAAACTATATAATTAAAAATGAAGAATTACCTTTCTCAATTGTTTCAAGTGAATCTAAGTTCTCCTCCACGGATATTGGTTGTTTGGTTGAACGGAGCCAATCTTGAGCACAAATTAGAGCTTGTACCATTCTAGGAGTTAAAGAACTCCTAAATGAATCAAGTACACGACCACCGGTGCTAAATGCCGACTCGAAAGCAACGGTTGATATAGGAACCGCCAATACATCCTTAGCCATTTGAGAGAGAATGGAAAATCTAGGGGAGTTATTTTTTCACCAACACAAAACATTGAATTTTGAATTCATTTGATCAACATGCTCACTCAAATACTTATCTAATTCGGTATTATCTGCTCCTTGAACATCCACAATATGTGCTACAAATTTATCCTTCATCTTTCTCCTTGTCCTTTCTCGACCATACACATCAAAACTTTCACTAGACACGTTAGATTGTGAACTTTGGTATGATTGTGCACTTTGGGAAGATTGTGCACTTTGGGATGCATATTTGAGACTATAACATTTAAACAATTCCTCAATGGCATCACGCACCGATTGTATCATTTTTTTGCCATTTCAGTCCCACTCTCATACATTGAATTCAAAGCAAATTCCACAAATACAAATTTATGTCTAGGATCTAGAACAACCGCAATGTACAACAATTTATTCATCTTTTCAACATTCCCCCAATATGTATCTAATTTTGTTTTCATCCTCAACGCAATTTCTCTCATGTCATCGTCACTTTCATCATATACAAATTCATTCAAAGCATCATCAAGATCAAGAAATTCATAAAAAAAAGTATTTGATGTTACATACGATGTACCCGAAACCTTCACCGTAATGTCAAAGAAACACTTCAAGAATATCACCAATTTTCTCATAACTCCCCAATTTTCTATAGTAGGCCACCCATCACCCGATTCCATTTCCAATTTGAATAAAGGGTCTTTGCTTGCAAGCCTATTAAAAGCACGTTCAAAATCTATGGCCACATTCAACATAGAATAAGTGGAGTTCCATCTAGTGGACACATCTAGGATCAACGAAGTATTTTTTTCAATTTTCTCAATTTCAACACATTCTTTGAATCTCTTAATCCTAGAAGGAGATTGTCGCACCCACTTAACCAAAGATCAAACACGAGATATCGAAGGAGTCGCATCTTTCAACCCATCACATACAACCAAATTAATTATATGAGCAACACACCTCACATGGAGAAATTTATTGTCACAAATGCTATGACCCCAAACTTTTAATTGAGTTTTCAAATAGGAAATTGCAACATCATTGGAACTAGCATTATCAACTGTGATTGTGAAAATTTTATCAATTCCCCATTCTTTCAAATAATTTTCAACTAACATACCTATGTCTTCCCCTTTATGACTAGTAATTGGGACAAAGCTAATAATTTTCTTTTGCAATTTCCACTTATCATCAACATAATGAGCAGTCAACACCATATAATTAATTCTTTGTATGGAAGTCCATGTATCGATAGTAAGAGAAACCCTTTGTGATGTATTTTTGAAGTAAGTTTTCAATTTCAATTTCTCTTCTAAAAAGCGCTTCAAACAATCTCTAGTTGTGGCCCTACGTGAAGGTAAAATAAATTTTGGACATGCAACCGACATCAAGTATTTAAAGCCCACATTCTCCACATGGCTAAAAGGAAGTTCATCAACAATTATCATAAACGAAATCGCCCTCCTAATTAACTCTTGATCAAATTTCCATAAACAAACATTATTAGTTGATTCCCCTTCCAACTCTTGACCCCCTTCATTAACACTTGATTGTGGAAAATTTAATAGTGATTATTGCCTTTCCTTTAATTTAATATTAGGAGGGTATAATTTACATCTTGCATTATGATTTTTTAAACCACTTGTCCCATTTTTTCCCGAGTCGACTTTTAAAACTTGACCACAATATTTTCACTTTGCCTTTATTTCATCATTTTGCTTAAACCTTATATAATTTTCCCATATAGTAGCACGAGTCTTACCGATTATTTTCTCAATCTCTTCAACTTCATTTTGCTTTTCTGTTTCGCGTGTGTCGGCAGTGTCGCCTCCTCTATTACTTGGGTCTTGGATTGGATATGAATCGGATAGTACTGGTATATTATTATCCATATTTTCCATCAAACTGTACATAAAAATACAAATAAATTATTAGATATATTAGTGTTGAATAGTCCAAAATAAACATTGTAGTTTAACAAACAGTCAAACACAAGTAGTTAAATTCACTTTGTAGTTTTTACTGAATCAGATATATATACTTTTTCACTTGTTCACATATGGGTCTCTTACTCTCTTTTCATGGAACAGAGGGTAAAACGTAAAACACATAAATATTATTCCATGAAGTCCAGAAAGGCAGAAAGTCAGAAACTAAGGCATAAAAAAAACAAAGACATCCTTACTAAAATTCAAAGAGAGAGTGAAAGCCTTACTAAATCTGTAAATCGACATAAGTCATAACTCAAATAAGTAGAGAAATCAAAATAAACTAAATCAAAACCCTAACCCTAAACTAAAACACCCATATAGACAAATTAGAAAACTTACCTAAGAAAAATAATCGGTGATTCGGTGGCCTAGCAACGAACGATGAGCAGTAGAAGAGAAATAATCGGTGGCTAGAGGAAATAACGAGCAACGAGCACTCGAGCAGTAGAGCTGACCCAGCGGAGAGCAGTAGAGCAATAGATCGGTGGTTGCCGGGTTGGAACTCAGATGGACAGTGGATTGATGGAGAACTCAGCTGAGAAGGAAGGAGAGAAGTGAAACTGAACCCTAGATATATTTGGAAATCGCGATTAATGAAGTATGAAAGAAAGAAAGATATTAAAACAATACTTAAGTAAATAAAATTAATAAATTAAACGGTATTACCGGTTCGGTCCGGTTAATACCGAACCATGCAGACAACGAACCGAAGCTGAAACCGTTTACCCGGTATATACCGGTTCACTTTACCGGAATCGAACCGGTTCATATTTGTCTCGAACCGGCCGGTTCGCCTAAAAACCGAAAAAACCAGTTTTTTTGCCCACCCCTACCCGTGCCTCCGGCACTATGGACGGTGGGATTTATCCCAAACTTTGGACGGCTTAGATAATTTATTAGGATGAGCAGGAAATTCAAAATCATTTGTATTTTGTTATATAGATTTGTTTGAAATGATTATCATTCAATTCTTTTTCAGTATAATCTTTTCATTTTTTATAATGAATTATAATTTTAATATATTTCAGTCTTTTAAATTTTTTAAACAATTTGATTAAAAATAAACCTTCATCAAGTGTATAAAATTTTACTTAATAAGAGTATTTATTTCTATATCTGATCCTTTCCCTTTTTTCCTGATTCAAAACAAAATCCTTTTATTTCTATAGTTTCCTCTCCATTTTTTGATTCAAATCTGCTTATAATTATTTTCAAAAAACCAAAAGTATTTAATATAATCACTTTTATGGAAATAATCAGAAACTTCAATTTGGAGCTTATGATTATTTGTTATAAGACCCCGAATTTTATGAAATAAAATTATTCAATTTTTTTATAATTATTATTAATTAAATGGTTAAATTGATAAAAGTTTAAAGTTATAGGTGAATTATGCAAATTTTACAAAATAAGCAAGTGATTATAAAATACTCATTGTTGTCGGAGAATATTCGTTTGGTCGTGGAATATTCTTTCTGTCGGGGAATATTCGTACGACGGTGCAGCCTTTTGTGGGCCCCATAACAGAATAACTGTCGGATGAAGAAAACGACAAATATAAGTTGTTTAAAAATAACGGCGTAGTTGTTACCGTTAATACTGTTAAAATACTCGATGGTTAAAACACAGTAGCACACGGTATTGCACCAATTATTGATTCTTACGTAAGAAGGCACTACTCAATAATGGTTACAATAATTATTATTCAGTATTTTATTTTATTGATTTAATAATTGCTGCGTTGATATTTTATATTGCTATTGTTTCAATAATTGTCATTACACAGTATTTTTTATTATCGAAGCAATAATTCATATTATCTGAATAATATTATTTGATAACATTATTGGCAATGTCTAGAAAGTTCTGTCTAAGGAGAGGTTTGGTCACCTAATTGCGCACCAGTAAGGAGAAATTCTTATTGGAAAGCCCCCTCTTTCCTGGGAACTGCCTGGTTGTCAATATTGTGATTCTGTAATATTATTTGTGAATAATTAATTATTGATTCATATGATGAGGAAAATATTTATTTTATGTGGATATAGATGGAGAAATTTTTTAATGTGACAATTGTTGAAAATTAATATTTTATCTTTTTCTGATAAAATAATTCATTTAAATATATTATTATATTTTAATAATATAATAATGATGATATTTTTACGATGAATGTGGGATATATGAGTATATGTGGAGGAGGAGTATTTTTGTTACCAAAAATATTTAAACCATGTTTTTCATATCGGTGGACCCCATTTCTTGACTGAAATTTGATTATAGCCTGAAAAAATCGCTCGTTTGTGGATTTCGGTCAATTTCTGTTTGGAATTTGGAAAAACTTTCTTCTGCAAAGTTGTAGAGAATTGAATTTCCTATAAAAACACGCAAAATTTGAATTTTCGGATAAAAGGGCTATTTATTATGAATTATTGAAGTTCTGAAGCTCCGAAATAATTAATTTTTGGAAGTTTAAAATATTTAAAATATGAAAAACATTTTTTTGTTGTTAGTCTTGTGTAGTGGGCTGGTTGGTGGCTGATGTTGGGCAAATTGAGTGTGCGTAGGAAAAATTTTATATATATTAATATTATATTAAATTTTCTACTTTGGTGTTCTAAGCAATTTCCTATAAATAGGGTGCTTAGGTTATAATTGAAAATCACACCAGAAACTGAAGTTTTCTCTCTCTATATTATTGAGCGTATTCTTATGAGTATTTTGAGTATACTTTGAGTATTGCTATACGGTGCAAGTTCGTTCAGCGTTATTCCAGTTAGAGGTACTGCTCCTTTGAGGTAAGGGATAGTAAGAGATGTTGTTTTCTTCTCAAATGATATTATTTCTTCAATATCATTATGTTAAAATATTGGTTGGAACTTTTATCAAATTTGGAACTTTTTCATGTCGGGGTTACTATTCATGAGTTACTATTCATGAGTTACTATTCACGAGTTACTATTCATGGGTACTATTCACGACAAAATTGGTTTCTTTTTCTAACCAAATTATAGTTGATTTATGAATATTACTCTTGAGATTAAAACTATATGTTGATCATATTATTTTTATTATCATATATAACATTTTTATAACCCTAATGATGATATTTATCTTTGACTTGAGTGTAAAGATGGGTAGATTTTTGGTATGATCATGACTATGGGTTCTCTTTGGCCAGTAGTGCAAAGTTGAATTGTTGACTGGTATGATCATGACCATTGAATTTGTAATTGAATATCTTTAGCTTAAGCACAAAGGTGAAATGATCAACATGGTTATAATTATTGTTTATATAAATTCTGAAATGATTATATAATTCTTTGAGATATTAATATATTTGGCCTGTAATGAAAATATGAACTGTTGAGGAATATCTTTGGCCTGTAGTGCAAAGATGAATTATTGATGAATATCTTTGGGTCGTAGTGCAAAGATGACCTGTTGTTGAATATCTTTGGCCTGTAGTGCAAAGATGAACTGTTGATGAATATCTTTGGCCCGTAGTGCAAAGATGAATTTATTAGTATGATTATGAACAGGAACTGTGATTTGGTATAACCATGAACTTTGATATTTCAGGTAAAGACAAGTGATGAAAATTATCTTCGTCCTGAATGAGAAAAGGAATTTAGAACAACAATTACGATTATGAGTTATACATATGATTGTGGACAGGAATTGTTGATTGATGTTACAGGGATAAAACATTGTTGATAGACTTTTAACATGGAGAAGATAATAGACTTTATGATCTATTTGACTCTTCTAATGGATTGCTCGTTCCGCTGCAACTATGGTTGAAATTTTTATCATTTACCATATGTTCTAAATCTCTGATTTATTATTGATGAAGGCTATTGATAATTTATTTATCTTTAGTCATGACATTCTTTACTGAGCTAGTTGTGCTCACCCTTTTGCTTCACAATTCCTTTTAGGTAATACGAGTGTAGCTGGGTCGAGCGGGGGAATAACAAGGGAATAGAACGGTGGTCTATAGATGTTGAGGGTGAGGTGAATTTAACTTGGAAGGGTGTTTTGCCACTGTCATACAAGATGTCTAATGACATACCACCTCGTGTCATCATAAGACATGGATGTGCTCATCCACTTGCTGAGTATATCTACCAGCACTATTTATATGATCTTGGAGTCTATTTGAAATATAACTCTCAATTAGAGACAGTGGAGATAATGATATGTCAGGAGAAGACTTGCAATTGGGAAGAATATGATAGTAATCTACTTGTTTTTATTTGGGGTCTATTGGGTCAACCAAGGATAATTCTGTAGCCATATGATATCTATAATAACCTAGACGCATGGTCTCCCATGTACGAAGGTTTTCTTGAGCACTTCCCAAAGATTCTAATTTCTAAAACAGTTTTCGACTATACCTTTATGTAAGGTGTCAGTATGAAGTGCTGTCCACGGTTGGGACATGAGTCACAGTTGCTATATATTTGTATACAAACTCACAGCATATGTGTTGTTGTATTTTGCACGACAATTGTTGTAATAAAGTTGTAGTTATTTTCTGTACCATGTATTTGGCGACTCAGAATGGGTTGGATGGAATGGACCTATTTTGGGGTCGTCACATTTGTCAAATCTAATAATCATGTTTGACCAAGTATATTACTAATTTATTCCTATTTATTTTAATAATTTCAACTATTATCTGTATTTACTTTTCAAAACTTCCTTTTTAGTAATTTACACTTTGAAATAAGTGATTAACAATTTTTTATACCAAATATTTTTCACTTATTACTAATTTAAGTGTTTTTTATTTACCAAACACAAATTACTTTTTTAAAAATTATTATACTCAAAATCAATAATTATATTTTTTAATCAAAATTAATAATCACATTTTTTTTAATCAAAATCAATAATCACATTTTTAAAGCGTAATCCTTGTTTTAGATTTGAGAGAATTCTCCTACTTTGAACAGACTATAAGACCCCAACTTTTATAAATAAAAATGAATTTTCTATAAATATTATTTTTGAATATTATGGAGTAAATTTGATATAATGTTATAGTTGTGGGTAATATTTATAAATTTTGCAAAGTAAGCAAGTTGTTATAAAATATTCGTTTGGTAGGGGAATATTCTTTTTGTCGGGGAATATTCGTACGACGGCACAATCATTGGTGGACCCCACAACGGAATTATTGTCAGATTGAGAAAACGATAAAAATACTTTATGTAAATAACGGCGAAGGTGTTACCGTTAAAACTGTTGAACTACCCGGTAGTAAAAGTACAGTAATACGCGTGGTTGCATAGTAGCACACGGTATTGATTATTGATGTTTACGTGAGAAGTCACATAGCTATACTCAATTATTGCTACAGTAATTGCTACATCATATCTCTTATATTATTGATTCAATTATTGTCACAGTATCATCTGTATAATATGTTATATTATTAAATCAATAATCTAGACGACAAGTTATAAATGATTAATAATTGTTGAAAGATTAAATATGTGTTGATTAAAAATAAAATGATTTGTGATAATATTTATTCAATCCTTGATGTATATAAAAAGTCTATTATGAGACGTTTGTGGTAAGTTTGGTTATTTTATAGGGGGCCCATATGCCATCTAAGAGTCTCTTCGTCAATAGTAATTATCTTCGTCAATAGTAATTACCTTCATCAATAGTAATTATCTTCGTCAATAGTAATTATCTTCGTCAATAGTAATTACCTTCGTCAATAGTAATTACCTTCGTCAATAATAATTATCTTCGTCAATAGTAATTACCTTTACCAGACGGCAAACCACTTGCCGTTTCATATTACAGGCGTCGAACTAATTATCGTTTCACATTACAGGCGTCAAACCACTTGGTATTTCACATTACAGGTGTCAAACCACTTTTTTTTTCACATTTCAAGTGCTAAGCTAGAAATCTTCTATAAATAGAGGCCTAGTGCTTCATTATTTTTCACAAATTCATTCATGATATAGAGAGAGAAAGTATAGAGAGAATAAGAGAGAAAGAAGAAGAGTATTCTGTTACTACATTACTGCAGTATTCAATCTCCTACTAATGTAAGGGGTGTTATTCTTTTTTATTCATGAAGAGAACTGTTGTTATTCCATTGCTTATTATTCTATTGGAATAACCTGTATACGCGGTTTACCCTATACTTTGTGACATTCTTCTATTATTCTGTTGGAACATCCTGTCTGTGTGTTTTACACCGGACCTAGTTCCGTCTTTATTATTCTGTTGGAACATCATGTCTGTGTGTTTTACACCGGACTTGGTTCCGTCATTATTATTATTCTGTTGGAACATCCTGTCTGTGTGTTTTACACCGGACCTGGTTCCGTCTTTATTATTCTGTTGGAACATCCTGTCGGTGCAAATTTTGCCTGACCTGGTTCCGTTATTATTATTCTGTTGGAATAACCTATCTATGCGAAGTACCACATGCATGGTGATTTCTTTTGTTATTCCATTCTTTATTATACTCAGTTGGTTAAAGTTTTGACTTCTATACTCCATGAAATTAGTAGAATATCCTTGATATTTGCGCTTCATCTAGTATCTTTTCATGGAAATATTCTTCTGATTATTCTTGAATTTTACTCTACAAAGCAGTATCATGTTGACAATTTGGACATTATTAGTTCTTGGATAAATTAATTTTTGAACTTGTTTTATTGAATTCTTATATCATTGTCATCATCCTCATGTTTATATTATGTTGAAAGTCATCTGTGGCCTGTAGTGCATAGATGGACTTGGTATGATTATGACCAGGGATTATTCGGTGTAATAATGACCGTAATGTTACAAATGATGTGGTAAAAGTTATCATTGGCCCGTAGTGCATTGATGGACAGTTGTTGGCATGATCATGACCATTAATGAATACACGAATGTCCTTGGCTGTAGTGCATGGATAATTTGTGGTTGTGATACTAAAGAATATCCTTGGCCGTAGTGCAGGGGTGATTTGATGGTGTGGATTATTTATTAAGCTGAGTCCCAGCGATAAAAGTCATGAAAAACCTTTTAAATCATAAAAGATAGTAGATTTTATTCTCTACTTGACTCTTTTAATGGATTGCTTGTTCCACTGCAGTTAAACTTGATGTTGTTATATTTTATTAGTTTAACACTGTTTAAGACTAACGATAATTTATTCTACATTATGTTAGTCATAATATTTCTTACTGGGCTAGTTGAGCTCACCCTTTCTTTCACTGTTCTCTTCAGGAAATGAGAACATAGCAGGGACTAGTCGGGGAACGGAGTGACGGTTCAGAGGATAGCATTAGTAATCCTCACTATTCTGTGAAATTGTGTGTTAATAATTGTAATGAGGACTCCTTTTGAGTTTTTATAATCTCTAGTAGACAATAATTGTATTCAAACTCACAGTTATGTTTTGTTGTATTGTACATGACAGTTGTATTAGTAAGTTGTATTTGAATTTTGTACCATGTATCTGACGACCCAAGATGGGTGATGTATACCTAATTTTGGGGGCGTCACAGTTGGTATCAAAGCTTAGGGATATGATCCCTGGCTAAGATGTGAGAATAGTAATAGAAGGGGAGAGACGGGGAATTCCTTCGCTAGTATGACCTACCTAAGTTTATGTGGTATTTAATTGGTAGGTCAGAATTTAGGGATAATATGTTACATGTCAATTAACCTTTATTTTGTGGTAGTATCTGAAAATGACATCCGAGAATGTTGAGAATAGAAATGGAGCACAGGCGACCGTTGATTCACCACATATCAATAATCAGGATAATGTGCATCAGGAAGGCGATAATCCTCATGCAAACAACAACACTGACCAAATGATGAATGATCAAATGTTCAGGGGCTTTATGCAATTCATGCAACAGCAGGCGAGAGCGGCTCCTGTCCAAAATGCAGGTGGAAACACTGGAAACTCTCGGGCGTTCACCGCTAAACAGTTCAAGGAGCTGGGACCACCGAAGTTTAAGGGAGAGCCAAAACCACTTATGGCGGAAGCATGGATAAAGCAGATCACCAAGATATTTGATGTCTTGGGATGCTCCGAGGAGCAAAAGGTTCCCTTTGCCGCCTTTATGTTGCGCAGAGAGGCAGATTACTGGTGGGAATCGATAAAACGTACTCAACCTGCCGTACTGAAGATGTCTTGGGAGAAGTTCCAAGAGCTATTCAAGGAAAAATACTTTCCCGAAAGTATTCGTCACATGAAGGAGGTGGAGTTTATCAAGTTGGAACAAAACAATATGACCGTGTCGCAATACGAGGCTAAATTTGCGGAGTTATCCCGGTTTGCGTCCCACTTGGTGGATAATGAAGAGAGAATGACACGAATATTTTTTAGAGGTTTGAAGCCGGAGATACGTCAACATCTTATTTCTCATAAACTGTGTTTATATTCAGATGTTGTAAATAGGGCTTAGTTAGTGGAGCGCGATAACTAGTCAACGCAACTAAAAGAGAGCAGCCAGAAAAATGATAATACCAGCGAGAGCAATCATCGAAGCGGTGACAACAAGCGTGGAGGGAATCAACAGGCCAGAAATGGTAACCACTTTGGTGGTAATCAGGGCCAAAACAATAAGAATGGACATTTCAAGAAGAGGAGATTCAACAATGATGGAAAGACGTCAGCACCAGCACCTATCGTTAAGGAAGGAGAACGACCACCTATCATATGTTTCAAATGTGGAGGGGAGGGGCACATCAGTCCAAACTGCGCGATGCCGTCCAAAGCATGTTATAATTGTGGAAGAGAAGGTCACTTAGCCCGATTTTGTCGTTCACCGAAGAAAAATTCAGCTAGGATGGAGGCACCAAAGGCCGTCCCAGAAAAGTCAAAACCTGTAGTGCAAGGGAGAGCGTTTGTTGTGACCTCCCAGAAAGCAAGGAACCCGAATGAGGTCATCACGGATAAGTTTATCATAAACTCTAACGAAATCTATACTTTATTTGATACCGGTTATACCCATTCTTTTATTTCTCCTACTTGCGCTCATCGATTAAATTTGACTCCGGAGAAATTAGACTTTGACTTATCTGTGGAAACTCCATTGGGAGAAACTTTCATTACATCCACTGTTTATAAGTCTTGTTTGGTTCAAATCGGTACCCTCACACTACCTGTAGATCATATTTTATTGAAAATACTTGCATTTGACGTGATTCTAGGGATTGATTGGTTAACTACTCATCATGCAAAAATTGATTATTTCCGTAAGGTTGTTAGCTTTCATATTCCTAATCAACCTATTATGCAAATTCAAGCGACCAAACCATTAAAATCAATTACAGTCATCTCAAGCCATAAAGCTATTCGTTTATTGAAAAACGGATGTCAAGCTTTCTTAGCTCATGTCACAGATTTAAATAAAAATACGTCAGTTTTGAACGATATTTCTATTGTTAATAAATTTCCTGACGTATTCCTCGAAGAACTTCCTGGCCTAACCCCTGAGCGTGAAATTTAATTTTGTATCGACCTTGAACCCGGTACAAAACCCATTTCCAAAGCCCCATATCGAATGGCTCCTATTGAACTTCAGGAGTTAAAGACCCAACTGCAGGAATTGTTAGACATTGGCTTTATTCGTCCTAGTACTTCTCCTTGGGGTGCTCATGTTCTATTCGTGAAGAAGAAAGATGGGAGTATGCGACTTTGTATTGATTATCGGGAGTTGAATCATGTCACCATCAAAAATAGGTATCCATTGCCACGTATTGATGACCTGTTTGACCAATTGCAAGGAGCCAAATTCTTTTCAAAGATTGATCTTCGTTCCGGATATCACCAATTGAAGATTAGAACCGATGACATTCCAAAGACGGCTTTCAGAAATCGGTACGTGCATTATGAATTCCTAGTCATGTCCTTTGGATTGACTAATGCTCCTGTTGCCTTCATGGATATGATGAACCGAGTATTCAAGGAATATTTGGATCACTTTGTGGTCGTCTTTATTGATGACATCCTTATTTATTCCAAAAGTCGTGAAGATCATGAGCAACACTTGAGGCTGACACTCCAAAAGCTTCGTGAATACAAGCTTTATGCCAAGTTGAAGAAATGTGAATTCTGGCTTGAGGAAGTAGCATTCCTTGGGCACGTAGTATCAAGTTATGGAATATCTGTTGACCCAGCAAAGATTGAAGTAATTCAAAGCTGGGAGCAACCTAAATCAGTGACCGAAGTACGTAGCTTTCTCGGCTTAGCTGGTTATTATCGGAGATTCGTGGAAGGATTTTCTCGAATTGCTACTCCATTAACTCAGCTGACTCGAAAAGATACAAAGTTCGGTTGAAGCGAAGAATGTGAGAAGAGTTTTCAAGAACTCAAGAGGAGACTCATTTCAGCACCTTTTCTGACAATACCATCTGGCTCGGAGGGATTTATCATCTACAGTGATGCTTCGGGCAAAGGGTTGGGTTGTGTTCTCATGCAACATGGAAAAGTCATAGCCTATGCCTCAAGAAAACTCAAAGAATATGAGAGGAATTATCCTACTCATGATCTAGAGTTGGCAGCTGTTTTCTTCGCACTAAAGATTTGGAGGCATACTTGTATGGGGAAAAGGTGAAGATCTTTACAGATCATAAAAGCCTCAAATATTTCTTTACTCAAAAGGACCTCAACATGCGACAACGACGTTGTCTTGAACTGTTGAAATATTATGATCATACCATCCAATACCATCCTGGAAAAGCGAACGTGGTAGCTGACGCATTGAGTAGAAGATCATATGCAAGTACGAGTGCGATATTGTCAACGCAAAGGCCCATTTTGTGTGACTTGCAAAGGATGGAGATAGAGTTAAAGACTCCAGGGACCCATGTGATGATGGCTAATATACGAGTAGAACCAACTTTAATCGATAAAGTTAAAGCTGCTCAAGTTACAGACCTGGAGCTGATGCGTATGAGGAAGAAAGTGCAAGAAGGTGCTATGCCGGAAGCAAGAATCGATGAAGAAGGAATACTTCGAGTCAACTCCAGACTTTGTGTTCCTAACGACTCTGATTTAAAGTATAAAATCATGATGGAGGTACACAACACACCGTTTGCAATCCATCCTGGGAGTACCAAAATGTATCATGATATTCGTCATACATTTTGGTGGAGCAATATGAAGAGAGAGATAACATTGTTTATCTCAAGGTGTCTAACTTGTCAACGAGTTAAAGCGGAGCATCAAGTACCAAAAGGTCCATTTCAACCACTTGAAATTCCAGAATGGAAGTGGGAGCACATTATCATGGATTTCGTTACTAGTCTTCCCAAGGTTTCTCAAGGCATAGATGAAATTTGGGTCATTGTTGATAGATTGACCAAGTCTGCTCATTTCTTACCGATACGAGAAACTTATACACTTGAACGTCTTGCTCGTATGTACATAAACGAGATTGTAAGACTGTATGGTATGCCGGTATCCATAGTTTCTGATCGAGACCCAAGATTCACTTCACGATTTTGGGTTAGTTTGCAAAAAGCTATGGGCACAGACTTACGATTTAGCTCGGCATATCATCCTCAGACGGACGGACAGTCGGAGAGGACTATTCAAACTCTTGAAGATCTATTAAGACTTTGTGTCCTTGATTTCAAGGGAAGTTGGGATAAGTTCTTACCATTGGTGGAGTTTTCCTACAACAACAGTTATCAAGCAAGTATTGGCATGGCTCCATTCGAAGCGTTGTATGGAAGAAAGTGTCGTTCTCCAGTATGCTGGGATGAGGTGGGTGAAACAACGTTGTTGGAACTGGAGTTGGTACGTATAACTACGGAAAAGATTTAAACGAACCGACAACCTATAAAAATCTCACAAGATCGACAAAAGAGTTATGCTAATCTTCATCGAAAGGACGTGGAGTTTGATATAGAAGATCATGTGTTGTTGCGTGTTGCTCCATGGAAAGGAGTTACAAGATTTGGAAAGAGAGGAAAACTCAATCCTCGATTCATTGGCCCATTTTTAATCCTCGATCGAGTAGGAACTGTGGCCTATAGACTCGCTTTACCGCCAAGTATGTCTTGTGTTCATAATGTTTTTCACATATCCATGTTACGTAAATATGTGAAAGACCCGAACCACATTATTGAGTTAGAACCAGACGAAATAGCGGAAGATTTGACGTATGAAGAGGTTCCTGTTCAAATTTTGGATAAGAAGGAACATATTCTACGCTCCAAGGTTATACCTCAAGTCAAAGTTTTGTGGAGAAACCACGATGTTGTGAAAATGACTTGGGAGTTAGAATCTAAAATGAAATCAAGGTATGCTTACCTCTTCGACATACCAGGTACGTACCCTAATTTCGAGGGTGAAATTTCATAAGAAGGGGAGGTTGTAAGACCCCAACTATTATAAATATTATTTTTGAATATTATGGAGTAAATTTGATATAATGTTATAGTTGTGGGTAATATTTATAAATTTTACAAAGTAAGCAAGTTGTTATAAAATATTCGTTTGGTCAGGGAATATTCTTTTTGTCGGGGAATATTCGTACGACGACATAATCATTGGTGGACCCCACAACAGAATTATTGTCAGATTGAAAAAACGACAAAAATACTTTATGTAAATAACGGCGGAGGTGTTATCGTTAAAACTGTTGAACTACCCGGTAGTAAAAGTACAGTAATACGCGTGGTTGCATAGTAGCACACGGTATTGATTATTGATGCTTACGTGAGAAGTCACTTAGCTATACTCAATTATTGCTACAGTAATTGATGCATCATATCTCTTATATTATTAATTCAATTATTGTCACAGTATCATCTGTATAATATGTTATATTATTAAGTCAATAATTGAGACGACAAGTTATAAATGATTAATAATTGTTGAAAGATTAAATTGTTAGGTTTGTAAGATTCATGAACGCAGTCAAATTGCTCAAAATAAGCGGAAACGTGGAAAATCAGAGTTTTAAAATTTTTTACAAATCATATACCCGGATCACCCTTTATGCATAATTATTAATTAAACAAAAAAAAGAACAAGAATCATACCCTTGAAGATCCGAGCTTCCTCAGGTACAAGTTCACCTCCAATCCTTTTCGCGTTCAACTTGAATCCACCTGGTTTGGTTCCTTCCTTTGATCAACGTTAGCCACCCAAGTGTTTGGCCTCTAGAGGTGATCTACCAAGGAAGAAGAAGAATTCAAGAAGATGGGTATTTGACAAAATCCTAGTTTTCTATCTACTCTCCCAACTATTGGAATTACTTCTGTTGTTAAAAAGTCAACAACCACCTCACCCATAATAAGACTCCTCTTATTTATAGATGTGGGCAACCCTCCTTAACAATTAAGGAATTGAGTTTTATTTTAATTAATTAAATTCTTTTAATTAAGTAAGCTCCCTAATCTTATTAGGGATAATTAATTAAACTCTTTTAATTAATTTGCCTCCTAATCCTATTAGGATATTTGAGAGTACTTTTATTAATTAATTCTCAAACTCCTTTAGGAATTAAATAATAATAATAGTAATAATAATAATAATAATAATAAGACTCCTCTTATTAATTTATATTTAATATTTCTAAAATATTAAATAATAAATATTAAACTATTTAATTTATTCTATCACCATAGATTAAATTAAATATACTTAACTTATTATTACGATTATGCCATTAACTTCTTAAATAATTATTCTTCCTTTTATGGTGTGACCCTTTAGGTTCTCCATATTAAACCGGTTGTGAATAAATCAATTAGAACAATTCTAATCTTATTTAAATAATTAAATTAAACTAATAATTTATTTAAATAAATAATATTTATTCTACAATTGGGATAAGTCTCCTTAGCGATCAACGACTTTCCAGATAATATAGATTTCAACATTAATCATAAAAGAACCTTTGAGTAAATAGTTACCGTACAATTCAATCCTTCCACCATACAATGTCCCAATTAAATATAAGACATAGAATTACTTACTGTCAAATCTTATTTTATTTAATTATATGTATTTCGACTCTTAAATACGAAACTCCAAATAATGCAAATTAGAAACTCCTTTCTAATTTCATTCTGCCTTGGCCAAGGACTATTGGGTTGTCATTTATCGAATCACATAGGACATTTCTCTTCTTTTACTAGAAGTGGTAGATTCTTTATTGATCATACATTATCTCCATGTACAACTTATTATACCCAAGCATACCCTTTGATATACCCTAAGGGTCTTAAGGAATAAGTCAAAGTATAACTTATCATACACAAGATACTATGATGATCTCAAGTCCAAGGATCACTTGTACTACTATCACTACAGGAATTCTTATTAACAGGCAAGTAAAACTCCATTAGTTATTCCTTAGCGAGCCACGTTCAGTGAACTTATTCTTTAATAAGCACATATATACTTGCTTTAGTGTCTCTACACAAATGATCATGAGATCAATCATCCTCATCCAATGAGCAATCAACGTATGTACCAATATATCTGGATTCACTAATCCCCAATTCAGTAATCCAACGATTGGGAACTATTTTAGTTTTAAGCTTTCTAAGAATTTAGATCTCATTAGAATGATCATCATCATTATTCTAAAAGCATTGCTTAAAACTATGGGTTTATCATATATTGTAAAACAACATCATGTAGATAATTTAAAAGCCTTTAATAAATTAATACTTTTTATTAATAAATGAATAAGATTGTTACAAAGTATATGTTTTATTATCAAACATGATTGGCTTGTGTGCATATTACTTTCATAAATATGTGTTGATTAAAAATAAAATGATTTGTGGTAATATTTATTCAATCCTTGATGTATATAAAGAGTCTATTATGAGACATTTGTGGTAAGTTTGGTTATTTTAGGGGGGGCACATATGTCATCTAAGAGTCTCTTCGTCAATAGTAATTATCTTCGTCAATAGTAATTACCTTCATCAATAGTAATTACCTTCGTCAATAGTAATTATCTTCGTCAATAGTAATTACCTTCGTCAATAGTAATTACCTTCTTCAATAGTAATTACATTCTTCAATAATAATTACCTTCGTCAATAGTAATTACATTTACCAGACGTCAAACCACTTACCATTTCATATTACAGGAGTCGAACCAATTGTCGTTTCACATTACAGGCATCAAACCACTTGGTGTTTCACATTATAAGCGTCAAACCACTTTTCTTTTCACATCACTAGTCGTCAAGCCACTTGCCTTTTCACATTTCAAGTGCTAAGCTAGAAATCTTCTATAAATAGAGGCCTAGTGCTTCATTATTTTTCACGAATTCATTCAAGCTATAGAGAGAGAAAGTATAAAGAGAATAAAAGAGAAAGAAGAAGATTATTCTGTTACTACACTACTGCAGTATTCAATCTCCTACTAATGTAAGGGGTGTTATTCGTTCTTATTCATGAAGAGAACTGTTGTTATTCCATTGCTTATTATTCTGTTGGAATAACCTGTATACGCGGTTTACCCTATACTTGGTGACATTCTTCTATTATTCTGTTGGAACATCCTGTCTGTGTGTTTTACATCGGACCTGGTTCCGTCTTTATTATTCTGTTGGAACATTCTGTCTGTGTGTTTTACATCAGACCTGGTTCCGTCTTTATTATTATTCTGTTGGAACATCTTGTCTGTGTGTTTTACATCAGACCTGGTTCCGTCTTTATTATTCTATTGGAACATCCTGTCGGTGCAAATTTTGCCTGACCTGGTTCCGTTATTATTATTCTGTTGGAATAACCTGTCTATGCGAAGTACCGCATGCATGGAGATTTCTTTTGTTATTTCATTCTTTATTATACTCAATTGGTTAAAGTTTTGACTTCTATACTCCATGAAATTAGTAGAATATCCTTGATATTTGTGCTTCATCCAGTATCTTTTCATGGAAATATTCATCTGATTATTCTTGAATTTTACTCTACAAATCAGTATCATGTTGACAATTTGGACATTATTAGTTCCTGGATAAATTAATTCTTGAACTTGTTTTATTGAATTCTTATATCATTGTCATCATCCTCATGTTTATATTATGTTGAAAGTCATCTGTGGCCTGTAGTGCATAGATGGACTTGGTATGATTATGACCAGGGATTATTCGGTGTAATCATGACCGTAATGTTACAAATGATGTGGTAAAAGTTATCATTGGCCCGTAGTGCATTGATGGACAATTGTTTACATGATCATGATCATTAATGAATACACGAATGTCCTTAGCTGTAGTGCATGGATAATTTGTGGTCGTGATACTAAAGAATATCCTTGGCCGTAGTGCAGGGGTGATTTGATGGTGTGAATTATTTATTAAGCTGAGTCCCAGTGATAAAAGTCATGAAAAACCTTTTAAATCATAAAAGATAGTAGATTTTATTCTCTACTTGACTCTTTTAATGGATTGCTTGTTCCGCTGCAGTTAAACTTGATGTTGTTATATTTTATCAGTTTAACACTGTTGAAGGCTAATGATAATTTATTCTGCATTATGTTAGTCATAATATTTCTTACTGGGCTAGTTGAGCTCACCCTTTCTTTCACTGTTCTCTTCAGGAAATGAGAACATAGCAGGGACTAGTAGGGAAACGGAGTGACGGTTCAGAGGATAGCATTAGTAGTTCTCACTATTCTATGAAATAGTGTGTTAATAATTGTAATGAGGACTCCTTTTGATTTTGTATAATCTCTAGTAGACTATAATTGTTTTGTATAATCTCTAGTAGACAATAATTGTATTCAAACTCACAGTTATGTTTTGTCGTATTGTACACGACAATTGTATTAGTAAGTTATATTTGAATTTTGTACAATGTATCTGACGACCCAAGATGGGTGATGTATACCTAATTTTGGGGGCATCACAAAGACTCTTCCCTAAATTTCATTTCTTGTGTTCTTTTTCCTGTCCGGTAGTGTTTTTACTATCCTTTATGTGAATTCTTTTTCCTTTTTTTTGTGCAAAATTATATTTTATCCTTAAGATAAATCATTTTCTTTGGAGAGTTTCATTATCATCTCTACGAGATCTTACTTTTTCCTTCTCGATGATTTTTCCTATTTGTGAATTATTATGATTGATGATAGACCTGACAATATAATTGGTTAATTGTCGAGTCAAATCATATTAACTGGAACCAAATGGGTTGGTTAACTATTTTTATTTATTTGAGTTGGTTAAAGTTTGGAACCATATTTTTAAAAATAAATATAGTTCTAACCCGATTAACCATTTTTCGACCCATATTTTTTATATTAAGCGATAATATTTTTTCTTCATACAAACATATCTCATAGCATTACTTAAGAAGCCTAAATTCTACCCCTTATATCCGTCTCTCTATTTATAGTATATATTAATTTCATTTTTTAAAAATTTTGTTTAAAAGTCAAAACATCTTAAAATGGTTAATATGGTTTTTAACCATAACCATATGGTTCCAACCCACATAACCCATATTAAAAATGGTTAATATGGTTTTAGTTCTTAAATGGAACCATAACCATATTTTGAAAACCAAAACCAACCCGTAACCATATTTTACCAGGCCTAATTGATGATGATATATCTTTTTCATATTTAGGCATTAGATTTGTTAATTTATGTGTTTTTAGTTTTTAATGATGCCAATAATTTGTATTGAGCTGTTTTGAATAAGTAAGTTTGGGCTACATGGACTGATTTGATAATATATGGTGTTGCTAAAAGTTGGCCCAACGTGGATAATGGTGCATTCATAAAATATTTACAATAATAGTGCATCCATAAAATAATGGTGCATCCATAAAATAATTACAAAAGTAATACACTTTTTCATATTTATTTCCAATATTAATGTAATTAGAATTTCTTAATTTAGGGGATTAGTATTAGTGCAATTAGGATTCCTTAATTTAGGAGATTAGTATTATCATTTGTATGGGTTGTTTACTATAGGACTCTTCAGTTAGAAACTCTTATTACTTTCTTTTGTCTGTGCTTTGTTCTTCTCCGTTGATCGTTACTGGTGATTTGTTCTTCATTTTTGTGATCGTTATTGGTTCAGTTGTTCGTTATTCTCGTACTTACTCGGTATCGCTGCTTCACAGTGGTTTATTTTTTTTCTGTTTATTCTCGTTTATGGTTGCAGTAAACTGGGTTGGATATACAGGTTATACCATATTTTGATTAGTACCTTTATATGCATGCTAGGAACAAACAGCTAGAGGGATATGAGACTAATAGAGAATTTCAAGGAAGATTTGTACCAAATTTTGATTAGTTCGGTCGTCGTTGTATTGTCCTTCTGAATTGTATTTCGTACTTTGGTTTTTGTTGGATATCTATAACCATTTGTTATGGTTAAAGAGTCTGTAATGTTTATTAGAACTTATGTAAATGGGATTACATATTTGATTATATTACCAGTGATTTGACATTGTTTGCTGGTTCGTATTTATTACTTCTAAGTTGTGTCTGATATATTGTTTGAAAGGTGCAGTTAGTAACCAAACATGCATAGAAGGGTAACCATTTTATTTTTTTGGTAGTAACCAGATAGTTACAAGCTTGTATCATAACATATATCAAGTGTTAAATATACATGTGAGAGTATACATGGGTTGCCTAAACTGGGTTGGATATACATGTTGTTTCTATTTTGGTTACCATTAAAACCTGTTCTGATTACTTTTATATAACTATTTGGTTACTTCTTTATTATATTTTGGTTACTGTTATCTTATGGTTTGACTACTATTATTGTGCCCTCAATGTGGGACTTTGATTACTTTTATTTTTTTATTTTGGTTAATATGTAATTATTTAGTATACATGGATTGCCTAAACAGGGTTTCATTACATGATGTTTCAGTTTTTGTTACCATTAAAACATGTTCTGATTACTATCATATAATTATGTGGTTACTATTTTATTATGTTACATTATGGTTACTGTTATTAGTAACCAGATAGTTACAAGCTTGTATCAAGACAAACATCAAGTGTTAAATGTACATGTGAGAGTGTCATATTTATCTAGCTGATGTATACTTATAAATTACATAGTCAAAAAAATTGTCTGAAAATTATACAGTCGGTATTTAAATATGCATATAGAGGTAACCATTTTATTTTTTGTAAGTATCCAAATTTACATAAAATTATTTCAGAACAGTATCCATTAGCTATTTCAGTTGAAATGTTAGGTTGGTATCCAAACCTACATATATGGTAACCATTTTTGTTTTTGTTAGTAACCAAATAATTATAAGTTTGTATCAGGACTGCTATAAAGTGTTAAATGTATATATTTTATTTATATCATGTCATCATGATGGAATAAGAAACTCCAATTAAGAGTTCACATTTATATATATGATGGTCACTTATAGATCTCATATTGAAATAAAAATAGTTTGAGAGGTGCAGTTGGTATCCAAACCTGCATATAAGGGTAACCATTTTAGTTTTTGTTAGTAACCAAATAATTAAAACTTATATCAGAACAGTTATCAAGTGCTTAATGTACATGTGAGGGTTCCCATTTATCTAGCTGATTGATACTTTTAAATTACATAGTTATAAAAGTTATTTGGAAATGGTCCAGTTAGTAACTGAATATGAATATAGAGGTAACCATTTTATTTTAGATGGGTAACCAAATTTACATAAAAATCAGTATAATGATGGGTAACTAATTCAGAGAATTTTGGAAAATAAGAAAAGTCTATTATTCATCAAAACTGTTTCTTCCCATCATAACAAACGTTTAAATAACAAAACCCTAAAAATGAAATCCAAAACAGAAAAGTAAAACTAATAAGGAAAATTACAAAAATAACCCAAAAATAATAAAATATAATTTTGAAGGCCTAAATGATGGAATTTGACCAAAAAACCCAACAGTTCACGAGCAATGCTTGTGTTTTTTGATCGTTGACCCGTTTCCAATGAAATTAGGCTCCAAAAATGCCAAAATCCGACACTCCAAACTTAACAGAAATTACCAAATTGTCACTAGATCAAATCTTTCCATAAACTAGATCAAATCTTTCCATAAACTGACACGCCTACTCTTCAACCGCATTAGTTTGTTACCAACTAAAGACTAACAGTTGTATAAAAGTAACCAATGTAGTCAATAAGTAACCATCAATATAAAATAAACTAGTATAAAATACACTAATATTATACAATAATCATAACAACATTATATAGTAACCAAATTTAGATTAGACAGTAACCAACATATATTTATTTAGTAACTAGAACATAAACACATTTTTCATTGCATTTTACAGTCAAAAACAACCAGTATAATGTGTTTGTTACCAACTAAAGACTAACAGTTGTATGAAGGTAACCAATGTAGCTAATAAATAACCATGAATATAAAAAATATCAGTACAAGTGTACATTAATATTATTCAGCAACCAAATAAACATTATACAGTAACCAATTAAATAATATACAACAACCAATATATATAATCAGATTAACAGTTGTATGAAGGTAACCAATGTAGTCAATAAGTAACCTCCAATATAAAAGACAGAATTATAAAACACAATAATGCATGCTTAAATGATATATGTAATTAGTAGCCAAGTTTATAAAAACATTTTTACATTCATTTTACAACCAAAACAATCAGTAATGACGTTGTTACAAATTAAAGACTAACAGATGTATGAAGGTAACCAATGTAGTTAATATAAAAAAATTCAGTATAAAATACAGTAATATTATGCAGTAACCATAGTAGTATTACACAGTAACCAAGTCAGCATATACTAACCAAATCTAGATTAGATAGTAACCAACATATATTTACTTAGTATCCATAACATAAAACATATTTTTCCATGCATTTTACAGCAAAAAACAATCAATATAAAACACATTAATATAAAAAACATCAATATGTACTTAAAGATCCAACAGTTGCAGGAAAGTAACCGAAGTATCTAATAAGTAACCATCAATATAAAAAATAACAGTAGAATATAAATTAAAAGTATACAACAACCAAATAAACATTATACAGTAACCAATTTATATGTACTTAGTAACCAGAATATAAAACATATTTTTACATGAATTTTGAAATCACAACAGTCAGTATCTGCTCAGTGGTGTTGTTCACAGGAGGAACATTGCCAGTCTGTTGAACGTTCTCCTCGTTGGTGAGCACATGTGTCTCCACAGTCTCATTTACTCCACTGTTAACATTCTTAGTCGACATTCTCAAATACTGCCATAAAACAAGGGTTAATTTAACAAATTAACATATCACATAATATCCTTATATTATGACCGACCAACAAAAAAGCTTAGGTAGGACACACTAGCGAAGGATTTACTCGTCTCTCCCCTCTTCGTTCTATTTTCCGATCTCCGCCAGAGATCATATCCCTAAGCTATGATACCAACAGTGATGCCCCCAAAATAGGTATACAACACCCATTCTGAGTCGTCAAAATACATGATACAGAAACAACTACAACTTTATTAATACAACATAAAAACTGTGAGTTTAAATACAAATACTGTCATTTAGACAGTATTCACACTCAAATAAGTCCTTATTACAATTATTGATACATTATTTTACAAAGATGGTGAGGACTACTAAAACGACTTTCTAGAACCATTACTCCACACCCCGACTAGTAATGTAACAAAAAAGAAAAGGGTGAGCTCAACTAGCCCAGTAAAGAATATTATGACAAAGATAATATAGAACAAATTATCGTTAGTCTTCAATAGGGAAAACTCTGATAAAATACAATAGATAACAAGTTTCAGATCAATATTCGCAGCGAAAATAATAATTCATAGAAAAGTTACGTAGAGAATTAAATCTACTATTATCTATGAATTTAAAAAGTCCATCATCCATATTTTATCCCTGTAACATCAATCAATAAACATCATAAATTAAATATTCATCTTTGCACTACAGGCCAAAGATATTCACCAGTTGGTCATGTTCATCTAAACACCTGTTCATCTTTGTACTACGGGCAAAAGATATTCATCAGAAATCATTCATCTTTGCACTACAGGCCAAAGATATTCAGTAATATTATCATTTAGGACTGAGGATGATGAAAAATATTTTAAAGAAAACGAATCCAGTGAAACAAAATAACAAATATTAAGGATTCATATTTCGGTTTATCCATGTCCAAAAATACCTCATAAATAATCATAGTAGAGTAAATTTCAAGAATGATCAAAACATGGATACAATCAAAGCTAGTATCCATAATAGATATTTTGGACAAAAAGAAGAAAATTTCATTTTTCGGTGAATAGTGTCGTATACGTGAATAGTTCCGTATACGTGAATAGTAATCCCGACAAAAAAAGTTTCAAATTTGATAAAAAGTTCAGATCAATACTTCGACATAATGACATTGAAAGAAATAATATCATATATGAAGAAAATAACATCCCTTACCTCGAAAAGACGGTACTTCTGACTAGAATACTGAATATAGTGCTGAAGAAAACTCGCACCGTATAACAACACTCAAAGTATCAAAATACTCACAAGAATACGCTCAATATATCGAGAGAGAAAGAGAGAAAAAACCTTAGTTTCTGGTGTGATTTTCAATTCTAACCTAAGCACCCTATTTATAAGAAAATGCTTAGAACACCAAAACAGAAAATTTAATATATAATATTATTTTTAATCAAAATTCTTTACGCACACCTTTGAATCTGATTTCAGCCATTGAACACATTTATATCACATGTGGAACACTCACTAAAAACGTTTGTCTAACTATAAATATTTTAAACTTCCAAAAATCAATTATTTTGAAATCTCAGAACTTCAATAATTCATAATAAATGGCCTTTTTGTCAGAAAAATTCAAACCACATATCTCTTTCATAGGAAATTTTATTATCTACAACTTTACAGAAGAAAGTTTTTCCAAATTCCAAACAAAAATTGATCAAAATCCACAAACGGTAGATTTTACAGGCTATAATCAAATTTCAGTCAAGAATTGGGATCCACCGATACACAAAACATGTTTTAATCATTTAATGCAACAAAATTACTATTTCTCCTCATATACTCATATATCCCACATTCATTATAAAAATATCATCATTATTATATTATAATAATATAAAAAAATATTATTTTATCATAAAAGATAAAATATCGATTTTCAACAATTGTCACTTTAAAAATTTTCTCCATCTATATCCACATAAAATGAATATTTTCCTTATCATATAAATCAATAATTAATTATTCACAAATAATATTACCGAATCACAATACTGACAACCAGACAGTTCCCAGGAAAGATGGGGCTTTTCAATAAGGATTTCTCCTTACTGGCGCGCAATTAGGTGACCAAACCTCTCCTTAGACAGATCTTTCTAGACATTATCAATAATGTTATGTAATAATATTATTCAGATAATATGAATTATTGCTTCGATAATGGAAAATACTGTGAGTGACAATTATTGAAACAACAGTAATATAAAATATCAACGCAATAATTATTGAATCAATAAAATAAAATACTGAACAGTAATTACTGTAACAATTATTGAGTAGTTCCTTCTTACGTAAGAATCAATAATAGGTGCAATACCGTGTGCTACTGTGCAACAACGCGTATTACTGTGTTTTAACCACAGGGTATTCCAACAGTATTAACGGTAACAATTACGCCGTTATTTATAAACAACTTATACTTGTCGTTTTCTTCATCCAATCGGTTTCCGTTATGGGGCCCACACAAGGCTGCGCCGTCATACGAATATTCCCTGACATTAAAAATATTCCACGACCAAACGAATATTCTTCGATAAAAATGAATATTTTATAACCACTTGTTTATTTAAAATATTTGCGCATTTTACCCGTAACAAACCACATTAATCAAATCAACCCTTACTATTTTAAAATAATAAATAGAGGAAATTGAATTTTATTTATAATAAGTTAGGGTCTTACAACCTCCCCTCTTTATAAAATTTCGGCCTCGAAATTGACACACGTACCTGATGTTTCAAAAAGATGAGGATACCTCGCTTTCATTTTCGTTTCTAACTCCCAGGTCATTTTCTCAATATCATGGTTTCTCCACAAAACTTTAACTTGTGGTATGACCTTCGTGCATAGGCATGCTCCTTCTTATCCAAGATCTTGACAGGTACCTCTTCGTACGTTAAGTCTTCGGCTATCTCGTTCGGTTCTAACTTAATAACGTGGTTTAGATCTTTCACATATTTACGTATCACAGATATATAAAAAATATTATGAACACGAGACATACTTGGAGGTAATGCGAGTCTATAGGCCACATTTTCTACTCGGTCAAGAATCTGAAATGGACCAATAAATCGTGGATTGAGCTTTCCTCTCTTCCCTAATATTGTAACTCCTTTCCATGGAGCCACAAGCAACAATACATGATCCCCAATGTAAAAATTCCACGTCCTTTCGATGAAGATCCGCATAACTATTTTATCGATCCTGTGCCATTTGTATACGTTGTCGAATCGTTTGGATTTTCTCTGTAGTCATTCGTACCAACTCTGGTCCTAACAACGTTGCCTGTCCCACCTCATCCCAACATACTAGAGAGCGACACTTTCGTCCATACAATGCTTCAAATGGATCCACACCTATACTTGCCTGATAACTGTTGTTGTAGGAGAATTCCACCAATGGTAGGTACTTATCCTAACTCCCTTTGAAATCGAGGACACAAAGTCTTAATAGATCTTTAAGAGTTTGAATAGTCCTCTCTGATTGCCCGTCCGTTTGAGGATGGTATGCCGAACTGAACCGTAAATCTGTGCCCATAGTTTTTTGCAAGTTAACCCAAAATCTTGAAGTGAATCTTGGGTCACGATCCGAAACTATGGATACTGGCATGCCATGCAATCTCATAATCTCATCTACGTACATACGAGCAAGACGTTCAAGGGAATAAATCTCCCTTATCGGTAAGAAATGAGCAGACTTGGTTAATCTATCAACAATAACCCAAATAACATTTATGCCTTGAGAAATCGTGGGAAGACCCATAAAGAAATCCATGGTAATGTGTTCCCACTTCCATTTTAGAATCTCAAGTGGTTGCAATGGACCCTTTGGCACTTGATGCTCTGCCTTTACAAGTTGAAAAGTTAAACAGCTCGAGATAAACTTTGCAATCTCTCTCTTCATATTGTTCCACCAAAATGTATGTCGAAGATCACGATACATTTTGGTACTTCCAGGATGGATTGCAAATGGTGTATTGTGTGCCTCCATCATGATCTTGTACTTCAAATCAGAATCATTAGGAACAAAAAGTCTGGAGTGGACTCAAAGTATTCCTTCTTCATTGATTCTTGCTTCTGGAATAGCACCTTCTTGCACTTTCTTCTTCATACGCATCAACTTCGGGTCTGTGGCTTGAGCAACTTTAACTTTATCGATTAAAGTTGGTTCTATACGTATACTTGACATCATCGCACTCGTTCCTGCATATGATCTTCTACTCAACGCGTCAGCTACTACGTTTGCTTTTCCAGGATGGTATTGAATAGTGTGGTCGTAATCTTTCAATAGCTCCAGCCAACTTCGTTGCCGCATGTTGAGTTCTTTTTGAGTGAAGAAATATTTGAGGCTTTTATGGTCTGAATATATCTCCACTTTCTCCCCATATAGATAGTGCCTCCAAATCTTTAGCGCGAAAACGACTGCTGCCAACTCTAGATCATGAGTATGATAATTCCTCTCATATTCTTTAAGTTGTCGTGAGGCATATGTTATAAATTTCCCACGTTGCATGAGAACACATCCTAGCCCTTTGCCTAAAGCATCGCTGTAGATAACAAATCCATCCGAACTAGATGGTATGGTCAAAACAGGTGCCGAAATGAGTCTTCTCTTAAGCTCTTGGAAACTCTTTTCGCATTCCTCGCTCCATACGAATTTGATATCTTTCCGTGCCAGCTTAGTTAACGGGGTAGCGATTCAAGAAAACCCTTCCACGAATCTCCGATAATAACCAGCTAAGCGCAGAAAGCTACGTACTTCGGTCACCGTCTTTGGTTGCTCCCAACTTTGTATTGCTTCAATCTTCGACGGGTCAACAGATACTCTATGTTTTGACACCACGTGCCCTAGGAATGATACTTCCTCAAGCCAGAACTCACATTTCTCCAACTTAGCATATAGCTTGTTTTCACGCAGCATTTGGAGTACCAGCTTCAAATGGTGCTTATGATCTTCATGGCTTTTGGAATATATGAGGATGTCATCAATAAAGACAACAACGAACTGATCCAAATAATCCTTGAATACTCAGTTCATCATATCCATGAAAGCCGCATGAGCATTAGTCAATCCAAAAGACATGACTAGGAATTCATAATGCCCGTACCGAGTTCTGAAGGCAGTCTTCGGAATATCCTCAGTTTTAACCTTCAGTTGATGATATCCAGAACGAAGATCAATCTTTGAAAAGAATTGTGCTCCTTGCAACTGGTCAAACAGGTCATCAATATGAGGTAGCGGATACCTATTCTTGATAGTGACATGGTTTAATTCCCGGTAATCGATACAAAGTCGCATACTCCCGTCTTTCTTCTTTACAAATAAAATAGGAGCACCCCAAGGAGATGTACTAGGACGAATAAAACCGATGTCCAATAACTCCTGTAGTTGGACCTTTAACTCCTGAAGTTCAATAGGAGCCATTCGATATGGGGTTCTAGAAATGGGCTTTGTACCAGGTTCAAGATCAATAAAGAATTCAACTTCACGTTCCGGGGGTAGACCTAGAAGTTCTTCAGGAAATACGTCAGGAAAGTCAATAACAACAGGAATATTATTCAAATATGACGTGTCTTTATTCAAATCCATAACATGGGCTAAGAAAGCTTGAAATCTATTTTTTAATAAACAAATGGCTTTATGGCTTGATATAACAGTGATTGATTTTAATGGCTTAGTTACTTGAATTCGCACAACAGGTTGGTTAGGAATATGAAAACTAACAACCTTACGAAAATAATAAATTTTGGCATGATGAGTAGTTAACCAATCAATCCCTAAAATCACATCAAAAGCAAGTATCTTTAAAGAGATAAGGTCAACATGTAATGTGATGGTGCCAACTTGGATCAAACAAGATTTATAAACAGTGGATGTGATGAAAGTTTCTCCTAACGGAGTCTCCACAGATAAATCAAAGTCTAATTTCTCTAGAGTCAAGTTTAAACGTTGAGCACAAGCAGGAGAAATAAATGAATGGGTAGCACTGGTATCTAGTAAGGTATAAACTTCGCATGAATTTATGATTAGCTTACCCGTGATCACCTCGTTTGGGTTCCTCGCATGTTGACTAGTCACGACAAACGCTCTTCCTGGAATCGTTGACTTTGACTTTTCTGGGACAGCCTTTTGAGTCACCATCCCCACTGGACTTGGTTTCGTTACAGTACAATCTCGAGCGATATGTCCTTCATTTCCACAATTATAGCATACTTTGAACTGTTGTGGACAGTTTGGGCTGATATGTCCCTCTTTTTCACATTTATAGCATACGACCGGTGGTCGTTCTCCTCCCTTAAAACCAGTTACTGCTGGTGCTGATGTCTTCACAGTGTCATTGTTGAATCTCCTCTTTTTAAAATCTCCCCCCAACGCGCTTCTTCTATTTTCATGGCTACGATTACCACCAGAATGGTTGCCGCTGTTGTCCATATTTTTCTTTATCCGCTGGTTATTGTTATTCTGATGACTGCTGTCACCAGTATGATCCTGGTTGTGGTCCCTTGGTTGACCATACTCGTTATCTCGCTCTAATAATTGAGCCCTGTTGACAACATCTGAATAAAGAGAAAATTTATGAGAAATGAGATATTGACATATGCCGGGTTTCAAACCTCTCAAAAACATCCGCGTCATATGTTACTCATTCGCCACCAAATAAGGTGCAAACCTGGACAACTCTGCAAACTTCGCCTCGTACTGGTACACCGTCATGTTATTCTGCTCCAGTCTAATAAACTCTACCTCCTTCATATGACGAATACTTTCAGGAAAGTACTTGTCATTGAACAGTTTTTGAAATGTCTCCCAAGACATGCTGAGTGCGGCTGGATGGGTACGCTTCACAGACTCCCACCAGTAGTCTGCCTCGCCACGGAACATAAAGGTGGCGAATGGAACCTTCTGTTCCTCCGTGCATCCCAAGACATCAAATATCTTGGTAATTTATTTAACCCACGTCTCTGCCTTGATCGAATCCGGCTTTCCAATAAATTCTGGTGGTCCCAACTCTTTGAACTGCTTGGCTGTGACAAACCGTGAATTGCTATCATTTCCTCCTGTATTTTGAATATGAGTCTCTCTTGTCTGATTTTACATGAACTGCAAAAGCTTCTAAACATCCCATCGTTCATCATCTACTCAGTGGTGTTGTCCACAGGATGAACATTGTCAGCCTGTTGCACGTTCTCCTCGTTGGTGAGCACATGTGTCTCCACGGTCTCATTTAATCCACTGTTAACATTCTCAGTCGACATTCTCAAATACTGCCATAAAACAAAGGTTAATTTAACAAATTAACATATCACATAATATCCATATATTATGATCGACCAACAAATAAGCTTAGATAGGACACACTAACGAAGGATTTACTCGTCTCTCCCCTCCTAGTTCTATTTCCCGATCTCCGCCAGAGATCATATCCCAAAGCTCTGATACCAACTGTGACGCCCCCAAAATAGGTATACAACACCCATTCTGAGTCGTCAAAATACACGGAACAGAAACAACTACAACTTTATTAATACAACATAAAAACTGTGAGTTTAAATACAAATACTGTCATCTAGACAATATCCACACTCAAATAAGTCCTTATTACAATTATTGATACATTATTTTACAAAAATGGCGAGGACTACTAAAACGACTTTCTAGAACCATCACTCCACACCCCGACTAGTACTTGCTACATTTTCGCCTCCTGAGAAGAAAAATGGAACAAAAAAGAAAAGGGTGAGCTCAACTAGCCCAGTAAAGAATATTATGACTAAGATAATATAGAACAAATTATCGTTAGTCTTCAACAGGGAAAAATCTGATAAAATACAATAGACAACAAGTTTCAGATCAATATTCACAGCAGAAACAATAATTCATAGAAGAGTTACGTAGAGAATGAAATCTACTATTATATATGAATTTAAAAAGTCCATCATCAATATTTTATCCCTGTAACATCAATCAATATACATCATAAATCAAATATTCATCTTTGCACTACAGGCCAAAGATATTCACTAGTTGGTCATGTTCATCTAAATACCTGTTCATCTTTGTACTACGGGTCAAAGATATTCATCAGAAATCATTCATCTTTGCACTATAGGCCAAAGATATTTAGTAATATCATCATTTAGGACTGAGGATGATGAAAAATATTTTAAAGAAAACGAATCTAGTGAAACAAAATAACAAATATTAAGGATTCATATTTCGGTTTATCCATGTCCAAAAATACCTCATAAATAATCATAGCGGAGTAAAATTCAAGAATGATCAAAAACATGGATACAATCAAAGTTAGTATCCATAATAGATATTTTGGATAAAAATAAGAAGATTTTATTTTTCGGTGAATAGTGCCTTATTCGTGAATAGTGCCGTATACGTGAATAGTAACCCCGACACAAAAAGTTCCAAATTTAATAAAAAGTTCAGATCAATACTTCGGCATAATGATGTTGAAAGAAATAATATCATATATGAAGAAAATAACATCCCTTATCTCGAAAAGACGGTACTTCTGACTGAAATACTGAATATAGTGTTGAAGAGAACTCGCACCGTATAGCAACACTCAAAGTATCAAAATACTCACAAGAATACGCTCAATATATCGAGAGAGAAAGAGAGAGAAAACTTTAATTTCTGGTGTGATTTTCAATTCTACTTAAGCACCCTATATATAGGAAAATGCTTAGAACACTAAAACAGAAAATTTAATATAAAAATATTATTTTTAATCAAAATTCTTTACGCACAACTTTGAATCTGATTTCAGCCATTGAACACATTTATATCACATGTGGAACAGTCACCAAAAACGTTTTTCTAACTATAAATTTTTTAAACTTCCAAAAATCAATTATTTTGGAACCTCGGAACTTCAATAATTCTTAATAAATAGTCATTTTGTCAGAAAAATTCAAACCACATGTTTTTTTCATAGGAAATTTAATTATCTACAACTTTACACAAGAAAGTTTTTCCAAATTCCAAACAGAAATTGACCGAAATCCACAAACGGGTGATTTATAGGCTATAATCAAATTTCAGTCAAGAAATGGGGTCCACCGACACACAAAACATGTGTTAATCATTTAATGCAACAAAAATACTATTTATCCTCATATACTCATATATTCCACATTCATTGAAAAAATATCATCATTATTATATTATTATAATATAATAAAATATTATTTTATCATAAAAGATAAAATATCGATTTTCAATAATTGTCACTTTAAAAATTTTCTCCATCTATATCCACATAAAATGAATATTTTCCTCATCATATAAATCAATAATTAATTATTCACAAATAATATTATCGAATCACAATACTGACAACCAGACAGTTCCCAGGAAAGATGGGGCTTTCCAATAAGAATTTCTCCTTACTGGCATGCAATTAGGTGACCAAACCTCTCCTTAGACAGAACTTTCTAGACATTGTCAATAATTTTATGTAATAATATTATTCAGATAATATGAATTATTGCTTCGATAATGGAAAATACTGTGAGTGACAATTATTGAAACAACAGTAATATAAAATATCAACGCAACAATTATTGAATCAATAAAATAAAATACTGAACAGTAATTAATGTAACAATTATTGAGTAGTTCCTTCTTACGTAAAAATCAATAATTGGTGCAATACCGTGTGCTACTGTGCAACAACGCGTATTACTGTGTTTTAACCACCGGGTATTCCAACAGTATTAACGGTAATAACTACGCTGTTATTTATAAACAACTTATACTTGTCGTTTTCTTCATCCAATCGCTTTCCGTTATGGGGCCCACACAAGGCTGAGCCGTCGTACGAATATTCCCCGACATTAAGAATATTTCACGACCAAACGAATATTCTCCGATAAAAATGAATATTTTATAACCACTTGCTTATTTAAAATATTTGCGTAATTTACCCATAACTAACCACATTAATCAAATCAACCCTTACTATTTTAAAATAATAAATAGAGGAAATTTAGTTTTATTTATAATAAGTTGGGGTCTTACAAGACTTTTTAGCCTAAATTTTTTAATTATAAGGCATTATTAAATTGTTGAAAATCTGTCTTATTAAAACTTGACATGGATTAAGGATATAATATTATGGAAACAAAATATGTTGTTTCCCGATAGCACAATAAAGATTTAGAAGAAGGTTGAATAAATCTTTAAAACTTTTGCTTCTTTAAAGATTTGTTACCATATAATTAATTTGTTCAATTAATCTTAGCACGACGGAATATTAGTGTTAAAAACTCTCCTTAAAGATTTAATGAAATCACAGTTCTAAGTTTAGTTTTATGGATGTTAGTCATTTCACAGATATAACAGATGTATGACCAAAAGTAAATGACACATGATATTTTTAAATGGTTCGGAGTACAAACAACTCATAATCCACTCTTTTACTTCAACAATTAGGAAAAGACCATATCACTTAGATCTATTACAACTGAACCACTTAAGTTCATTCGAGTCACTTAGTCTCAGCAAGGTCACACAGATCATGTCACTTAAACCTCTACAAGTCACTTAGACTCGGATAAAAGCCATTAAGACAATCAATACACAGTTAGATGGTAGTTGTTTGATTTGTTGTTAAGCTTTGCAAATAAACTTCACTTTTTTCTGGTACTTAAGTGTAAGACCCCGAATTTTTTGAAATAAAAAGTATTAAAATTTTCTTATAATTACTATTCAGTAAATGGTTAAATTGTTAAAAGGTTAAAGTTAATGGTGATATATGTAAATATTTTAAATAAGCAAGTGGTTATAAAATACTCATTGTTGTTGGGGAATATTCGTTTGGTCGTGGAATATTCTTACTATCGGAGAATATTCGTACGATGGCGCAACCATTTGTGGGTCTCATAACAGAATATTTATCGGATGAAGATAACGACAAGTTTGAGTTTTTATAAATAACGGCGTAGTTGTTACCTTTATCACTGTTGGAATACCCGGTGATTAAAATACAGTAATACGCGTCGTTTCACAGTAGCACAATGTATTGCACAATATTTTTGAATTATTGATTCTTACGTAAGAAGGCACTACTCAATAATTATTACAGTAATTGTTGTTCAATATTTTATTTTATTGATTCAATAATTGCTACGTTGATATTTTATATTATTGTTGTTCAATAATTGTCACTGCACAGTATTTCTCATTATCAGATCGATAATTCATACTATTTGAATAATATTATTAGAGAACATTATTAGCAATTTCTAAGAAAGTTCTGTCTAGGAAAGGGGTTTGGTCACCTAATTGTGCACCAATAAGGAGAAATTCTTATCGGAAAGCCACCTCTTTCCTGGGAACGACCTAGTTGTCATAATTGTGATTCTGTAATATTATTTGCGAATAATTAATTATTGATTTATATGATAAAGAAATATTTATTTTATGTAGATATAAATGATGGATAAGGTAATATTTATTTTGTTTGGATATAAATGAAGGAGTTAATGCTGAGGTGTTTTATCAGTATTTTGTTGGAATGGAGGAATTCTTAGAAATGTGTCAATTGTTGAAAATTGATATTTTATCTTACATTATAAATGTATAATGTGGTTATATAATAATATAATAATGGTGATATTTTCACACTAAATTCACGGTGCATGAATCAAATGAGAAAAATCTAGAAATCAAAAGAAGAACCAAATATGGGATTTTCAGAAAAATTAGTTTATTACTTGATTTTATAAAATCCATAACTCTTTGTGTGTAATGAGTTATGAGATGAGCCATATATCAAACAAAAGCCCTAGAAGTAAGCTAATATTAGAAATTTGAATCACCCAAATATTCTTTGTGGATTTTTCGTGGTGAATGTTTGAGTGAAACTGGTACGAGGGATTTATAGTCCGAAAATCAAATCAGTGTTCTTAAAGCTCTATTGCTTGAGTTATGATTTTAATCCGACCTTTGGATCGTTGTGATTTTTGGATATGTTATACATATATAAGTTGAGTATATGTCCACAAATTTTGAACCGTTAAAAATAAACGTATGATTTGTTATGAATTTTAAGAGAATTTGAAAATCGTTCGTATGTGGATTTTGAACATTTTCTGTTTGGAATTTGGAAAAACTTCTTCTGCAAAGTTGTAGAAAATTCAATTTCCTATGGAATGGGCATAAAATTTGTATTTTTCTGATAAGGGCTATTTATTATGAATTATTGAAAGTTTCAAAATTAAATATTTTTAATTAAAATTATGGGTGAGACCCACTTTTGTTTTTTAACATGTGGGCTGAAAATTCTTCCAAGATGGCATGCTTATAGCTTTCCAAAATTATGGGCGTAGAAAGAAAAAAATAATAATAATATTTTATTATTTAGTCTTCTTTGGCGTTCTAGCATTTTTCTATAAATAGGGTGCTTAGTTATAATTGAAAATCACACTAGAAACAAGTTCTTTCTCTCTATATTATCGAGCGTATTTTGTGAGAATTTAGATACTTTGAGAGTTGCTATTCAATGCAAGTTTCCTTCGACATTATATCCGAAATTCCAGTCAGAAGTACTGTTCTTTTGAGATAAGGGATGTTATTTTCTTCATAATGATGTTATTCTTTCAATATCATTATACCAAAATATTGTTATGTATTTTATTGTGGAATTTCTACCTTTTTCGTGTCGGGGTTACTATTCACGTATACAACACTATTCACGTATACGACACTATTCATGTATATGGTACTATTTACGTATATGACATTATTTGCGTATACGGTACTATGTACGAATACGGGTTACTATTCACGAGTTACTATTCACGACAAAATTTGGTTTCTTTTTCTGACCAAATTATCGTTGATTTATGAATCTTACTCTTGAAATTAAATGCAGTTGTTGATCATATTATTTTTATTATCATATATAACATTTTTATAATCCTGGTGATGAAATTTCTCTATGACTTTAGTGTAAAGATGGGTAGATTATTGGTATGATCGTGAGTATGAGTTCTCTTTGGCCAGTAGTGCAAAGTTAAATTGTTGACTGGAATGATCATGACCATTGAATTTATAATTGAATATCTTTAGCTTAAGTGCAAAGGTGAATTGATCAACATGGTTATAGTTATTATTTATATAAATTCTGAAATGATTATATATTTCTTTGAGATATTAATATCTTTGGCCTGTAGTGCAAAGATGATCTGTTGTTGAATATCTTTGGCCTGTAGTAAAAAGATGATCTTTTGTTGAATATATTTGGCCTGTAGTGCAAAGATGACCTATTGTTGAATATTTTGGCCAGTAGTGCAAAGATGAACTGTTGAAGAATATCTTTGGCCCGTAGTGCAAAGATGAATTTATTAGTATGATTATGAACAGGAACTGTGATGTGGTATAACCATAATCTTTGATGTTTCAGGTAAAGACATGTGATAAAAATTATATTCGTCCTAGATGAGAAGAGGAATTTAGAATCATAATTATGATTATGAGTTATTCACATGATTGTGGATCGGAACTGTTGATTGATATTACATGGATAAAACATTGTTGGTGGTCTGTTAACATGGAGAAGATAATAAATTTTATGGTATATTTAACTCTTCTAATGGATTGCTCGTTCCGCTGCAACTATGGTTGAAATTTTTATCATCTACCATAAGTTCTAAATCTTTGATTCATTACTGACGAAGGCTATTGATAATTTAATTATCTTTAGTCATGATATTCTTTACTGGGCTATTTGTGCTCACTCTTTTGCTTTACAATTCCTTTCAGGTAATAAGAGTGTAGCTGGATCGGGCTGGGGTAACAGGGGAATAAAATGGTTGTCTCTAGTTGTGGAGGTTCTCCCTAAACAGTATAGAAAAGTGTGTTGTATTTTATATATCATTTAGTAGTTATATTTGGTGAATCAAATAAGGTGAGGCGAACCCAACGTTGGAAGGATGTTTTGCCACTATCATACAAGATGTCTAGTGACCTACGACTTCGTGTTATTATAAGACATGGATTGTACACATCCACTTGCTGAGTATATTTACGAGCACTACCTATATAATCTTGGACATTGGTTGAAATATAATTCTCAATTGGAGACAATAGAGATAATTATATGGCAAGAGAAGACTCACCATTGGAAAGAACATGATAGTAATCTTCTCATTTTTCTTTGGGGTGTATTAGGTCAACCAAAGATAATTCTCGAGTCGTATGATATCTATTATAACTTAGATGCATGGCCTCCCATGTACGAAGGTTTCCTTGAGCATTTTCCAAAGATTTTAATTTCTAAAACAGTTATTGACGGTACCTTTATGCAAGGTACCATTGTAAGATATCAATGTGATGTGCTATCCAGGTAAAGGGATGAGAGTCACAGTTGGTATCTATTTGTATTAAAACTCACAACATATGTGTTGTCGTATTTTCCACGATAAGTGTAATATTGAAGTTTGTATTTGGAAATTGCATTGAGTGTATTTCGTTGCAACTCATAATAGGTTGGGTGGAATGGACCTATTTTGGGGGCATTACATTTGGTATCAGAGCTTAGGGATATGGTCGCTGGCGAAGATCTGAGTCTAGAACTATGAGGGGAGAGACGAGTAATATACTTCGCTAGTGTGTGACTTACCTAAGCTTAAATTTCTTACTTAATTAGTTGATAAATTATGATATGTCAGTTAACCTTTGTTTTGAAGCTGTTTTCTAGAATAATATCTGAAATACATGAGATGAGCAATGGAGAAATCATGATGACTGAGGAGATAAAATTTGAAATGAAAGCAATGTATTCTCAACTATTCGAAATACCAGGTACGTAACGGGGATAAAATTTCATAAGGATGGGAGATTGTAAGATCCCGAATTCTATGAAATAAAAGTATTCAATTTTTTTTATAATTACTATTCAGTAAATAGTTAAATTGATAAAAAGTTAAAGTTAATGGTGATATATTTAAATATTTTAAATAAGCAAATGGTTATAAAATACTCATTATTGTCGGGAAATATTCGTTTGGTCGTGGAATATTCTTACTGTCGGAGAATATTCGTACGATGGTGCAACCATTTATGGGCCCCATAACAAAATATTTTTCGAATGAAGATAACAACAAGTTTGAGTTTTTATAAATAACGGCGTAGTTGTTACCGTTAATACTGTTGGAATACCCGGTGGTTAAAATACAGTAATACGCGTCGTTGCACAGTAACACACGGTATTGCACATTATTTTTGAATTATTGATTCTTACGTAAGAAAGCACTACTCAATAATTGTTACAGTAATTACTGTTCAATATTTTATTTTATTGATTCGATAATTGCTACGTTGATATTTTATATTATTGTTGTTCAATAATCGTCACTGTACAATATTTCCCATTATCAGATCGATAATTCATATTATTTGAATAATATTATTAGAGAGAATTATTGGCAATATCTAAGGAAGTTCTGTCTAGGAAAGTGGTTTGGTCACCTAATTACGTGCCAATAAGGAGAAATCCTTATCGAAAGCCCCCCTTTCCTAGGAACGATCTGGTTGTCATAATTGTGATTCTGTAATATTATTTGTGAATAATTAATTATTGATTTATATGATAAAGAAATATTTATTTTATATGGATATAAATGATGGATAAGGTAATATTTATTTTGTGCTGATATAAATGAAGAAATTAATGCTGAGGTGTATTATCAGTATTTTATCGGAATGAAGGAATTCTTAGAAAAGTGTCAATTGTTGAAAATTGATATTTTATCTTACATTATAAATGTATAATATGGTTATATAATAATATAATAATGGTGATATTTTCACACTAAATTCACGGTGCATGAATCAAATGAGAAAAATCTATAAATCAAAAGAAGAACCAAATATGGGATTTTCAGAAAAAAATAGTTTATTACTTGATTTTGTAAAATCCATAACTCTTTGTGTATAATGAGTTATGAGATGAGCCATATATCAAAAAAAAACCCTGTAAGTAAGCTAATTGTAGAAATTTGAAGCACCTAAATATTCTTTGTGGAGTTTAATTTCGTGGTGAATGTTTGAGTGAAACTGGTATGAGGGACTTATAGCCCAAAAGTCAAATCAATGTTCTTAAAGCTCTATTGCGTGAGTTATAGTTTTAATCCGACCGTTGTATTGTTGTGATTTTTAGATATGTTATACATATATAAGTTGAGTATATGTCCACAAATTTTGAATCGACCGTATGATTTCTTTTGAATTTTAAGAGGATTTGAAAATCGTCCGTATGTGGATTTCGGACATTTTTTGTTTGAAATTTTAAAAAACTTTCTTCTACAAAGTTGTAGAAAATTCAATTTCCTATGGAATGGATATAAAATTTGTATTTTTCAGGTAAAGGGCTATTTATTATGAATTTTTGAAAGTTTCATAAATTAAATATTTTTATTAAAATTGTGGGTAGGACCCACTTTTGCTTTTTAACATGTGGGCAGAAAATTCTTCCAAGATGACATGCTGATGGCTTTCCAAAATGACGGGCGTAGAAAGAAAAAAAATAATATTATTATTTATTATTTAGTCTCCTTTGGCGTTCTAGCATTTTCCTATAAATAGAGTGCTCAGTTAGAATTAAATATCACAACAGAAACAAGTTTTTTTTCTCTCTCTATATTATCGAGCGTATTTTATGAGTATTTATATACTTTGAGAGTTGCTATTCAGTGCAAGTTTCATTCGGCATTACATCCAAAATTCCAACCAGAAGTACTGTTCTTTTGAGGTAATGGATAATAACAGATGTTATTTTCTTCATAATGATGCTATTCTTTCAATATCATTATACCAAATATTGGTATATATTTTATTGTGGAATTTCTACCTTTTCGTGCTGGGGTTACTATTCACGTATACGACACTATTCAAGTATATGACACTATTTACGTATATGACATTATTTACGTATATGGTACTATGTACGAATACGGGTTACTAGTCATGAATTACTGTAACGACCCCAAAATCCATACAATTTAAATCTCAACTTCGATCGTTAACCATACATTAAATCTCTAATTTTACATCATTATTCGATATTAAAATCACTAAAATTACGGAATAATTAAAACTTTTATACATTTCCTTCTGTCTTGCCCTAAATCGTAAACTTTACATTACATCTCTTCGATTCAAATTTATATCATGAATCGTTACAACAAAATGACTATACAAAGTCTTACATCATAAATAGATATCCATATACACTGGATAACTCAACTTACAATTCAACAACATGTTACATTCAAAATCTTACATACATTTCTCACAAAACATAAGTAACCTTCGTGAATATAGATCTCTATAACTCACTTAGCACATATCCTTACCTTAATTCCTTAACCTGCAAAAGTGGTTATTTGCAAGAGTGAGCTCGACAGAGTCTAACAGTTTTTATGCATCACATAGCACATAATAACATGCTCGATATACATCTCATTAAAGTAACATGGCATACATGCTTTTAATTCACATAGCAAATATAAAGATTGAGTTCCTTACTCAATACTCCTTATTTAACCAAAACAATGCAGTCATAAATTGACTTTAACATTTCATGATTTCAACATGTATAACATATCATACAATTTAAAACAGTTCATCAAGTCCACGTAGAAAATAGGAACCGAAAGACTTGCCTTAATCGTTGTTTACCAATAACAGTTTAACAACTTACAGTTATCTGCACTTCACGTGCCCTACACAATTATATAATCATACACATCAACTATTAGTCACATAACAACACATAGTAATTATAATTTAAACTCTACTCCACATCTCATAATCTTTCCTATTAATTAGCACACAATGTTCAATTAGATTGTGCTAACTTTTCGACTTATGACTCACTATATTTCTTCTTAGTCATACTCGAAATTCGTTCAAGTGCTTCAGTCTTGCTAGGACTACTTATTGGTTTTATATTAAACCCATTTCATATCCTATAATTTCATTTCAATTGAATTGAATTACGTTTTAAGTTCATTAACACTTGGCATGGTGTTTCGACGTTTATTCGTCACACGCCCGATTTGCCTCTCTTGTGTATGCTTACTATGCTTTTATAACTTATCTAATACATTATTTATTAATGTTAAGCATCATTATATTTACTAACATACATGTTTTATAACTTAGAACATCATCTTTTATGGTTAGGAACACTACACATGCATATGTGCATGCCCGACGCCCTCCGATTGCCCCCAAAAACATAACAGTCCTAAAGATGACCATTTTGACTACTGTTACAGACCTCAAATTAAAAACCATAAATCATGAAAGTTGTAGGTCTACTCTTCCTCGTTTCGGATCATCTTGAATCAACTTAATCAGAGTTCGAATGAGAAAGTTATGACCATTTTACTACAAGAGGCCAAAACTGTTCGACTCAGACTTTTGTCCCCGCGCCGCGGCGCGAGAACTAGGCTAACCAGTGGCGCCGCAGCGTGAGATTGGCGCTGGGGCGCGAATTTCAGCACTGGGGTGCGAACTTCTGGTGCTGGAGCGCGAATTTTGGCGCTGGGGCTCCATTTTTGACGCTGGGGCGCCGAAACTTGCAGAACCCAACCACGAAGAACATAACAACTAAATTTCTGTCTATAACTTAATTTCTAACACTAGTTAACATGCATAACTTATGCCAATTACACATATACACATTACCCAACATGCATATACTAATTTAAACCACTAAACAACAATCAGAGAAAACTTAATTCCTTGAAAACCATATTTTTAAAACAAAACTCCATGTTTGACATTTGTTAAACATAGTGAACACTGTAATACCCATTATAAACCAAATTGATTTGTTTAATCTACGATTCTCTGACATTCTTACCCAATTAACATACTTGACGTTGAATTTCATAAATAGCATACAATCACCTACTAATTTTTGTTATCATGCAAAACATACGTTCATACATATATATTCACTATAAAAACTATTTCCTTCTTGTAAACGTAATTTATCATACAATTCTTCATCTGACACTAGTTATAATCCTCATAATCACATACCATCACTATAATTCAATTGTATAATAGCAATTAC
Source organism: Panax japonicus (assembly GCA_020205505.1). Classification (NCBI taxonomy): domain Eukaryota; kingdom Viridiplantae; phylum Streptophyta; class Magnoliopsida; order Apiales; family Araliaceae; genus Panax; species Panax japonicus. Next base: position 53,694,996 of record CM035105.1, on the reverse strand, counting down.
ATAATTTTGGAATTCTCAGCAAATATAAAACTCATAAATATAGAAATTAAAACTCACGTCGTTGATACATGTATATATATATATATATATATATATATATATATATATATATATATATATATATATATATATAATAGGGTTATGATCCTACCTTTTTGTTGCTTAAGAACTCGTTAATAGAAGACAATTTCCTCACCAGCCTTTCTCAAACTTTGACAACTCTATGTCAAACTCTCTGAGAACTCCTTCTTACTCTCAGTTTAGCAAATAATTCAAAAGCGTAAAACTGATAACCAATATGCATATAATAAAAGTAAAACCAACGTATCATTTTAAAACGTATGAAAACGGACGCTACAATTATTACACTAATAAGTTATCAGTTACCCAATATATATATATATATATATATATATATATATATATATAATATTTATATTTTATTTATTTAATTTATATTTAATAAATCAAATTTTAAAATCTAAAAGCCATAAGGCTCCGTTTGGCAAAACTCTTTAAAATTAAAGACTTAATATATTTAAGCCTTATTTGGCAAAATAAATTAAAACTACTTTAATTTATTTTAATAACCACTTATAATATAGTTATTTGTCACACTTCTAATTAATTAAGTTTTCATACTTAATTAATTAATTCTAATAACAATTCATTGCATAATATAATAATTTATTTGATCATTATAAACTCTTTAACTTAATTATTAAATTAAATTAGATTACTATTTCAAAATAATTACTTTCCTTAACTCATTAATTATTTATTAAACAAATAAATAATCAAATCACATCAAATCAATTAAACAAATACTTATTCAACGATAAACACATCCATTAAAAATTTATATAATTCAATAAATATTTAAAATTTTAATTAAAAATCTGGATTGTTACATCATTCCCTCCTTACAAGGATTCTGTCCCCAGAATCACAACTCAAATAACACATTCGTTACATTCTTCCATACTTACAAAGATTCTATCCCCAGAATCGAAGACAGAAATTAAACAAATAACTTAGAGTAATCTTTCATCATTTTATCTAAATATAGATTTTATATTTCCTACTAAATTCATTACTTTAACAAATTCTAGGTTTCATTTCATAACTTTCACTTGAACTCAATTATATTCTGAGTATTATATATTCTTTAATCCATTTATTTCCTTTTCTAAAGATTGTTATCATAAACACTCGGGATATTACATTCACCCATTCTTCTTAGAATTTCGTCTTCGAAATTTTTATTTATTAATCTTTATTCATTCATTCTATCAAAATAGATTTTACGTTAATACTTTATTCACTCATTGGGTTTTATTATCACTTCTTTCCACAAAGGTCTTCCTTCAATTATTAAACTTTTCTATTAAGAAATTTATATTATTATTTGATAACTCATCTCCTTCTTATTTCAAAATTTCTTGTCTCACCTATTCCATATATTCATCATTCAGTGTCGCATTCTACGACTTACTTTCTAAGGAATATCATCCTTACCACATTCACCTTTTAGAATTGCAAGAATCTTCCACAATTGCTCAATAATTGGGAAGAAGTATGAATAACTTAGGAATTTTAAAAGATTCCAAATCATGCTGAGGGGTCACAAGACCGTTAACTCTATTCTCGGTTTACTAGTGCTTTAACTCAATCCTTCACACTGCAAGCTAGAGTGTTTATCAATCACAAAGACTGAAAACACCCTCCTCACGTACACTAGGTGGCCAACCTATTGTACCACTACGTTGGGTCGCAACGTAGTGTTTTGTAACGACTATATGCGTTACGCTCGGAATCATTGTCCCCGAAAACATGTCCCCTTATAAGGTTGTTCACCTCAGCTTTTCAACATCTGAATCCATACCAAAACAATTTGGTTTGACATAACTTTTCAATAAACGCTTGAATTTCATGAATATCTTTCAATATTCGTCTAGCTGAATCAAATAGCATAGACTTTTACAACAATTCGAACATCAATAGAAATATACATATATATATATATATATATATATTCTCATATCTTAAAGAAATCTCAAAAATCTTTTTATGACGTCATGATACCGCACTGTATTTTCAGTCCGTTGAGGATTCTGTCATTTGATGATTTTATCATACTACATCATACCATAGTGGGCTGACGATCCATAGATCACATCCAACACTAGGTAATACTGCATTGATGACTCCATCATTTTTATCATCTTTGCACCAGGTTACATGATGCATTAATGATATAAAATACATTTTGATATATTACAAATTATTTTTGTCTAGTCGATGCAATTAGCATAGACATACGAATAACAGTATTGTTGTTAAAACTCATTGGTTTCATCATTTGATCCAATATTTTTCAAGAAAATAGAAGTGTAAACATCAGCACGAAGTCAATAAATTTCAAAAGTCTAGCATAGCTAGTAGATTTAGAGTACCTATGCTTCCACCATCAACTCCACTTTCTATAATGATCCATTGCTTAATATGTCTATCTATTCTTATCATCCTCAATACTCCATTTACACTTATCTATACCTAGTTCGTCAAACTTACCACGCGTTATGAGTTCATGAACTTGCCACAATCATATGAGTTTAAGAACTTATCCTAGTCAGACCATAGGTGTCCATTCGCTGAGGGGTTCAAAAACATATCATATAATTATGAGTCACGAACCTACCATAAGTATGAGTTTTAAGAACTCACACTTAACCTTATAATATTCTCTAACTATACTCTACCTATCTGTTATACACATGAGAAAAGAATCACCTTCTCAACAGGCATATAGCAAATAGCACGACACAAACATTCCAATGATTATCAATGTGATAAACTGAGTGCAAGCACAAAACCCTCGCCCATACAAAGGTTTGTACAACTCAGCCATCACATGAGTCCTCAATTGAAATCCCACCTAACTCTATCTTGCTTATAACTTTCTCTTTGCTCGATACGAATTCCTCGTATCACATCATCTATAACTCTTCATGAGTTATCTCGTACTATTTCATAGTACTCCATCTTCATAGCATTAAGCTATAATTATTCAAACATTATAGACCATCTTTCTTTTATAACTTAAACAGACCACGTCGTGATCTTATTCTATAATCATCTCACTTAAAATTCTTTTCTTAACTCGTGATCGTTTTGTTTTACGATCTTCTTTCTTTCTCTTTTTCATCATTTACGACATTATTCGTTATCTTGGCTTTTGGAGTTAGGAAAATCCTATTTCTTATCTTTATATCTCTTAGATTCTTCTTTGAATCTTCTTGTTTATAAAAAAATTCTTTCTTTAAGAATTTCTAACTTCATTTACATCGCTCAAAATTTCATTCGAGTTCTACACTTTCATCATACGTATCCATTTATACACTTGGAACACATCGAGTCTCTAACAGTTTCAATATGGTACGCTGAATGGTTTCCCACAAACAACCAACAAAAAAGGTTCCGAGTTACTAGTTCGTATATACCTCCGCTCTATGTAGGAATCGTTTAGCCCAGATACCATACCTCAACTACTAAACATTACAACTGTACCATACTTAACTATAACTTTTCATTCTTAACTTTGTTACCAATCTCTTCTTATAGACATTGTCTATTTGTTATCACCTTACATTCTTATTATTGGAGTTGGGTAACTCCATAACTCTGCGAGATTCTTCTTTGAATCCTCTCACGCATGTTTTCATCCATTCTTTATAAATTTCTTAAAGTACTTCTTATTGTTCAAACTCTATTTGAGCGTATTTGTTCATTATCTTCACCTCTCTTCTCTAAGGTTATAGCCTAAGTTACTCCTACCTAAGGTTTATAACCTACAGCTTTGATACCAACTGTAACGACCCCCAAAATCCATACAATTTAAATCTCAACTTCGGTCATTAACCATACATTAAATCTCTAATTTTACATCATTATTCGATATTAAAATCACTAAAATTGCGAAATAATTAAAACTTTTATACATTTCCTTCTGTCTTGCCCTAAATCGTAACCTTTACATTACATCTCTTCGATTCAAATTTATATCATGAATCGTTACAACAAAATGACTATACAAAGTCTTACATCATAAATAGATATCCATATACACCGGATAACTCAACTTACAATTCAACAACATGTTACATTCAAAATCTTACATATATTTCTCACAAAACATAAGTAACCTTCGTGAATATAGATCTCTAAAACTCACTTAGCAAATATCCTTACCTTAATTCCTTAACCTGCAAAAGTGGTTATTTGCAAGAGTGAGCTCGACAGCCCAACAAAGTCTAACTGTTTTTATGCATCACATAGCACATAATAACATGCTCGATATACATCTCATTAAAGTAACATGGCATACATGCTTTTAATTCACATAGCAAATATAAAGATTGAGTTCCTTACACAATACTCCTTATTTAACCAAAACAATGCAGTCATAAATTGACTTTAACATTTCATGATTTCAACATGTATAACATATCATACAATTTAAAATAGTTCATCAAGTCCACGTAGAAAATAAGAACCGAAAGACTTGCCTTGATCGTTGTTTACCAATAACAATTTAACAGCTTACAGTTATCTGCACTTCACGTGCCTTACATAATTACATAATCATACACATCAACTATTAGTCACATAAAAACACAAAGTAATTATAATGTAAACTCTATTCCACATCTCATAATCTTTTCTATTAATTAGCACACAATGTTCAATTAGATTGTGCTAACTTTTTGACTTATGACTCACTATATTTCTTCTTAGTCAAACTCGAAATTCGTTCAAGTGCTTAAGTCTTGCTAGGACTACTTATTAGTTTTATATTAAACCCATTTCATGTCCTATAATATTCATTTCAATTGAATTGAAACACTTTTTAAGTTCATTAACACTTGGCACGACGTTTCGACATTTATTCGTCACACGCCCGATTTGCCTTCTTGTGTATGCTTACTATGCTTCTATAACTTATCTAATACATTATTTATTAATGTTAAGCATAATTATATTTACTAACATACATGTTTTATAACTTAGAACATCATCTTTTATGGTCAGGAACACTACACATGCATATGTACATGTCTGACGCCCTCCGATTGCCCCCAAAAACATAACAGTCCTAAAGATGACCATTTTGACTACTGTTACAGACCTCAAATTAAAAACTTTAAAGCATGAAACTTTTAGGTCTACTCGTCTTCGTTCTAGATCATCTTGAATCAACTCAATCGGAGTTCGTATGAGAACGTTATGGGCATTTTACTGCAGGAGGCCAAAACTGTCCGACTCAGACTTTTGTCCCCGCGCCGCGGCGCGAGAACTAGGCTAACCAGTGGCGCCGCAACGCGAGATTGGCGCTGGGGCGCGAATTTTGGCGCTGGGGTACGAATTTTGGCGTTGGGGCACGAATTTCGACGCTGGGGCGCCGAAACTTATAGAACCCAACCACGAAGAACAGAACAACTAAATTTCTGTCTATAACTTAATTTCTAACACTAATTAACATGCATAACTTATGCCAATTACACATATACACATTATCCAACATGCATATACTAATTTAAACCACTAAACAACAATCACAGAAAACTTAATTCCTTGAAAACCATATTTTTAAAACAAAACTCCATGTTTGACATTTGTTAAACACAATGAACACTGTAATACCCATTATAAAACAAATTGATTTATTTAAACTATGATTCTCTGAAATTCATACCCAATTAACATACACGACGTTGAATTTCATAAATAGCATACAATCACCTACTAACTTTTGTTATCATGCAAAACATACGTTCATACATATATATTCACTGTAAAAACTATTTCCTTCTTGTAAACATAATTTATCATACAATTCTTCATCTAACACTAGTTATAATCCTCATAATCACATACCATCACTATAATTCAATTGTATAACAGCAATTACATAATTTTGGAATTCTCAGCAAGTATAAAACTCATAAATATAGAAATTAAAACTCACGTCATTGATATATGTGTGTGTATATATATATATATATATAATAGGGTTATGATCCTACCTTTTTGTTGCTTAAGAACTCGTTGTTAACAGGAGATAATTTCCTCACTAGCCTTTCTCAAACTTTGACAACTCTATGTCAAACTCTCTGAGAACTCCTTCTTATTCTCAGTTTAGCAAATAATTCAAAAGCGTAAAACTGATAACCAATATGCGTATAATAAAAATAAAACCAACGTATCATTTTAAAACGTATGAAAATGGATGCTACACTTATGACACTAATAAGTTATCAGTTACCCAATATATATATAATATTTATATTTAATTTATTTAATTTATATTTAATAAATCAAATTTTAAAATCTAAAAGCCATAAGGCTCCGTTTGACAAAACTCTTTAAAATTAAAGACTTAATATATTTAAGCCTTGTTTAGAAAAATAAATTAAAACTACTTTAATTTATTTTAATAACCACTTATAATATAGTTATTTGTCACACTTCTAATTAATTAAGTTTTCATACTTAATTAATTAATTCTAATAACAATTCATTGCATAATATAATAATTTATTTGATCATTATAAACTTTTTAACTTATTTATTAAATTAAATTAGATTACTATTTCAAAATAATTACTTTCCTTAACTCATTAATTATTTATTAAACAAATAAATAATCAAATCACATCAAATCAATTAAACAAATACTTATTCAACGATAAACACATCCATTAAAAATTTATATAATTCAATAAATATTTAATTTTTTAATTAAAAATCTGGATTGTTATAATTATTATTCACGAGTTACTATTTATGAGTTACTATTCACGAGTTACTATTCACGGTTAGTATTCACGACAAGATTTGGTTTCTTTTTCTAACCAAATTATCGTTGATTTATGAATCTTACTCTTGAAATTAAATGAAGTTGTTGATCATATTATTTTTATTATCATATATAACATTTTTATAATCCTGGTGATGAAATTTTTCTTTGACTTGAGTATAAAGATGGGTATATTATTCGTATGATCGTGGCTATGAGTTCTCTTTGGTCAGTAATGCAAAGTTGAATTATTGACTTGTATGATCATGACTATTGAATTTATAATTGAATATCTTTAGCTTAAGTGCAAAGGTGAATTAATCAACATGGTTATAATTATTGTTTATATAAATTCTGAAATGATTAAATATTTCTTTGAGTTATTAATATCTTTGGCCTGTAGTGCAAAGATGATATGTTGTTGAATATTTTTGGCCAGTAGTGCAAAGATGAACTGTTGACGAATATCTTTGGCCCGTAGTGCAAAGATTAATTTATTAGTATGATTATGAACAAGAACTGTGATTTGGTATAACCATGATCTTTGATGTTTCAGGTAAAGACAGATGATAAAAATTATCTTCGTCCTAGATGAGAAGAGGAATTTAGAATCATAATTATGATTATGAGTTATTCACATGATTGTGGATCGGAACTGTTGATTGATGTTACAGGGATAAAACATTGTTGGTGGTCTTTTAACATAGAGAAGATAATAGGATTTATGGTCTATTTGACTCTTCTAATGGATTGCTCGTTCCGCTGCAACTATGGTGGAAAAGTTTTATCATCTACCATATTTTCTCAATCTCTGATTCATTACTGACGAAGGCTATTGATAATTTAATTATCTTTAGTCATGATATTCTTTACTGGGCTATTTGTGGGCATCCTTTTGCTTCACAATTCATTTCAGGTAATAAGAGTGTACCTGGGTCGAGCGGGGGTAACAGAAGAATAGAACGGTGATCTCTAGTTGTGGAGGTTCTCCCTAAACAGTATAAAAAAGTGTGTTGTATTTTATACATCATTTAGTACTTATATTTGGTGAATCAAATAGGGCGAGGCAAACCCAACGTTGGAAGGGTGTTTTGCCACTATCATACAAGATGTCTAAGATGTCTAGTAACCTACGACTTCGTGTTATCATAAGACAGGGTTGTGCACATCCACTTGCTGAGTATATCTACGAGCACTACCTATATAATCTTTGAGTTTGGTTGAAATATAATTCTCAATTGGAGACAATAGAGATAATTATATGGCAAGAGAAGACTCACCATTAAAAAGAACATGATAGTAATCTTCTCGTTTTTCTTTGGGGTCTATTAGGTCAACCAAGGATAATTCTCGAGTCATATAATATCTATTATAACTTAGATGCATGGCCTCCTATGTACGAAGGTTTCCTTGAGCATTTTCTAAAGATTTTAATTTTTAAAACAGTTATTGATTGTACCTTTATGTAAGGTATCATTGTAAGGTATCAATGTGATTTTTTATCTAGGTAAAGGGATGCGAGTCACAGTTGGTATCTATTTTTATTAAAACTCACAACATATGTGGTCGTAGTTTGCACGATAATTGTAATAACTAAGTTTGTATTTGGAAATTGCATTGAGTGTATTTCGTGGCGACTCAGAATAGGTTGGGTGGAATGGACCTATTTTGGGGGCGTTACATTAACCACTTGAACACTATATTGAGTAGAGCTTGATATGATCATGCAAAGTTTCAGCTTTTTGATTCGTGTATGTGTTCTTGTGTACTTGGATTTGAATCCTCGTACTCCTATATAGACTTTTGAAAATCAGCTCGTTAGAGAGTTCCCGTTAGTGCATTTAATTTAATGCTCTACTCAAGGATGTTCTCTGGTGTCGACTTATAGGATAGATACTAGAGTTGCTTTATGTTCTGACAAGTCACATTAGACTTCAGTCTTACTTACCACATGTTAGTGGTGTAACATCATCAATCTAGTGGTTTAGATTAACCACTATTTGATCTTCTATTATGAATTCAAAGGTGGTGGTTAACATCTTGGACTATTTACTATAAGACTCTCTAAATTTGTCAGTCTGAAGACATTTCTGACATGCTCTACAAACTTGGTTGATGGGAGAGTGATGAGGAACGTAGAGTCGAGCTCTACAATTTGCTCTATGAACAACCTACTAAGAGGAGCATTCTACGATGCTTGAGCAGACCTTGCAGAAATACTTTAGCCGCACTACTATTCCAAAGACACCTCTACAAACTTTGTTGTCTTTTTGAAGCTTCACTATTACTCAGTTGTTGCTCTACGAATATCTAGGTTACATTGGTAACAATATTAACTATAAATGGCAAAGTAAATCTACGGTCGTTTAACAATACTATACGATCAATTTGATTCTATTACATATTCATCGAATCAACTTAGAAGATCAACCTAACAAGTTTGATCGTTCTATTTCTAAGTCCTTGAACATATATGTCTCAGATAAGGACTTTACAAAAACTATTGAGAAATTATACATTATAATCACATCATCAAATTTAAATATTCACGAGTTAACAATTCCAAATAGAATATGTCAACAAACTAATTTGGGTTCGCATAATCTTATCAAACCTATTTGGGGATATCTTTTCCTTTAATTAAGTTTTTACAAATTGTTTTATTTTGAAAAATAAAATATTTTAAAAACCGATATTCGTTGGGTTGTTATCAAGCTGCTAAACTTTTGGCATTCATGGTAACAATATTATAGAGCCATTGGACCTTGTATTATATATACTTATCCTTCTCGACAAAAGAAAAGGGAGAACCTTCAAGCAATACACTTTCTGATATTAAAGAGGTTTCAAAGAAAATTTCCAGTAATCAATTGTGTTTTGTTCTTAATTTCTTTTGGCTAGAAAATCATAGTTATATATTGTAATTATATTCCTTCTTATTAAAACTTGAATTCAAGCCTAGTTTGGCTTGGTTGATCCAGTAGTGGATATGATTGTACAAAGGAAGCTCTAGAGGTTGGAGTGGTGCAAGAGCTCCGGCATGACACACGGTACTATTCATACATACGACACTATTTACAGGGTACTATTCTTGAAATACTATTCACGGGGTATTATTCACGAAGTACTATTCACTCGAGTACTATTCACCCGAGATACTATTCACGATAAAAATTGATTTCTTTTCTGTCCAAATTATTTTTGATACATGAATATTATTCTTGAATTTTACTCCACAAAGCAGTTATCATGTTGACAATTTGGACATTTTTAAACTCTGGATAAATTAAAAATATTTAATATTTATCCTTTATTTCGTTTGATTAATGCTTATATCATTGTCATCATCCTCGTGCTTATATTGTGATGAAAGTCATTTTTGGTTAGTGCATAGATGGACTGTTGATTGGTATGATTATGACCAAGAATTATGTATCGGTATAATCATGAACTGTAATGTTACAAATGATGTGGTAAAAGTTCTCATTGGCCCGTAGTGCATTGATGGATAATTGTTGGCATGATCATGACCACTGGTGATAATAACGAATATCGTTGGCTCGTAGTGCATGGATAATTCGTGGATGTGATAATAATGAATATCCTTGGCCCGTAGTGCATTGATAATTCATGGATGTGATACTAACGAATATCCTTGGCCCGTAGTGCATGGATAATTCGGTGATGTGGATTATTTATTGAATTGTGTTGCAGAGATAAAATATTGATGATGAACTCTTAAATCATATAAGATAGTAGATAGCATTCTCTACTTGACTCTTCTAATGGATTGTTTGTTTCGCTGCAATTAAGCTTGTTGCCTATTATTTTCTATTAGTTTGACACTGTTGAAGACTAACGATAATTTATTCTGCATTATCTTAGTCATAATATTCTTAAGGGGGATAGTTGAGCTCACCCTTTTCTTTCATTGTTCTTTTCAGGAAATGAGAATATGGCTAGGACTAGTCGGGGAATGGAGTGATGGTCCAAGCTGGCGGCTTTAGTAGTCCTCGCTATTCTATAAAATAGTGTGATAATAATTGTAATGAGGACTCCATTTGAGTTTGGATATTGTCTACGAGACAATATTCGTGTTAAAACTCTCAGCTACATTTTGTCGTATTGTATAAATGAAGTTTGTATTTAAATTATGTACCATGTATTTGGCGACTTAGAATGAGTTGTGTATACCTATTTTGGGGGCATCACATGCCGATTCGTCTTTAACTACAAATTTTGAACTGCCTCTTCAGATACAACATTTTCGCAGCTACCAACATCAATGATCATTTTGCAGACCTTATCTGACACTATACAAGTAGTATGAAAGATATTGGTCCTCAACCAATCTTCTTCGGATTCTCCTTTAGGAGTCAGAAGACTCTTGCGAACGACTAGGGTTTCATGACCATCTCCATATAACACATCTTTGTCCTCATACTCATCATATATAGTCTCTCCGAATTCTTCATCGGTCATACCTTCTTCCATTAAAAGGTTCTTACCCTTCTGGTTAACATTCTTTTGGTACTCTGTTGCTCTATGACCGGGTTCTCCACATCTGAATCACTTAATGCTAGAATTAAAGTTACCTTGAGGTTGTTGTGGTGTAGTAAGAAATTGTGGAGGTGGGTTCAACTTGCTAGGGGGATTGCTCTTTGAAATCGGCCTACTGTTCTATTGTTGCTCTGCTCCACGCGCTCGTTGATATGCCTCTAAAATAGTCCATATCGAATGGAAGATGAGGGTATTTTGCAATTATTGTTTTAATCCTCCCAAATATCTTGCCACTAATTGTTTCTCTGTTTCCGAAAGATCATTTCGTGCTATCAACTGATAAAATTCTTCGGTATATATAGTCATCCATAGATCTGGTACCTTGTTTTAAAAGATGCAACCTCTTGAACAAGGACTGGGTGTAGCCGAAAGGAAAAAAAGTTACTCTAAATCTTTTTCTTCATCTTTTCCCACTTCGTGAAAGTGACTCTACATCTTTTTCTTCATCTTTTCCCACTTCGTGATTTTTTGATTTTCTTTGTCTCTCCTTTGAGCACCTCATCTATTCCCACCAAGTAGATGCTCGACCCGTCAGTTTGATTGCAACCAATTTCACCTTAGCAATATATGATACCTCCTTATACTCGAAGATGTGCTCTACCTCGTTTAGCTAGTCAATGAATCTTTCTGCTTGTAACTTACTAGAAAATTTCGGTAGCTCCACTCTAAAACCCAGATCACTACGACAGTCATCGCGATTACGTCTTTCTCATAGCTGTCTCCTATATATGGCGGTAAGGACTATCAAAACTCGATTCAGAATCATTAGATTTTTTATCGTGTTCAAGGTGCGGGACTTCCTCCTCCGGAACCTGTCCACGACGACCCAGATTTTGCGCTGCTAGGTGCTGGGTTAGCTCTGCAACTTGTCTGTAAATCCTCAATCATCACGTCTTGGACGTTCCGATCACGATGCGGAACTTCCTCAGTCGAAATCTACCTCTACGACCACGACCACGACCACCCGCCATTGAAACTAATGAAATCTATTCCCAGAAAGATGTTGAGCTTTGATACCAACTGACGTAAGGCGAGATAGCGATTATCTAGCGGGTTAAGTAACAAATAAATTCACATGCAAAGAAACAAGAGATTCACCGGAAAACACAGAGAAACTTCTCTAATGCTTGAGTTTATATTTTATCAAAATCAAAGTTATCCAATTCAACCCACAAGCCGGATGTATATAACTAACAAAACTTCCTCTCCAAGTCACTCTAGAATATTCTTAGAGATATGGAAACAAAATCCTCCTAGAGATATGAAAAATATCCTAACTTCCTAAATTTACGGAAACAACTCCTAACAAATAACAACTTGCTATACTAAAATCTATATAACAAAATACAACTGATTTTGAATTTTTTGTTCATCATAATAAATTATCTGGGCCGTCCAAATTAAAGTTTGGATAAATCTCACCGTCTATGTAGTGCCGGAATCACGTGACACATATAGTATTATCAATAAAACCCAAACATAGCTAAAAATAAGAAGTCAAACTTCAGAATGTTCTTTCAAAGCCGAACCCAAAGATTAGACATCTGATCCCGAAAGCGTTAATCATCGCCTTTACGCCGATCCTTCAACGCATGGTATCTCAACGCCACTAGCGTGCTCTGATAGCTCAGCGTCGTTGAACTCGGATCCTCCTGCATCAAATACAAGAGTGTGCCTAGTTTATCGATCTTAAGTTGAATTCCATATTTAATACTTTTGGTGCTGGTATTTGTATTTTATTTTCATGACTTAACCACAAAAGAGATTTTTTGGAAAGATTGTCCAAGTAAATAAAAGCACAATTATGAGCAATGGTGGGGTTATGCAAGAGGACGTTTTATTGTTGGTGAGTTGGGTTGGGTTTGTAATTCGAAATAGCGTGGGGAAGGTTTTAGGAACTGGTATAGACCGTATTAATTCAAGGGGATATTGGTGTGGATAATGAGGAGGCTTTGACAATTTGCAACGCACTATAGTTTTCTAAGGATTGCATGTTAGAGAGATGGATTGTTGAAAGTGATAGTAAGACAATGCTTTTGCTGGGATGGTTTTCCTTTTTATAGGCACCCACCTGCTTAATGAAGGATTCTAGATCATAATATTACTAGTATAGTCTTTTAAGGTTCTAGGTGCAAGATTCTAGATATGTATATATCCTGCACTTTTCTACTAAAATCTAGACGATTTTAGAAAAGTATGGAATATACAAAAAAAGGTGTAGAATATTCTAGAGGCCTTCCCACACACGACACCAAATCATCGTGCTTGCCTGGTACAACCTCGGCCAAAATCAAGCGGGCTGTGACATTCTCAGTGATCGGAATGAAAGCTCATATCTTCATGATATTGTTGAGGATTGTTGGGTACTGAGTCGTGGGTATCTTCACGTGGAAATCGGATAGCTCGTGGACTAGCGGAGCTCCTATGCCTGCTTTTTGATGGATGAAATTCATTTTAGTCTTGTGTATTTAATTGTTTCGGATGATTTGAACTAATAAAATTTCAGCTTTTTTGGTGGTTGGTCAAAAATAAAAAAATGTTATATGCATGCAATATGGCTCAAGGCAAGTGATATTTCCACACGGTTTTCTTATATTTCCACACGGTAGGACCCACATCTAAACCATAGTTGAGTAATTGCAGAAATTATGATATGTATTTGGTGAGGGTAGTTTGGGAAAATGAATTTGGTATTGTTGTTAAGTTTAAGCAGTTACTCAACTATGGTTTAAATGTGGGTCCTATCGTGTGGAAATATCAGTTGACATTTTATAATCTCAAAAATTAGCTACTGCTTACTTAATAGTGCAGTATTTGACAATCAATTGGCTAGTTCAGTTTTTCATTTAATTTTTCATCTGTAATCCAAGTCTTTTGGATTATAGATGTTTTCAGAAATAAAATTCTTTTATGGTTTGTTATTTTTTTAATTCTATTATGAAACGTGGCTTGATAGATTTTAAAAATTATTGAAATTATTATGTGATTCATCTTACTTGCAGTAAAAAAGAAATATGTTAAAGTTTAAGAAGTGAAATAACTTAATATCACCCAAAAAAAAACTGAAAATGATGAATAATGTTGAAAAGGTTTCATAGCTTAAGGACTAAAAAGGCTAAAAATGATTGTTTTCTTTTTTCGAATCCAAAAAAAAATTAAAAAAAATTGATTGTTTTATATACTAAGTTTGCATTCAATGTATAACATTAATTAAAACAATAAATATGAGTTTCAATCATTATAAAAAGAAGAAGAAAGGGTTGCAGCTAAACTGTTGAACATGTAAAGACATTAATTATTTAATGTATTAAGTCCAGAACTGCATAGTAAGCAATCAAAATTGGAAGTGAGGCCACTGTGCCGAATATAACCCTGAAATTAGAGCATAAGAGTAAAGATTCAATTACATAAATAATTCAACAACAAATAACATTTTATTTTAGAAAAGGAGTAATATATATCTGAATTTGATAGAGATTGAAGAGGAGGGAAGAACTTACGCAGTGCTAATAACATTTGCATGTACTGCATATTCTTTGGCAAATATGAAAGAAGAGACGGATTGTGGCAATGCTGCCTGCAATTACATGAAACAACACTAAGAAAAAAAAAACTTCCAATATAAATTAACATTTATATCATTGATTATACTCCTACTATATTAAAAAAAATTATAAATTTTTTGTGGGTTCTTTGTTTTGACTTCTGAGAGCAGAATGATATGTTAATATTTAAATATCTAGTGTTGACACATGTCATATATATTTATGTCAAACATATATATATATAGTCTACTTCTTATGTGGGTGGTTCGCATGCAGACTACCTTTAGTTTTAGCGACGGATAAAATCGTAGTTAAACCCGTCACTATAGAGTCTGAACGGGGTTATAGCGACGGTTCTAAGTTATCGCAATAGTTGAGATCCTATGGCAAGTGGCAACGAGTTTAGCGATGTTTTTGTCCGTCACTAAAAGTGGTCCGCATGCGAACCACTCGCATAAGAATTAGCTGTGTGTGTGAATACATATGTTATGAAAAAACTAAAAATAGAATTAATGGAAATATAAATCATTATTTTCATTCAACTTTAAATTACGGGGATAGGAATTTCATTATTTTTTCCCCACCAATTCTAGTACTTGCTACACTAATGATGGAAAGAGACACTGGAATTGAGCCTGCGCTCTTTAACATGGCATAAGGTACAAGTCACTTGAGCTCTTAATCATAGCAGAATTATTTTTTGTTTTCTTTCAAAATAGATGAGTTAAATTACTTTTAGAAATATAAATACATAGTTTCGGGAATTTAGCCAATATATATATATATATATAGTTTAGGGTTACCTGGATTATAGCAATTCGTAGGGCATTTCCGTGTAAACGTACGGCAGTACCAGCAATAGCCATGGCCAATGGTCCACCAATAAACCTCAAAACCATCCCCAACACAGTGGGACCTACACCGCATGCTATTACTTTCTCTTGGGAGGCCATGAACAACCCTGATATATATATATATATATATATATATATATATATATATATATATATATATATATATATATATATATATATATATATATAAAGAACGTCACATACAGACATACATACATATACGTATATGACGTGTATAATATACACACAGGGTAACACTACCATAGCATTTTCCTAAATAAACATTGTTCACGCTCACTTGGTATTTTGCAGAGGTAACGTTTATTTGAGCATTACTCCAAAAACTGTTCAAACAAACATATACTTACCCGAAGGTTTAAAGGTAATTGAAAAAAGTTGTTTATGCACAGGAAAATAAAATCGACTCTATTCATTTCAAAATTAATGATACGTTTTTTTTCATTTGTTTTCGTCATGGGCAGATTTAGAGTAAGAACAATTGGGGTAATTGACCCCATTGAATTTTTCGCGGGTCAAATTTAACCATTTGGTTAAAAAAATAGGTCCCACATACGGAAATATAAAAAAGTGCCGTGAAAATATTAATTTTCGCATGTGGTACCCATTTTTTTAACCAAACTATAGTTAAAAGGTGAACCCCACATGCGAAAATATTAAAAAAAATGTTGTGGAGGTATCAGTTCCCTTATTTCATTTTTAGCAAATATTTGAATAAATAAAAACAATTAAAAAATATTGCAATAGAGGTTGTATTAATATAAGTGTATGTTTAACAAAAAGCTTAAAAGGAAAATCTCCATGAAGACATGACATAAGAGATCCGGTTATAATAAAATTAACGTTGACATAACTTTGATTATTATAAAATTTATAATTTTTTACTGTATTTATTATAATAAATATTTTATTTTAACTCTAGTGCCCTATTTGTTAATCAGCACACATGCAACTATAATCAGTACGAAAAAAAATTAACAAAATTTCATTTTGGTCAAAAAATGTGTAATTTCATTCTAACCGTATCAATCATAAAAATGTTTTTGTGTATGCTAACTCACCCATGCAGAACATGGAAGTGCCAGACCCAGCTCTTGACATGATCAGTATTGATCCTTCCACAATGCATGGCATTTCAAAATCCCATCTAAAGAATAAGAATCCAAAAATAGAATCTTAAAATTAGAATAACATAAATAGGAAAGCCTACCAACTAACTAACTGACTGATGTAATACTCCATTCCTTTCAAAATTAGAAATATAATTTAACTTTTGAGCTCAAATAAAGACATATTAAATTTCAAATTGATGTGAATTTATTTAATTTTAATTTATACAATTATTATAATTATACAGTATATAACAAAAACAATTAATCAAAAAAATTATTTCATTCTAAACCAATTTTATAAATCATACCAATTTTTGATTTTTAATATGCACCTATTTGATTTCAAAAGTCAAATTGTATCTCTAATTTTGGAACACAGAGAATAATATAAAGATTGAAACTAGTTTACTAAATTTAGTACAAATGTTTTTGTACAATGGACCAAAAATAGGACATCGAACCGGAAAACTCTGGAGCTCTGACAAACCCTACACTTGTTTTATATTCCGACATACATGAGAATTTAAAAAGTAATGCATAAATACCTGTTAGATAACAATGCCCATACAAGTCCAGCAAGACAAGCATAAGAATTAGGATTCTTAGCAAGTTTTCGCCACACAAGCTTCATGGACAACCAGAACGATGGCCTTGTCACGCTGCTACGACGACTACGAGCTGCATTGTCATCGCCACTAACAATAACATTATTATTATTATTATTATTATTATGTGGTTCCAAATCTTTTCCCGAATTATCAACAACATTATTAATATTATTTCCTTCCAAATCTGTTTCAGAACTTGCAGCAGAATCAAACTGTTGCCTCGTTCGTCTAAGCTCCATCATGAACAATAGAATCATACACCATATAAGAGACTGCAAAATGGAGGACTGAATAACCAGGTCCTTGCCTAATGGACCGTACATTGCACTCATAAGGGGCACACCCACCACAAGAGTATTAATCATTGTGAATAATGAAAACCCCGTTATCGACCAGTCAGAATTCTTTTCGTGACCGCAATAAGCCCAAATCGCTAGCAAAATTCCGATAATAACTTTGGAAATTACATCAGCTGCAATGAAGAGACGGTTCATTTTGAAAGGGTCGATATGCGTGGTGAATTCGAAGGTGAAAAGGGGGAGAATGAAGTAGCAAGTCATCCGGTTTATCGCGTCGGATTGCTCCGGTGTGAACATATGCCACCACTTGACTGAACCGTACCCTAAAATTAGTGCAACATAGAGTGGAACCATAGCTACCACTACCTTGTAAATATCATCCCACCCTATCATTTTAATATGCTGTTTCTGAAAAGAAAAAAATACATCAAGGTTTGAGACTTTGTTACTAGCTCCAAGGAAAGATGTAATAATGTGTTTGATCAATGGAAATGGTTGAAGCATAATAAGTCATGTACATATATATACTCCCCATCAAAAAGGGTAAAGTTGAAAAGCTAAATTTTTTTAATACTTCAACTGTCATTTTATTAAACTTTGTGGACGGACTGAGGGAGTATATTCCTCATTTTATCATAGTGAATAGAGAGAATTTAAGGAAGAGACGTGGGAGAGAGTTGGGAGAAACCTACTTTATTCATTCAGTGCTTTGGTTAATTCTGATTATTTTTTTTATTTCTATTGAGGGGTAGATTAGAATATGTGATATATATTGCACAGTAAAAAAAAAGACCTATACTACTATGCTATCAACTTTGATATACTAATATACAACTTTTAATTCACATAATACAATTATATAATGCATTTATTCACACTAAATTAATAAACTTTCCGCTTAAAATATAAATGTAAAGTACTCATTATTCTTCACCTAAAACTACGTGACACTCCATCCAGCTCAATTAAATTGTATACAATTCTAACCTTCTATTAAAAAAAAAAGGTTACGTAAAGAAAGAGGTTAATTCCTTCTCTATCATTTAATTATTATTTTTTTTGGATAAAAAAGAGTTTTCCCGCCTTGTGACCAGACTATGTCTTTACTCTCCGAACAAGACTTTTAATATCAGGTTTACGCATGCGATCTGTGTTTCCTATGCTTGATATCAGTGGGAGTCGAACTCAAAACTTCCAAGTTTACGGCTGATCCCAAGTTTTTCCTTAAACCACTGAACCAAGCGGTGGAATTTATCATTTAGATTTTCAGTGGTGCATGAGTGTTTCATTTATGTACTTTCTTTTAGAGTGAGTTGGATTAAGTGGTGTCGTGGTTCTTGCTTGTGTGAATTTTAGGAGAAAAAGTAAGGTTCTGTTTGAAACTTAGAAAACTCAAGGGAAAAAAATGGAAGGACAGATACCTGATTCTGCCCCCACCCACTTCTAAGTGAGGCAAATTGACTTCTCCCTTTAATACCAGTGTATGCGAGGAGCTAATCAAGAGGGAGCCTATATTTAGACGAGAATGCCGTGTCGTCTAGATTTATCTTTGTTGAAAATTTGTGATATAGAATTTTTCTTGCTTTTCTTTTCATTTTGTTTGTATTTTTTTTAGTTCCAAATGGAGCCTGAGAAATTAATGTTCTTTGCGTTTCAAGGTGTGGGTGTCTGGGTGATGAAGAAAGAGAAACGGAATTGATTAAGTTTTCTTTCCTGAAGTGGTTTCTATCCAATTTATGGGGTATTAAATTACTTTTGGCCAAGGTATGTTTGCTGGCTCTGGGTGCTGCTGAGGTCCTTGGGATAATTTATTCGGCTTAATTCTCAATTGGAGAGGTATCTTTCAGTGCTTAACCAATGTTTTGGTTATGTTCATATTAAGGCCGTAAAATGAGCAAATAATTCGAATACGATTCGTACTTATTTCATTTAAAGTTTTATTCGAGTTTGATTCGAAATATAAATAATTCAAATATGTGCAAATTTTAAAGTTCAATAAATTACTCAAGCCTATTCAAATTGTAATTTTTTATTGATACCCGAATCATATTCGTTCGAGAAATTCAAACTATTTTGGCTCGATTCGAGATTGTGCTCGAATTGATAACCAGTGACGAAACCACACACAAGATTGTGGGGTCAATTGACCCCACTTAAAAAAAATAATTGCTTTATAATGTAAGGTAAAATTTAAAAATTTTAAGTATTATATATAAATTGACCCCACTAAAATTTTATAAATTTTCTATTATACGGGGTCAAATTGAAAATTTATAATTTTGTCAATCAAATTTTAACCACACATGACTCATATCCTCTCAATATATGTATATCTCTGTATAATATTTTAAACTAAATAATAATTTAATTTATATTATATTTAAAAATAATTAATGAATTAATTACTTATGAACAATTGTGATTAAAAAAATCTATTATGAGTCAATTTAATGTATATATACCATATATTATTACTTATTACAGTATATTGTCATTGTAATAATATATATATATATATATGTGTGTGTGTGTGTGTGTGTGTGTGTGTGTGTGTGTGTGTGTGACTCGAAAGTATAAAATTATTAAAAAAAATTGACTCGGGGGCATTGCCCCAAACTCCGCCAAATTATTTATAGCTCAACAATAATTTGACCCCACTGAAATTTATTCTTGATTTTGTCACTGTCGGTAGCTAAACGAGTCCCAATCAAACCTTATTTTATACTCGATAAATTTTATGAACCAAATTTAAGCAACTCAATACTCGGTTTAACTCGATTCATTTACACCGCTAATGCCAATTGCCTCACTATGTGGGTTTAATACAGTTTAGTTTAATTTGGTTGTTTTGGGTAAGTGATGGGATTTTATCAAAAAGGTGATTTTTCAACAAAATATTGTTAGTATAAATTTGTAAGGTGTATATTAAAAGATTTATACTTATATGTAAAAAATATTTTTTTGACGCTGAAAATATCATTAATTTTAATGTTTTCGGTCAATTTGTTTTCTTCATGAAATTCTTGTCTTTAATTTCTAATAATAATATAATATAAGTTGGTTGAGAAAGAAAAAGTTAATGAGTTTTCTTATTATTGAGCCTACATTCACATGTAAATAGATGAATCCAATTATGTTATTACAATATTGTCTATCTGATTTGTATTTTTATTTTTATGCATCGTTATCATTTAATTTTTATTTATTTATTTAATATTATTCTATACTAAATAAAAATAACTTGGAGAGTGATAAATGGAATATGACAACAGATGTAATAACTCAGGTCAAATTTCGAATTCTGAATAAATCTAAGGTCAAATTCTAAGTTCGGATCAAATCAAATATATCCAAACAATGTCTTAAATCATTAGCTCAATAGTATTTTTGTTTGCATCATCATCTCAACCAACATAAGTTCACTCAAAATGTCATAACTGAAAGTACAAATCTTTTCCACATATTTCGATGTGGGACCGGAGTGTAACAAACTTTTCCACTTAAATTTCTGACGTCTCTTCGTATCTCCACCTCCGGACCTCTCGATCTCTCTCTATGGTGAGGATATATCATTAACCTCCGTGTCTCCATTTCTGACAACTTGATCAGACAACTTGACCCGACTTTTTCGAGAGTCGACCCTAATACCATATGTAACAACTTGGGTCAAATCTCGAATTCAGAACAAATCTCGAATCATATCTCAAGTTCAAATCGAATCAAATACATCCAAACAATATATTATACTAACTCAATAGTATATTCTTAGAAGATTTTAGTTCATTATAAGTTCTTCTAAAAAGTCATGACTGCATGTACTACTATTGTTAATAACTTAATTTTTTATATACAAATAAATCTTTCTCACATATTTCAATACGGAATTGAGGTGTTAAAAGTGGATGACACGTGCAATGAGAAAACAACTTTGAATTTATAAACATATTTAGGTTGTTCCACTTATAATTTAACCTTTAACGACAAATATAAGTGTAGCTTATACGTCACTGTTTTGAACTTTGTCACTCACGACGAGGAATCGAGAAGATAAGCTGACAAATTATCCACTCATGAGGCATTAGGTAAATGTTCTAAGTCATTTAATTTGGGGCATATAAGTTAGTTACCTGCAAGTGGCAAATGACTTGGCCAACAAAATGTATATGCTGGTCATAACATAGTGCAATATACATAGTAACCATTACATGGACAAACTATTCATTAATAATATTATGGGTAATGTTAAGAATTTAAATTTTTTATTTTAAATAATATGTTATTATTATATTGATTGGATAAATGTCATATAATTGATTAAAATATTCAATATCTTGTCATTTGAGACTCCTAATATTATTTTAATATTATACTTTGCCCTTATGGAAAAATATAAAATAATTATTTGAGTATCTTCATTCAGAAGTGGAGGATTATTAATGGGTGAAATTGATACTTTTAATCTAGACAAAATAAATATAAGGAACAAATTAGAATTCGAATTCTATTGCTTTCTATATGGCATTTTGCTAGAGTATTTAACTCAAAGTTATGAAACAAATTCTATGATTATTTAGAAATTGGAATTTACACAATATTCACTTTGATCTACGTACGTATTATGATAGTTACGTGAACACAAAATGGATGACATATATGATGACTTGCAAAACAATAAAGGATAAAAAAAAAAAGAGTTCCTTTGAAAGCCTCCCTGATGCTCAAGTCGGATAAAAGAATTAATATAAGGTATGATTTATATTTAGTATGTCGTGTGCATGCCATTTTTGTTTTGATTTTGACTTCATTTTTTTGTTCTAGTTTTTGTCATGAGTTTGATTTTACTTGGTGAATAAGTTTGGCTGGTAATCGTCACTTCCTTAATTATTATTCACTTCTTGCGTTGATTTGTTCGTTACATCACATCACAAATGACATGAATCCAATATTCGTTGATTCGTCACGTTGCGTTCCTTGTTTTTGTTTACACTTTGCGTTCGTTGGTGAGGTATGCTGAGATGGAATATGCCATATGAGTAATTTATAAAATAATTTATGTCTGTAGCATTACTCATAGTTATTGCATGGATTAATTTTTGTGACAAGATGAAAGTAGAATATGTTAGAATTAATTTGCTCCATATTAAAAATTAATATTGGTATCATTAATTATTTGTAATGATTCTACATATTAATGTGTTCTACTATATTAATAGATTAAATTAAGTAAAAACTCCGTGGATATAGAAATTGGACATGAAAATTAGACATGAGTGTACTAGAATTTTACTTATTTGTATTTTTGACCCCTAATGGTGGGTAAAAAATAAACAAAGTGAAATTCAAATACACTTATGACCAATTTTTATATCCACCTAGAAGAATTCTAAATTAAGTATTTGAAAGCTCAAATCTATGAAATAATGAATGAGATATTATTTTTCAAAGATTACCATTAGAAATGATAAATGATAATAAATACATGTGAGAAGTCAAGTCCCACATCTATTAAAAACTAAAGAATTATTAAGTTTATATACTAGAAAGTTGCTCTTAGGTTTTGCTCCCAAGGGGCACCCCACTTGTGAAAGGGAGATGACCTAACCAATATTTGTGGTTTGAGAGTACTTGTATATAATTTTTTGGACAAGATTTATTTAATTTTTTAAAAATTAAAATGTTTAAATTTTATTTTATTTAGTTCTATTATCAAAATTGTGTCGTTTTGATAAATAGAAACATTACCTGCCAAATAGACGCATCTAAACTACGTTGTTTTGGAAAAGACTATCTGCCTGAACAGGCGCTGCAAAACTACGTTGTTTTTGTCTGAATGGACACACCTTTTCTGTTAAGCCTTAAACTACATCGTTTTTGTTCTGATCAAATTAAAACTACGTCGTTTTGACCAAAGGATGCCATGTCATGCCTTTTTAGAAGTATCCCATGCATTTTCAAGAGCTAGTATACCATCCAAAGGGTCACCAACCCCTCCTATAAATAGATAGGGGGCATCCCATTAAAATCACGAATTCACAAGAATTCAAGCATTACAAAGTCTTCATTTGTTTATCAATTTCATAGTTATTTAATTTTGAGAGAGAGTTTTGATCATCTATTTTGGTTCATTGAATATACTATTTGTAGTGCTACTATAGTATATATAGTCATTGTATCCTGGGAAAGAAGTGTTATCAACTTTGAGTACCATACGGATGACATAATTGTCTGAAGGACATAGTACTAAGTATTAGCCTTGACAAATTCATTTATGCATTTTGAGATAAGTTAATATATATATATATATATATATATATATATATATATATATATATACGGTCCGGATCAAGTGCATACCCCTTATCTTACTCACCCGTGCTCACCCCTTTTAGGCGACGGTTTTGGTCATACAATCGTCGCCTATATTTTTAGCGACGCTATATATTGTCCGTCGCTAAAAGTATAGGTGACGGTTGTATGACCGAAACCGTCGCCTAAAGGGGGTGAGCACGAGTGAGTAAGATAAGAGGTATGCACTCGATCCTTGCTCTCTCTCTATATATAGTGTTCATTTTCTGTTTTTCCTAACAGAATATAGAATATAACACTACTAACAACAAAACAATATAGAATATCCAACTGAATTAAGTGTCCCAACTTTAACCCTCTTCTAGAAATGATATTTTTATTTTTAATATTTTTGTATGTGTTTCTCTTGCATGAAAGTATAATATTCATTTGACACAAAAACGTCTCTCTCTCTCTCTCTATCTATATATATATATATATATATATATATATATATATATACATTCATCTGACCTACATCATGTTTGTTTTTGAAAATCTGGTATAACCTTTTGTATTTCTTACGTACGTCCAAAAACAGTTTTAACATTGTCCAAAACTAGTAC
Source organism: Panax japonicus (assembly GCA_020205505.1). Lineage (NCBI taxonomy): Eukaryota > Viridiplantae > Streptophyta > Magnoliopsida > Apiales > Araliaceae > Panax > Panax japonicus. The sequence continues at coordinate 53,670,230 of CM035105.1, read as the reverse complement.
TAAATGCTTTTTGAAATTCTGTATATACACACCACCTAGGAAGAGAAATGAATAAATGTATACGTGTGTCAACCAACTATGTTAAATTTAAAAATTTTCTGTTTAGGAAATAATTCAGATATGTAAAATATAACTGTCTGTTTTAGAACATGTCTGCTTTGAATTATTCGTCTAATTCTCCATGTATTACTTCAGATTAACACGGGCGGATCCAGATTTTTTTTCCAGCAGGGACAAATTTTAATTACTTTTTTGGTTGAAGTTAAATAAAGAAAATTTGAACTAATCATAATATTAAGTAATCATAATAATATTTATAAATTGCAATAAATATTCATAATCCAAACTAAAAAAAGAATTTCAAATTAAAAAAACATTTAAATACAATTTAGAAACTTATTTCGGTTACTTGTCATAGTTCAATTTGAATGATTATCTAAATGCTCAAAGTCTCAAACCAAATTTGCTTTCTATATTCAAGCAAAATCATGAATTAATTTTACAGCATAAACTAGTTTTGATATCTTTTTATAAGTTTTAAATAAGTTACATTTGAAATAAGAGAAACAAACCATCCAAGATTTATACTCAGAACACTAAAAATTATACATGGTCCATTAGTTAGATGCATGAAAATAAAGTAATTATAATAACTAGAAATGAGGGATTGCTAAATGCTCATAGTCATTTTTTATTTTCCATTTCCCATTATAAAATAAGGAAAAATCATTGTAAGCTATCGCAATAAAAAACAGAAACTACCTAACAAAAATGATCAAATTTTTAATTGAAGATCAAATAACTCAAAACAAAAATCAAATCAGACCAAACAAACAGTAACCACAATCAATCAAATCAATAACAAAAAAAAATCAAACTTGAATCAAACAATCTTTCACAGTTCACATGCTAATGAACATTCAAAACAAAAAATTATACAAAAAATACTTCTAAAATTTTACCAAACTTTAAAACTAAGAATATTTTTGTACTGGTATTTAAAATTGAGTTATGAAAGTTTTTTAGCCCGTCCAAATTTAACACTTCTATTAATGTGCACCTTTAAATTTATTAATTTATATATTTATCCTTCCCTATACTTATATAACAAAAATTCTAACAGAGACAACTGCCTATAGTGTCCCTACTTAGATCCGCCACTTGACTAACAAAAACTATGCATCTATCTAATAAAATACAAATGATTTTGAATTTCCCGCTCATTCAATAAATCATCTGGGCCGTCCAAATTTTGAGATAAATCACACCGTCCATACATCTATCTAATAAAATACATCTATCTATCTAATAATTTAATAAAATACAAATGATTTTAAATTTCTCGCTCACTCAATAAATTATTTTGGTCGTTCAAAGTTTGAGATAAATTATATTGTCTATATAGTGCCGGAGGCACGGGACCCAGCTAGTATAATGATATTTTGAGATTTTCTAATGCAAAAAATTGGCAGAAATAAGGATTAAATAAATTGAAAAGTAAAGCAACAATCAATCACATATACACAACAAGATTTATATTTGGTTCTGCCAATTAATCCTCTACTCTATTGACCTACATCCAAAGCCAAATATCAATTGATACCCAATAGGTTTTCTTTAATATTAATAAAGTAATTATAATTATATCAACTTCATATACAATAGAATTCAGAAAACTTCTTGAGCACACAACTCTCTCGAGGAAACCTCCTCCATTAAACACCTTTAACCTTCAGTATCACTACTCCCTTGGACACTTTTGCCCCCTTAAACTCTCCTTGTACAAATATTAAAGAAAACTCCTTACTTCACTCTGAAGCCCCATAAAAGTTTAATAGGAAAAGGGAATACAACTGAAATTAATGATATTAGCTAAACAATATAATTCAAGGCTTTAAGATTGTAATATCCAATAAAATAATAAAATATTTAAGTAAGCTTTAAAATATTTTTGGGCTTTTCTTATATTTGGGTCAAATTGTAGTTAATTAATATTGACCATAATAAATAAAGAATTATATTAATTTGAGCTTTTAAATTAATTGAATCTAATTTATAATTATGTAATTTTAAATCCTTATAAAATTAAATATTAATAAAATATATTAATTAATAAATAAACCAAAACCTAATCATATATAATCATAATCTATTCGTTATTCAGCAAGAAACATACTGGTAATTTACTATTATTTTATTTTATTTTTTTGAGTGAGAGGTTTCCTGATTTGTAATTGCTTTAGGTATTGGCGCCACCCATATATGGACTAAAAGTGACAAGCTAGAATTCATGTATTCATTATATATATATATATATATATATATATATATATATATACTAGTTGGGTCCTGTGCCTCCAACACTATATGGATAATATGATTTATTTTAAATTTTGAACGACCAAAATAATTTATTGAGTGAGCGGAAAATTTAAAGTCATTTGTATTTTATTAAATTATTATTAGATTATTAGATAGATAGATGTATTTTATTAGATAGATGTATGAACGGTGAGATTTATCTCAAACTTTGGACGGCCCAGATGATTTATTGAGTGAGCGAGAAATTCAAAATCATTTATATTTTATTAGATACTAGCTGGGTCCCGTGCCTCCGGCACTGTATGGACAATATGATTTATCTCAAATTTTGAACGACCAAAATAATTTATTGAGTGAGCGGAAAATTTAAAGTCATTTGTATTTTATTAAATTATTATTAGATAGATGTATTTTATTAGATAGATGTATGAACGGTGGGATTTATCTCAAACTTTGGACGGCCCAGATGATTTATTGAGTGAGCGGGAAATTCAAAATCATTTGTATTTTATTAGATATATATATATATATATATATATATATATATATATATATATATATATATTATTAAATTGATTAAGTTAGTGCAGGGAAGTTCAATTGATTTTGTAAATTTGAGACTTCAGAATTTAAGTTATATACATATAAGTTTCAGGATTCAATTTATATATTTATGTATATATTCCGGAACAAAATTCGGAACAGAAGGTATATATAGAAATTGTGTATATATGAATGGTCAGTACATATATAATAATAATAATAATAATAATAATAATAATAATAATAATAATAATAGTAATTATAAAATAAGTTAATTAACAGGCTAAAAATGGAAATAATATAATTATAAATATACTTACATTTATTTTTATTATATGTAATTAGATCGGATTGAGGGAGTTTAGCGGGTGATATTTGGATTCGACGAATTATTTTGGTACTATATTAAGGTACGGATTTCGTACTTTTTCAGCGATACTCCTTTAAATTTAATTCGTTCGTTTTGTACTCGTTTAGAAATTGGTATTGCCTCTCCGAATTATTCCTTGTTGTCAAAATTATTGAGATAGTTTCGTTTTGGCGTTGATATTAGAATTCGTATTTGTACTCTGTGAACTAGTTAATTGTGTCAATATGTTTTGGAGACTTTATTCGTTTGTACCAATGTTCGTATATTTTCGTTCACATTCAGTAGTTATTTTGATCATTGATATATTGTGATAAACAATAATGTTTGTATTTGATAATTTGATTTTATTTGAATATGGTCATGTAAGCCTTGTGATTTGAACCCCTTTTGACTTATATTTTGTAATTTGATCCTTAGAGTATACTTGAGCTAACCACCTGTGGGGGTACCACAGGTGTGTCCTCTTGACACAAGGGCATGACACCTTCCGTGGCGGTGTGATTAGTCCACGGCGTATCCTTTTGTATGCTCTGGGTATGATCTTTGGCCATTTGATATATTTGTTCAGGATACGTATGGGTCGACCCAGTATTTGATTTGATTCGATTTATTTGGCGGATTAGTGACGTATGTGTCGTGCGTACTACCCGATTTTATTTGTATACATCATAGTACCAATGTATTTTGTTAGCCTTTGGCTATTTGTATTTGAGCTCAGTATGAAATTGTTACCTTATAACAATTTGATTCAACCTTATTTTGTTTGAAATTCTTTTGACTATAGTTATCGGTTCGACAGTGTTAATCATTTGTACCTTGTCTCACCAATTTTGATATATTCATGTTTGGTTAGTAGTTGTAATTGTTCGTTCATTCAGTTCTTTCGGTACATATATATATATATTGTTTATATATATGCATTTTTATATCCGTACTGGGCAATTGGTTCATGCTGTGTTCTTTTTTCGGCAGGTAATCAGGGGTGATCAGGATTTGTGGGATGAGAGCTACCTTTGATCTAAATGAGTAAATTAGTTTTTGAGAATTATTATTAGACTTGGTTTTCCTAATATTTTGTATATGGATGTTTGGGCCATTTTGGCATTTATTTCTTATTAGTAGAGATTATGTAAGTGTGGAGTTCCTTCTATTTAAATTAGAGTATGTGACAATTAGTGTTCAATTTCATTGGAGATATTTTGAGATTTATTTGAGGTTTGTATTTATTATGCTTGTGTGTGACATTCCTTTTACTTTTGGAAAAGGGGGTGTTACAGAGTTGGTATCAAAGCTTATGTTATAATCTTGTAGATTTCCTTTTAGGCTTGACCAGTGAGTTATGGGTAGACCACTATAGGTAGTTATAAGATTTGTATTGCGTTTGATGTTCGTTCTGCATAAATTTGGCCTTGATTATTTGTTTTGATCTGTTTGTTCTCGTCTGTTTGATTTTGTATCATAGATGGCTCATAAGTCATCGAGAATTGCTGGAAGGCAGGGTAATAACGGTAGGAGGGGTCAGAGGCAGCCCCAGGTTGAGACTGTTAACCAGGGTGGAAAGGATGGAAATCAGGGTAATGCAATAATAACCCCGACTATGGTTGCAACAATGGTGAATGAGGCAGTTACGCAGGCCGTGGCACAAGCTATGCATGGTATTCCACATATGCAAGGAAATCAACATGTAAATGGCATGGGGGATGATTCAGAGATACCACAACATGAGCAGAATGTTCCTCCCGAGGATCAAGTGGGTTAGAAAGTGCAGCCGTTGTATGTGTTATTAAAGAGGTTCATTAAGCAGAAGCCCAATTCTTTTCGTTTTGCTCCGACTCCAATTGATGCGGAAAACTGGATCGCCCACTTGGAGAAGATTTTTGATGTTATTGGGTGTTCAAAAAATCAGAAGGTGAGATTAGCAGTTTATAAGCTAGAGGATGATGCTCAACAATGGTGGAAATCATTGAAGGCTACATAGGGAGATTGATTTATGGATGGACTCACATGGAGCGGTTTTTGTGACCTTTTCTATCAGTAGTATTTTCCAAACGCTGATAGGGATACATACATCAGGGAATTTGTGTCCATTCGGCAGAATGATGATGAGACTATTACTGATTTTATAGCGAGGTTTACGAGATTAGCTGGTTTTGTGGGTTCGATAGCTAGGATAGCTGCACAACTGACATAAAATTTCAAATGGGCCTTGAAATATGAGTATAGGCGATCTTTCATCCACACCATATTTACAGATGTATCACAGGTGGCTAATGCAGCTAAGAGTGTGGAAATGGAACACAAGGACTTTCGAGCTTCCAAATCAGAAGGGAGTCGAAAGAGAGATAGAGATGACCATAAAGGGAAAGGAATGGGGCAGTTTGGTAGAAATCAGAATAAAAGGTAAAATAATTGGAATGAGCCTCCATCGGGTCAGCGGTTTAATCCTCGAAGGGATTTTGCTTACCCAATGCAGCAAGGTGGTCGTGGAGGTCAGCAGCAGGGTCAGTGGCAAGCTAGAGGGAAGTATCAAAATAGGGGATTTCAACAAAACAGAGGTTTCCAGCAAAATCAAAATTAGGGTCAGCATCACCAACAGGGTCAAATTCAAGGGCGGTATCCAGGACCGGCAGGTGGGGCAATCCGAACCTTTTGCCACTTTCACCTTCTCCATGTGCTACTTGTGGTGGATATCATGCTGGTAGGGCATGCTACAAAGATACATGGGCTTGTTTCTTATGTGGACCGATGGGACATAGAGCTAAAGACTGCACAGTTCAGCGTTGTAATGGGGGAGGCGGTAATGCTGGTAATGGCAGTCAACGCAACGCCAGTGGGAGAGTATTTGTATTGACAACTAATCAGGCGACCAAAGCACCAGGTACTATTTCAGGTATCCTTCTTGTAGGAAATCGTGAGGCATCAATTTTGTTTGACACTGGATCTACACACTCTATTGTTGCACTTTCATTTGTTCATCATCTTGGAGTGTTTTCTCACGTATTAGATCATCATTTATCTATTGCTAACCCGATGGGGAATTCTGTGATTATTTCTAAGCAATTTCGCGAGTGTCCTTTGAAGTTTGGGAGGAGGGTGTACGCAATTAACTTACTTTCGATGGTGATGCATGATTTCGATATCATCTTGGGTATGGATTGGCTGAGTAAGCATCGAGCCACTATTGATTGTCAGGCGAGAAAGGTTATTTTTGGAACCTTAGAAGCTCCAGAATTCGAGTTTCAATGTTCCAAGCCGAATGGTGTTGTAAAGTTGATCTCAACTTTGAAGGCGAGTAAAATGATTGTTAAGGGGAGTGACTGTTATTTGGCTTATGTGAAGGATACCTCGAGGGATGAGCCCCAACTTGATTACTATCCAGTTGTGCGAGAATATCCTGAGGTATTTCCTAAGGATCTGCTAGGATTGTCACCGCCAAGGGAAGTTGAGTTTACTACTGAGCTCATTCTTGGAGCGAAACCTATCTCTAAGGCACCCTATAGAATGGCTCCATTAGAGTTACATGAGTTGAAGGAACAATTGCAAGAGTTGTTAGATCGTGGATTCATTAAACTGAGCGTATCTCCATGGGGTGCTCCAATATTATTTTTGAAGAAGAAGGACAGATCTATGGGATTATGTATAGATTATAGGGAGCTAAATCAGATCACTATCAGGAATAGATATCCATTGCCACGGATAGATGACCTTTTTGATCAGCTCCAAGGGGCAAAGTTCTTCTCGAAGATAGATTTGAGGTCGGGGTACCATCAGTTGAGGGTGAGGGAAGAGGACATTCCAACTTTCGTACTCGGTATGGGCATTATGAGTTTTTGGTGATGTCATTTTAGTTGACTAATACTCTGGTAGTGTTTATGGATATGATGAATCGGGTTTTTAGCGAGTATTTGGACCAATTTGTCATTGTCTTCATTAATGACATTTTGGTATATTCCAAGTCTAAGGAGGAGCATGAAGAGCATCTTCGTACTATTTTTGGGGTTCTGTAAAAGAATAATTTGTATGATAAGTTCTCCAAATGTTAGTTTTGGTTAGAACATGTAGCATTTTTGGGACATGTCGTGTCTGCTAAAGGTATTAAGGTGTATCCTGCGAAGGTTGAGGTTGTCACTAATTGGCCAAGACCTACCATGGTAACTGAAGTAAGGAGTTTCTTGGGTTTGGCAGGGTACTACAAGCGATTTATAGAAGGTTTCTCTTTGTTAGCTTTGTCATTAACTCAGTTAATGAAGAAGGGCACAAAGTTTGTGCGGAATGAAGAACGCGAGAAATTTTTTGAGGAGCTTAAGAAGAGGCTTGTGTCGGCTCCAGTGCTTACATTACCTTCGGGGACAAGAGGTTATCAGATTTACAGTGATGCTTCCAAAAAGGGATTTGTAAGACCCCAAATTTTATGAATAAAGATTTAATTTTCTCAAAATATTTTTTTGAATATTATGGTGTGGATTTGAGATAGGGTTATAGTTGTGGATAGTATTTATAAATTTTGCAAAGTATGCAAGTTGTTATATAATATTCGATTGGTCGGGGAATATTCATTTTAACAGGGAATATTCGTACGACGGTATAATCATTGGTGGACCCCACAACGAAAGTATTGTCGTAGTTAGAAAACAACAGAATTATCATTTTATAAAAATAACGGCGAAAGTATTACCGTTAAAACTGTTGAACTACCCGCTAGTAAAAGTACAGTAATACGCGTGGTTGCATATTAACACACAGTATTGATTATTGATGTTTACGTAAGAACTCACTCAGTTATACTCAATTATTGCTGCAGTAAATGCTACATCATATCTCTCATATTATTGATTCAATTATTGTTATAATATCATCTGTCTACCCAACCATATCTGAACCAAAACGCGTATAATCCGGGTTGAAGAAATCATCTGGGATTTTCTTGGAGTAACAATCAAGCTCAAGCGCCTAGACAGCAAAACACATCCTGATTTCAAAATCAGACTCAACAACAACCAGAGAGGAAATCAAGTTTGGAAGAAGCCTTGGAAAAATTCATTAGAGCTTCTTACAAAAGGAATGAGGAACAAGACAAAAAATTGAATCAAGTAGAGCTGAATATGAAAAGCCAAGGTGTGTCGATAAAGAATCTGGAAAATCAAGTGGGGCAGATAGCACATGCACTGAATAACCGACCACTTGGAACACTCCCGAGCGATACAGAGAAAAATCCAGGCAAAGATGAGCATTGTAAGGCTGTAACTCTACGAAGTGAAAATGATTTGTAAGAGACAGTAAAGGATAGGGAAACAAGGGTTAACGCATCAAGTGAAATAGAGGAAGTTATGGACACCGAAAAACGTCAAGATGAGACCGTTGAGCAGAAAGAATCGGAACCAACCATCACAATGCCTCTCATACCGTATCCGCAGAGGTTTCAGAAATCTAAGTTGGATAAACAGTTTTCAAGATTCTTGGATATTTTCAAAAAACTGCATATCAACATCCCCTTTGTCGAAGCCTTGGAACAAATTCCGAGTTACGCCAAGTTTATGAATGAGGTTTTGTCGAGGAAAAGGAAATTGGGTGAGTTTGAGACAGTGGCGTTAACCGAAGAGTGCAGTGCAATTATACAGAATAAGTTACCTCAAGGATCCAGGTAGCTTTAATATTACATGTGAAATTATAAATCAGTTTTTGGGACGAGCATTGTGTGATTTGGGGGCCAGTATAAATTTAATGCCATTATCCGTCTACAACCAGTTTGGACTTCAAGCTCCACGACCGACAAATTTTAGTTTGCAGTTGGCGGATCGTTCGGTTACATATCTACGAGGTATTGTTGAGGATGTTTTAGTCAAAGTGGATACATTCATCTTCACTGCGGATTTCTTTATCTTGGATTATGAAGTAGATAGCGAAATTCCAATTATTCTTGGGCGACCATTCTTAGTAATGGGAAGAACTTTGATTGATGTGAAAAAAGGAGAACTGACAATGCGAGTTGAGGATCAACAGGTCACCTTTAATGTATTCAAGTCAATGTCTTATCCGAAAGAAAAAGGTGAGTGTATGCTGGTGGATATCATAGAGGAATTAGTTACTCACAAGTTCAGTGGAAATTATTCGGAGGACCCGCTAGAATCCATTTTACTCGGGATGGACGATGATGGTATTAAAGATGACGTTGAGTATGCCAAATGGCTAGATACATCATCTTTCTACCGAAAAAGCAATCAACCATTCAACACCCTTGATAGGCCCGAAATGGAAGGTAAAAAGTTCAAACCCTCGATAGAAGAGCCACCTGTGTTGGAACTAAAACCGCTACCATCCCATCTGCAGTATGCCTACTTGGGCAAAGATGACACCCTACTAGTTATTGTTTCAACTAAGTTAACTGACACGCAAAATGAGAAATTGCTACGGGTCTTGTGAGAGTTCAAAACAGCAATTGGGTGGACTATAGCGGATATTCGAGGAATTAGTCCATCATTCTGTATGCATAAGATTTTAATGGACGATGGGGGCAAAACCAACCATTGAACTACAAAGAAGGCTAAACCCCATTATGAAGGATGTGGTGAAAAAGGAGATCATAAAATGGTTGGATGCCGACATTATTTACCCAATCTCAGACAGTGCATGGGTGAGTCCTGTACAGTGCGTACGAAAGAAATGGGGTATGACAGTGGTGAAGAATGAGGTTAATGAGCTCATCCCTACTAGAATCGTTACAGGATGAAGAGTATGTATGGACTACCGCAAGCTGAATGAAGCTACACGTAAGGATCACTTCCCCTTGCCGTTCATTGATCAGATGTTGGATAGGTTAGCGGGACATCCGTTCTATTGTCTCTTGGATGGATATTCCGGATATAATGAAATTGCCATAGCTTCGGAGGATCAAGAGAAAACCACATTCACATGTCCATATGGTACGTTTGCATTCCGTCGTATGTCCTTTGGTTTATGTAATGCGCCGGCAACCTTTCAACGGTGCATGATGGTGATCTTCTCCGATATGGTCGAACAGAATTTAGAGGTATTCATGGATGACTTTTCTGTGTTCGGTGATAGCTTTGATTTATGTTTGAAAAATCTGATTTTAGTGTTGAAGCGATGCATGGAGACTAACCTGGTCCTTAACTGGGAAAAATGCCACTTCATGATGAAAGAAGAGATTATTTTGGGGCATGAGGTTTCTGCAACAGGGTTAGAGGCGGACAAAGCGAAGATTGAGAAACTACCTCCTCCATCATCGGTGAAAGGAATACGGAGTTTGTTAGGACATGCGGGTTTTTACAGATGCTTCATTAAAGACTTTTCAAAAATTTCGAAACCCTTTTGTTCCCTATTGGAGAAAGATGTGCCTTTCAAGATGGATCAGTCATGTATCGAGGCATTTGAGGTATTAAAGAAGAAATTGTTCTCTGCTCCAATTATTGTGGCGCCCGATTGGTCTTTACCGTTTGAATTGATGTGCGACGCCAGTGACTACGCAGTTGGAGTAGTGTTGGGACAACGTCACGACAAGATTTTTCACACAATCTACTACTCCAGCAAGACATTGACAGATGCTCAGTTGAATTACACAACCATCGAAAAAGAATTACTTACGGTTGTGTTTGTATTTGACAAATTCAGAGCATATCTCATTGGGACCAAGGTAATTGTCTACACTGATCATTCTGCCATTAAGTATCTGATTGAGAAGAAGGATACCATCGAAAATGCAGAAGTCCAGCAAAAAGACAACGTCATGATCAATGAGAAATTTTTGGATGAACAACTTCTCCGAGTGATAACTATTTTTCCATGGTATGCAGATTACGTGAATAACGTGGTTGCGAAGGTGTTACCACCGGATTTGAACTCACAGCATCGTAAGACGTTTCTCCACGATGTGAAACAATACTATTGGGATGAACCTTTTCTGTTTAAGGCTTGCGCGGATCAAATTATTAGACTTTGTGTGCCACGTGAAGAGATGGACAACATATTAGGACATTATCGCTCATTAGATTACAGAGGTCATTATTCCGGTGAATGAACAACAGCCAAAGTGTTATAATCGGGATTTTTCTGGCCTTCTCTATTCAAAGATGCTTACCTCAATGTGCTAAAGTGTGATCGGTGCCAACGCGTAGGTAATATCTCCAAGCGTAATGAAATGCCACTCAACAAAATTTTGGAGGTTGAACTGTTTGACGTGTGGGGAATTGACTTTATGGGACCTTTCCCATCCTCTTTCAATAATCAGTATATTCTGTTGGTGGTAGATTACGTTTCGAAATGGGTAGAAGCCACAGCTTTACCCACGAATGATGCCAACGTTGTCCTCCGATTCTTAAAGAAAAACATCTTCACGCGATTTGGGACACCGAGGGCAATAATAAGTGATGAGTGAACTCATTTCTGTAATAACCAGTTCACAAAATTGCTTATAAAATATGGGGTTCATCATAAAATTGCTGCCGCGTATCATCCCCAAACGAATGGTCAAGCGGAAGTCTCGAATAGGGAGGTAAAGCGAATTCTAGAAAAGGTGGTCAATCCGTCAAGAAAATATTGGTCAATGGGTCTTGACGATGCTCTATGGGCATATCGAACAGCATATAAAAATCCGATCGGCATGTCACCTTATCGAATGGTCTACGGAAAGACATGTCACTTCCCGGTCGAGCTAGAACACAGTGCACACTGGGTAATACAGAAACTTAACTTTGATCTACAGACAACAGGTGAGAAAAGTTTACTGCAATTAAATGAGATGGACGAATTTCGGTTCAATACCTATGAGAACTTAAAATTATACAAGGAAAAAGTCAAAGCCAGGCACGATAAGAAAATTCTTGATCGGACATTTAAACCGGGCCAACGAGTATTACTCTTCAACTCACAATTGCGTTTATTTCCTGGGAAATTGAAATCTCGTTGGTCGGGACCGTTCACGATTATATCCGGCGTACCACATGGAAACATTTAATTCGAGGAACCGAATTCAAAATGCAAATTTAAGGTGAACGGTCAACGACTTAAACATTACTAGAGTGGACCCATCGAACGTCAATCCACGGTCATGTACCTCTCCGAACCGGTGGTAAATTGAGCACACAGAAAAGTCTGGCTGACGACTTAAAACCAAGCGCTATGGGAAGGCAACCCCAATAATTGGATTTTATTCTATTATTTTACCATTTTCTCTTTTCAGTATTTAAATTCATTTAATTTAATAGTAGAAGAGTTAATATCATAATAATGACCATGTGGTACGTGTTTATGGACTAATAGGTAGGCATGGGCTCTAGTGTTAGTAGGAAAACTGAGCAAGATATTAGAGTTAGCGCCACACCGCTAGAATATCTCTCCCTCCCAGCTCTCCGGCGTGCAATGTCAGTAGTTGCTCACCAGCACCAGCACCCCGGCGCTCATTCCACATACAAACATAGCGCCCCGGTGCTAGGAGTGATTACACGATTCTACAGACCAGCGCCCCGACGCTATACAACAAGTCTTTTCCAGCACCCCTGCGCTACCCTCGGTATCAGACACTGTATAGAAGCGCCTCGATGCGATAATCAAGGTTTAACCCAGCGCCCCGGCGCTGGGGTCAGGTTTTATATTCCTACTTTGATTTAAACTCTACAACTTCCCCATTTTATTCCAACTGCTCTCACGTGCATACACTGAACCATTATCATACTTGTTGTGTGTAACCGCCATTCATCCCTTCAAGGTAAATACGCTGCACATCTTGATTAATAACAACATCGTGTTTCACTTGAAGTTCATCCTGCTTGATTTTGTTTTCTCCAATAATCTTTGAGGTATGCATTCTAATCTCTTTGAGTAATTGTTATATTCCCCCTCTTGTATGAGTAGGATTTCAATGCGTAGGAGATGGGTAAGGGAAGTTGCATCTTGATTCACATTATCTACATCTAAAGTGTAGATTTTAATCCTCTGTGATTTTGATTCTCTCATATTCCCTGCATGTGAATCACGTTTGATTGTGCACTACTTTGGTTGGGATATCATGCATATGTGGTGATTGAATATTAGGGGTTTGAATTGATAAGAAACTAATTGTGATCCAAAGCACTATATGAATTGCCCACAAGGTGTTTGATATGTTGTCTGACTCACGGCTCATATTTAAATTCGCACATATCACCCTACTCTGACACTAAATTCACTTGCCATTTTGTCACCCCAATACCATAGATGCCCTGTCACACATATATATCACTATGGTAGGGGGTGAAAACTATATTGATGCATACAAGGAGTAATATTGCTTACATGTCATCCCTCATGAGGATAACATGCGAGGCTTTACTCAATGTTGTTCATTAAATGAAGAATACACATACTTGATCACTTTTGCACTCCCATGAGCTTATGTGTATTCCCACACCCCCAAACCTTGCACATAGCATGTAGTCATTTCAAAGCTTGAGGGTAGTGTTATGCATACATAGATCTCTAAACGCTTATGCTACATTTTAATATTTATGAATGCAAATTCGTGCAAAAATTTTGATACATGGCATCGAAGCGTCAACGTGGTGAAGGTTCCAGTTACGCCTCGGCTCCACCCAAATTTGATAATCGAAGGTTTGTCAACGCCAAGGCACAGGAAAGCTAAAACAAGATGGCTACCCGCTCTCTCATCCCCGAATGAGGTTTAAGGCCCGATTAATCCAAAGACGGGGACATAGCGGTCATGATAGCTGAGAGGAATTGTTTCCCTCTCACCGAACAGCCTAATCCAGCCGTGATTGCAGTTATCAAAGAGTCCTATGCCAACGTGCCCGAGCACTTCCACTATGGGGTGTTTGTGAGGGGCAAAACTATTGAAATTGGCGAAGAGGACATAAACGGGTGCTATCAACTGCCATTAGAGGGACTGAACGATGAGTATGCTAGTCTTGTGAGTGACGGGTCGGACTATGAAAAGATAATTCGCGAGCTTTGTCAACCGGGCACCACATGGACAATGCATGAACGTGGCAGGATGACTTTCCCGCTTTCTAACCTAAGTTTATACGGGAAGGCATGGTATACTTTTATCTGCGCCAAACTCATGCCATGCACACATGTGAGTCATGACACCAAGGAGCGAGCGATGATGTTATATTCAATAATTAAAGGCTTTGAAATTGATGTCAGCCAACTTATCCAGCAGTCCATTCTCCGAGCGGCACGACGAGGAACCACATGAGGTTTACCCCGTCCCTCTTTAATTTGCATTTTATGTGCCAAGTTTGGGGTCAAATGGAAATTCGATGAGATGATTCAAATGCCTATGCCAGTTTTGGACCATAAGTTGATAAGCAGATATAAAGTGTGGACAAGTGGGGAAAACCACCCTAGGGGATTGTGTTTCATAATTCCCCAAGTTGAAGCTACACAAGCTCCAACACCTCAAGCTCCACCTACTTATGGTCCTTCCTCCGCAGCTCACCGTGGTGTGGTTCCTGAAGCTGTCCAGCGTGAAATAGACGAATGGTTCTACAATCTAGAATCCCAGAATGTCCGTCTGTCTGAACGACAAGATGTTATCTACAAATATTTAGTTGACCAATTTGCAGCTCAGAATGCCATGAACTCCCAACTGTTCCCGGGCGTCAATCTTAGCCAGTTCCCTACTGCTCCAATTCTGCCTGTGTTTCCCCCTTCTGATCAAGTGATGAGCGAGGATGAGGATGCTCCACTCGAGGAATAAGCTCGTTAGGGAAGTCCACTGTTTTATATTGTTATATCTTTCGCATGAGGACATTGCTCTTGTTAAGTTTGGGGGTAGTTAATTTTTTTTTTTGAATTATTAGATTGTTAATGGTTTTAATTTGGATTTTTTTTTATTGTGATTAAGTGTTGCATTTTAGGATTGCATGTTAATCCCAGCTGTTTGATAGTTACGTATGTTTGGGGCCAATGATGAAATTAAAATTGCATGAACAAGTCTAGTAAGGATTGTGAAGTTGGTGATATGATTTTCTTGACAAACGTGAAATCTTTATCTGTTTGACACTGATATTATAAGGATATCACGTTTTAAAAAATGATCATGTTAGCTAAGGAAGTATTAAATGGATAGATGATAGACTTCTAAAGGATGAATGCTAGTGAAATAAATGAACAATTTGAATAGCTAGTGAAGACTGAATTTAGACATAAACTCAAGTTTGGGGGAAAAATATTTGGAATATATAAGCTTTTAAATATATATATATATATATATATATATATATATATATATATATATATATATATATATATATATATATATATATATATATATAAACACCGTGGCATGCTTGTCTAGTTTTGTGGTCTTTGTTACTTGAGTAAGTAAGTCCGAGGGGATTGTCTTTACATCTAGCGCCCTAAGGTCTTAATGGCTTGGGAGTCGTTGGTTGAAAACTCGTTAAGGTAACACTGAAAAGCCTAAGGGAATAAGATAATGCATAGTCATGAGAAAAAAATAATAAGAAAAAAAAAGAAAAAATGTAATAATAAAGCGGGAAAAGTGCAAAAAGCCTCCGTTATTAGAAAGGAAAAAAAGAGTAAAAGTATTCCATTTTGACCCTTGAATTTTGGTAGTTGTTTGATTTCAGCCGAATCAAGTTTATTTGATGAGTTCTCGAGTTTAAACTGTATGATGCCTATTAAGAAATTTATTATCTTTCATATTTTGCTTTTCATTGGTTAGCATGGTTGTTGAACACACTCACAATATCAGTAATAACAGATTTAGATTCATTGATTGTTGGGATATTATTGAACTGCATTAACATGATATATTATCATGTTTTTGTGATTTTTCTAAGGCCTATGGATATATGTGTGCTATTTAATTGCTGGAATTATGATCATATAGATAGTTTTAAGTGCATTTGTATTTAGGTTTTGTTTTTCGTGTTGTTTTGTGTTTTGTTGCTTGAGGACAAGCAATGGTTTAAGTTTGGGGGTATTTGATGATTGGGTAATATACCCATGAATTGGATACGCATGGGCTTAAATTATTGTATTCTCAAGCCATTTATAAGCATTTTTACTGTCTTTAGTTGTTATTTTGCAGATTTGGGAGTTGCAGGGGAAATTTGGGAGTTTTAGTGGTTCAATGGCATTTTTGTAATTAATTTGAAGTACGGCGCTGGGGCGCTCTGTCTAGTTCTTTCCCCAGCATCGAGCCGCTGGGCCGTGATGTTTGTTGACCAAGTTGCGCGTTTGACTATCCGTTTGACTTGCTAAAGGGAAGGTTATTTGACAAGTTGATTTGGAAAAGGATTGTGGACAAGATGAGAAGTATATAAGGGTTATTTTCATTGAAGTAGGGGACTGATAAACCACAATTGAAGGCTAAGCAAGGGATTACTTAAAGATTGAAGGATTGGCTCTAGAGTTTTTTTTCCTCCTTCTCCTTATTTTCAATTTATGTAATTCCTTAAGGATGTTCTGCAAAAGATTATTGGTTTTAATTTCTGCTATGAACTAATATCTTTAATTAAGATTTCAACTGAATCTTTTATGGCTATAAATTAGTTATTCAATTTATTCTAATTATTTATGTCAAAGTGAAATGTTTATCTTGCCTTGTATTTATTGATTAATTATTTGGCCAGTAATTACCTTGTTACTCTAGAAGGAATTGAGAAAGGAATTCTAGGGTTAGAACTGGGCATGATAACATGTGACTTAGTTATTTGTATAGTGAATAATTAGGTTTGTGAATTGAATGGAAATATCTGTTCATCGCATGTAACACATAAGGATTTGGGATTGAAAGAGTTTAATTCAATTATTTTGCATAGGAATATATCAAGATTAATTGGATTAAATAAAAGTTAATTAATCACTTGGAAAAGGGCTTTTGGCATTTGAGAATTCCTGTTAACAATTCAGTAGGCATAATAATTGGGATAATTGGTTTATAGTTCATAATTGGGGATATTGAAGTCTTAATCCATATTTATCTGAATTCATTCATTCAAATCTTAGTTTTATGTATTTGCTTTATTTTAGAGTAATCTCTCTTTAATTGTTTAATTTAGTTTCATTATTTCAGAAAATCACAATTTATAATTGTTTAAATAAAATTGGATTGATATTGTACTGGTAGTTGGACTTTATTGATTCGAATTCTCTGTGGGATCGACACTCTCTCTTATCACTCTATTACTTGTTGACCGTGTATACTTGCACATATTCATTGATTATGAAATTGACCAACAGGGACCGCCAGAGTCTTTTGGAAAGCTAGAACCACTTAAGGCAGAGACGTGGTTAAAGCAGATCACCAAGATATTTGATGTCTTTGGATGCTCAGAGGAGCAAAAGGTTCCCTTTGCCACCTTTATGTTGCTTGAAGAGGAAGATTACTGGTGGGAATGTGTAAAACGTACCCAGCCTGACGCAATCAAGATGTCTTGGGAGAAGTTCCAAGAGCTGTTCAACGATAAGTACTTTCCTGAAAGTATTCGTCACATGAAGGAGGTGGAGTTTATCAAGTTGGAGCAAAACAATATGACCGTGTCGCAATACAAGGCTAAATTTACGGAGTTATCCCGGTTTGCATCCCATTTGGTTGATAATGAGGAGCGAATGACGCGAATGTTTCTAAGAGGTTTGAAACCTGATATACGTTAATACCTCATTTCTCACAAACTTTGTTTATATTCAGATGTTGTGAATAGGGCTCAGTTATTAGAGCGCGATAATGAGTCAGCACAACCAAAAGGCAACGACCAACAACACGATAATAATCCTACCGGTTGCAACGGCCATCGGAACAATGATAACTATCGTGGAGGAAATTATCATGCCAAGAATGGTAACCACTTCAGTGGTAATCATGGCCAAGACAATAACAATGGACATTTCAAGAAGAGGAGATTCAACAATGATAGAAAGACAGCAGCACTAACATCCGTTTTCAAGGAAGGAGAACGACCACCAATTGTATGATTCAAATGCGGAAGGGAGGGACATATCAGTCCAAACTACATGATGTAGACCAAAGCATGTTACAATTCTGCCTGTGTTTTTTTCCCTACTGCTCCAATTCTGCCTGTGTTTCCCCCTTCTGATAAAGTGATGAGCGAGGATGAGGATGCTCCACTCGAGGAATAAGCTCGTTAGGGAAGTCCTCTGTTTTATATTGTTATATCTTTCGCATGAGGACATTGCTCTTGTTAAGTTTGGGGGTAGTTAATTTTTTTTTTGAATTTGATGAGTGAGTTTTATACACATAAATTAGATACATTCGGGCTTAAATTATTGTTGTTCTCAAGTCTTTTAGGATGTTTTTATGTGTTTGTATCTATTCAATCATGTTTTATATTGTTTTGTAGGATTTGGAACAAAAGTTGCATGGATCGACGTTCGGGGTGGCTAGATGCGCGTTTTCGGCTTGTCATTTACACAGCAGTCCCTTCAGAGCCAATTTGACTATAGCTCCGGACATTATTTCGAAAAACTTCAAGAATGAAAGTTGTAGATCTACTTTTCCTCTTTCCGGATCATCTTGAATCATCTAAATCGGAGTTCGGACGAAGAAGTTATGGCCGTTTTTCCAAAGGACGTCGGAGCAGAAAATGCCAACTTTTGGGCCAGCGCCGGGGCGCTCGTTTTAAGCTTTATACCAGCGCCGGGGCGCTGGGGGGCAGAATGCCAGCGCCGTGCCCAGCGCCGGGGCGCTGGGGAAGGGTCTGGTGCGGGCCTGGACGCGTTTTGGGCGAATTTTGACACCTTTTTGACTCCAAATTGGATTGGGATTGTTCCTAAACTCAAAGTTAGACTTGTAACCTATAAATACATGATGTAAGGCATAAAATAAGGGGGGATTACATAGCTTAGATTAGATATACACTCTATTAGATTAGAACATTAACCCTAGTTCTTATTAATTTTGAAGATTGAAGCAACTTGGAGACCATTGAAGATCAAGAGCAAGAGGGGAGCATAAGATTTGCTGACAACAGATTCTATTCTCTTCTCTTATCATACTTTTATCTTTTAATGTCTATTCAGTTGTGGATTCTTGGTTTCCATTCATTAATTATGAACTAACTTTATCCTTAAGATTTCAATTGAACTTTTTATGGCTATGAATTAGTTATTCATTATATTCCAATTATTTATGTTAAAGTGAGTTGTTTATCTTGTCTTGTGCTTATTGCTTAATTATCTGATCAGTAATTACTTTGTTACTCTAGAAGGAATTGGAAGAGGAATTCTAGGGTTAGAACTGGGCATGATATCATGTGACTTAGTTATTTTCAAAGTGAATAATTAGGTTTGTGAATTGAATGGAAATATCTGTTCACCGCATGTAACACATAAGGAATTGGGATTAAAAGAGTTTAATTCACTTATTTTGCATAGGAATATAGCAAGATTAATCTGAATTAAATAGAAGGCAATTGATCACTTGGAAAAAGGGCTTTTGGCATTTGAGAATTCCTGTTAACAATTCAGTAGACATAATAATTGGGATAATTGGATAATTGATTTATAATTCATAATTGGGGATATTGAAGTCTTAATCTTTATTTATTTGAATTCATTCATTAAAATCTTAGTTTTAATTATTTAATTTAGTTTTCTTAACTATAAAATTTACAATTTGAGATTGTTTAAATAAAATTAGTTTGGTTAAGAATTAGTATTTGGTAATTTTTATTAAATAATTCCTCGTGGGAACGATACTCTACTTTCACTTTATTACTTGTTGACCGTGTATACTTGCACGTATTCATTGATTGCGAAATCGATCAACAAGTTTTTGGCGCCGTTGCCGGGGAATTAATTTAATAATTATTTACCAATATTATTTTCAATCAAATTAGTCTTAATTTAAACATTTTTATTTTTATTTTTAATTCTCTTTCTATATTTCTCTCTTTTCAGGTACCATGGATGACTTTGTGTATCAATGGCCATACACGAACATGACTCAACCAGAGAGGATATCAAGTTTGGAAGAAGCCTTAGAAAAATTCATTAGAGCTTCTGACAAAAAGAATGAGGAACAAGACAAGAAAATGAATCAAGTAGAGCTGAATTTGCAAAGCCAAGGGGCGTTGATCAAGAATCTGGAAAATCAAGTGGAACAGATAGCACATGCGTTGAACAACCGTCCACAATACACCTGGCCCTATGACATGGATTCTGAGACTGATGGTGAGCCCGAGCCAAATCTACAACTGGATGAGCCACGAGATGAAAAAGAGGAGACAAGTGGGGATAATGACAACAAGGTCGGTGAAGAACTAATTGTGAGACCCAATGATGATGAGCTAATGTTATTTATGCCTCAAGTGCCTTCTCCTCCACAGTTCAAGAGTCCTGTTAGATTTGCAAAACCTTGTCCGATTGGTAGTCATGTCGTCGGCAATACTCTCTGTGATGTAAAAGCAAGTACACCTTCGAAACCATGGTGCGATGAGCTGAAGAAGATAGAAGAAGAAATTTTTGTGTCTGACAAGCCTCAATGCCATAATATATTCGCAGACACAATGGAGAAACCACCTAGATGCTGGACGTTCTTGAATGTGATCTTATCTAAAGAAAGCATGCTAGGTGACTTTAATATAATGGCTATCGTAAATGGGAACCTACCAAAAGCTATATTATTTCCGATGGATGGAGGGTTCCTCAACTTTCGAAGAGGAATTGGATAGCATTGACCAGACAAAGTCAGGCTGAGACTATAAAACAAGCGCTTATTGGGAGGCAACCCAAGTTTAATTTTTATTTTTTATTTTTAGTTTTTATTAAGTTTTATATTAGTAGTTTTGAATTTTCATTTATTTAGGATTTAATAAAATTGCTTCTATCATGGTTTTACAGGTTATTCAAGTCAAATACAAGAGTGGTGCCCAATTTGTTCCATGTGCTTAGCCTATTCTCCAAACTTAGCGGACAAGGAAGAAGATTGCTATATTTTCAGGGAAGTCTTCTGCTTTAATTTTTTCTATTGTAGCCATTGAGGACAATGTCTAGTTTAAGTTTGGGGGCATTTTAGTGTCGTATTGCATATAGTTAGTTATTTACATTGTAAGTTCGTTATGTTTTCGGGTTATTTACATTTAGTTTTTGCATTAAGTTTTTTTTTTTTTTTTTTGTTTAAAATTTTTTTTTTTAAAAATCTCAAAAATAGTAGTTAGTTTACTATGTTTGTTGCAGTTAGTTTATATTTGCATGATTCCAACTGTTAGATAGTAAAAGTCTATTTTGTCCAATGATGAGACTGGAATTAAGTAGATAAGTATAGTATTGAATATTCAGGCTTTGATGTGATTTCTTGTTATGAATTGAATCTTTTTCTGTTTGAAACTGGTATAATCAAGGTTAGCACGTTAATAACATCCATGTTGACTGATTAAGTTTAAATTGATACATAATGGATTTCTTAAGGATAATACTAGTGTGAAGGAATGAAAGACATGAATAGGCGGAGATGACTAAATTTTGATAAAAACTTAAGTTTGAGGGGAAATTTTGGGATATATAAGCTTTAAAAAAAACATGTTGAGTCTTGTGGTGGGTTGAGGAGAAACACTCCCCATAAACACAAGTGTGAGATGGAGCGTAAAACGCACTCACCAACCATCTATCAAAAAAAAAGAGAAAAAAAAAGAAAAATAAAAATAAAAAATTTACTGTGGCTAGTTTTATTTCGGGGCCTTTGTTACTTGAGTAAGTACGCCCGAAGGGGTATCTTAAAACCTAGCGCCCTAAGGTCTTATATGGTCTGGGAGTCGTTGGTCGAAAGCTCGCTAAGGGGTGACACTGTTAGCTTAATGGAATGAGACATTGCACAGTCATGGTTAAAAAAAACAATAAAACGGGAAAAGAGCAAAAAGCCCCCGTAATGAAAAGTAAAGCATAAGTATCCCAGATTGGACTCTTGAACTTGGTGGATGTTTGACTTTAGTTGGATCTAGCTTGTTCGTGAATTTTATGAGTTTTCACTGTATGATGCCTTCGAAGATATCTATTATGTCTTAAATTTAATTTTATATCAGTTAATATTGTTGTGGAGCACACACGCACTATATCAGTGATAACAGTCTAAGATTTGATGATTGATTGGGAAATTACTGATTTGTTTTAATATGATGTATTATCATGTTTACTTGATTTCTCTAAGGCCGGTTGAATAGACTTGTTTCTGTCATTACTGTTGGATTCGTAGTCATATAGATTAGTTTCATTACATTGCATTGCATAACATTTTGTATTTTTGCTTGAGGGCAAGCAAAGGTTTAAGTTTGGGGGTATTTGATGAGTGAGTTTTATACACATAAATTAGATACATTCGGGCTTAAATTATTGTTGTTCGCAAGTCTTTTAGGATGTTTTTATGTGTTTGTATCTATTCAATCATGTTTTATATTGTTTTGTAGGATTTGGAACAAAAGTTGCATGGATCGACGTTCGGGGAGGCTAGATGCGCGTTTTCGGCTTGTCATTTACACAGCAGTCCCTTCAGAGCCAATTTGACTATAGCTCCGGACATTATTTCGAAAAACTTCAAGAATGAAAGTTGTAGATCTACTTTTCCTCTTTCCGGATCATCTTGAATCATCTAAATCGGAGTTCGGACGAAGAAGTTATGGCCGTTTTTCCAAAGGACGTCGGAGCAGAAAATGCCAACTTTTGGGCCAGCGCCGGGGCGCTCGTTTTAAGCTTTATACCAGCGCCGGGGCGCTGGGGGGCAGAATGCCAGCGCCGTGCCCAGCGCCGGGGCGCTGGGGAAGGGTCTGGTGCGGGCCTGGACGCGTTTTGGGCGAATTTTGACACCTTTTTGACTCCAAATTGGATTGGGATTGTTCCTAAACTCAAAGTTAGACTTGTAACCTATAAATACATGATGTAAGGCATAAAATAAGGGGGGATTACATAGCTTAGATTAGATATACACTCTATTAGATTAGAACATTAACCCTAGTTCTTATTAATTTTGAAGATTGAAGCAACTTGGAGACCATTGAAGATCAAGAGCAAGAGGGGAGCATAAGATTTGCTGACAACAGATTCTATTCTCTTCTCTTATCATACTTTTATCTTTTAATGTCTATTCAGTTGTGGATTCTTGGTTTCCATTCATTAATTATGAACTAACTTTATCCTTAAGATTTCAATTGAACTTTTTATGGCTATGAATTAGTTATTCATTATATTCCAATTATTTATGTTAAAGTGAGTTGTTTATCTTGTCTTGTGCTTATTGCTTAATTATCTGATCAGTAATTACTTTGTTACTCTAGAAGGAATTGGAAGAGGAATTCTAGGGTTAGAGCTGGGCATGATATCATGTGACTTAGTTATTTTCAAAGTGAATAATTAGGTTTGTGAATTGAATGGAAATATCTGTTCACCGCATGTAACACATAAGGAATTGGGATTAAAAGAGTTTAATTCACTTATTTTGCATAGGAATATAGCAAGATTAATCTGAATTAAATAGAAGGCAATTGATCACTTGGAAAAAGGACTTTTGGCATTTGAGAATTCCTGTTAACAATTCAGTAGACATAATAATTGGGATAATTGGATAATTGATTTATAATTCATAATTGGGGATATTGAAGTCTTAATCTTTATTTATTTGAATTCATTCATTAAAATCTTAGTTTTAATTATTTAATTTAGTTTTCTTAACTATAAAATTTACAATTTGAGATTGTTTAAATAAAATTAGTTTGGTTAAGAATTAGTATTTGGTAATTTTTATTAAATAATTCCTCGTGGGAACGATACTCTACTTTCACTTTATTACTTGTTGACCGTGTATACTTGCACGTATTCATTGATTGCGAAATCGATCAACAGAATTATTAGATTGTTAATGGTTTTAATTTGGATTTTTTTTATTGTGATTAAGTGTTGCATTTTAGGATTGCATGTTAATCCCAGCTGTTTGATAGTTACGTATGTTTGGGGCCAATGATGAAATTAAAATTGCATGAACAAGTCTAGTAAGGATTGTGAAGTTGGTGATATGATTTTCTTGACAAACGTGAAATCTTTATCTGTTTGACACTGATATTATAAGGATATCACGTTTTAAAAAATGATCATGTTAGCTAAGGAAATATTAAATGGATAGATGATAGACTTCTAAAGGATGAATGCTAGTGAAATAAATGAACAATTTGAATAGCTAGTGAAGACTGAATTTAGACATAAACTCAAGTTTGGGGGAAAAATATTTGGAATATATAAGCTTTTAAATATATATATATATATATATATATATATATATATATATATATATAAACACCGTGGCATGCTTATCTAGTTTTGTGGTCTTTGTTACTTGAGTAAGTAAGTCCGAGGGGATTGTCTTTACATCTAGCGCCCTAAGGTCTTAATGGCTTGGGAGTCGTTGGTTGAAAACTCGTTAAGGTAACACTGAAAAGCCTAAGGGAATAAGATAATGCATAGTCATGAGAAAAAAATAATAAGAAAAAAAAAGAAAAAAATGTAATAATAAAGCGGGAAAAGGGCAAAAAGCCTCCGTTATTAGAAAGGAAAAAAAAGAGCAAAAGTATTCCATTTTGACCCTTGAATTTTTGTAGTTGTTTGATTTCAGCCGAATCAAGTTTATTTGATGAGTTCTCAAGTTTAAACTGTATGATGCCTATTAAGAAATTTATTATCTTTCATATTTTGCTTTTCATTGGTTAGCATGGTTGTTGAACACACTCACAATAACAGTAATAACATATTTAGATTCATTGATTGTTGGGATATTATTGAACTGCATTAACATGATATATTATCATGTTTTTGTGATTTTTCTAAGGCCTATGGATATATGTGTGCTATTTAATTGCTGGAATTATGATCATATAGATAGTTTTAAGTGCATTTGTATTTAGGTTTTGTTTTTCGTGTTGTTTTGTGTTTTGTTGCTTGAGGACAAGCAATGGTTTAAGTTTGGGGGTATTTAATGATTGGGTAATATACCCATGAATTGGATACGCATGGGCTTAAATTATTGTATTCTCAAGCCATTTATAAGCATTTTTACTGTCTTTAGTTGTTATTTTGCAGATTTGGGAGCTGCAGGGGAAATTTGGGAGTTTTAGTGGTTCAATGGCATTTTTGTAATTAATTTGAAGTACAGCGCTGGGGCGCTCTGTCTAGTTCTTTCCCCAGCATCGAGCCGCTGGGCCATGATGTTTGTTGACCAAGTTGCGCGTTTGACTATCCGTTTGACTTGCTAAAGGGAAGGTTATTTGACAAGTTGATTTGGAAAAGGATTGTGGACAAGATGAGAAGTATATAAGGGTTATTTTCATTGAAGTAGGGGACTGATAAACCACAATTGAAGGCTAAGCAAGGGATTACTTAAAGATTGAAGGATTGGCTCTAGAGTTTTTTTTTCTCCTTCTCCTTATTTTCAATTTATGTAATTCCTTAAGGATGTTCTGCAAAAGATTATTGGTTTTAATTTCTGCTATGAACTAATATCTTTAATTAAGATTTCAATTGAACCTTTTATGGCTATAAATTAGTTATTCAATTTATTCTAATTATTTATGTCAAAGTGAAATGTTTATCTTGCCTTGTATTTATTGATTAATTATTTGGCCAGTAATTACCTTGTTACTCTAGAAGGAATTGAGAAAGGAATTCTAGGGTTAGAACTGGGCATGATAACATGTGACTTAGTTATTTGTATAGTGAATAATTAGGTTTGTGAATTGAATGGAAATATCTGTTCACCGCATGTAACACATAAGGATTTGGGATTGAAAGAGTTTAATTCAATTATTTTGCATAGGAATATATCAAGATTAATTGGATTAAATAAAAGTTAATTAATCACTTGGAAAAGGGCTTTTGGCATTTGAGAATTCCTGTTAACAATTCAGTAGGCATAATAATTGGGATAATTGGTTTATAGTTTATAATTGGGGATATTGAAGTCTTAATCCATATTTATCTGAATTCATTCATTCAAATCTTAGTTTTATGTATTTGCTTTATTTTAGAGTAATCTCTCTTTAATTGTTTAATTTAGTTTCATTATTTCAGAAAATCACAATTTATAATTGTTTAAATAAAATTGGATTGATATAGTACTGGTAGTTGGACTTTATTGATTCGAATTCTCTGTGGGATCGACACTCTCTCTTATCACTCTATTACTTGTTGACCGTGTATACTTGCACATATTCATTGATTGTGAAATTGACCAACAGGGACCGCCAGAGTCTTTTGGAAATCTAGAACCACTTAAGGCGGAGACGTGGTTAAAGCAGATCACCAAGATATTTGATGTCTTTGGATGCTCAGAGGAGCAAAAGGTTCCCTTTGCCACCTTTATGTTGCTTGAAGAGGCAGATTACTGGTGGGAATGTGTAAAACGTACCCAGCCTGACGCAATCAAGATGTCTTGGGAGAAGTTCCAAGAGCTGTTCAACGATAAGTACTTTCCTGAAAGTATTCGTCACATGAAGGAGGTGGAGTTTATCAAGTTGGAGCAAAACAATATGACCGTGTCGCAATACAAGGCTAAATTTACGGAGTTATCCCGGTTTGCATCCCATTTGGTTGATAATGAGGAGCGAATGACGCGAATGTTTCTAAGAGGTTTGAAACCTGATATACGTTAATACCTCATTTCTCACAAACTTTGTTTATATTCAGATGTTGTGAATAGGGCTCAGTTATTAGAGCGCGATAATGAGTCAGCACAACCAAAAGGCAACGACCAACAACACGATAATAATCCTACCGGTGGCAACGGCCATCGGAACAATGATAACTATCGTGGAGGAAATTATCATGCCAAGAATGGTAACCACTTCAGTGGTAATCATGGCCAAGACAATAACAATGGACATTTCAAGAAGATGAGATTCAACAATGATAGAAAGACAGCAGCACTAACATCCGTTTTCAAGGAAGGAGAATGACCACCAATTGTATGATTCAAATGCGGAAGGGAGGGACATATCAGTCCAAACTACATGATGTAGTCCAAAGCATGTTACAATTATGGAAAAGAAGGTCACCAGCCCGATTTTTTCGTGCACCAAAGTTAAGTCCAGCTGGGACGGTGGCACCAAAGGCTAATACGGACAAAACAAAGTCAGTGGTTTCAGGAAGAGCGTTTTTCGTGACTTCTCAAAAAGCAAGTAACCCAAATGAAGTTAGCACGAGTTAGTTAATTATAAATTTTTGCGAAGTCTATACATTATTAGATACCGGTTCTGCCCATTCTTTTATCTCTCTTGCTTGCGCTCAACGTTTAAATTTGACTCCGAAGAGATTAGACTTTGACTTATCGGTTGAAACTCGGTTAGGAGAAACCTTCGTTACCTCCACTATTTATAAGTCTTGTTTGATTTAAATCGACACTTTCACGTTACCTGTCGATCTTATCTCTTTGAAAATACTTGCCTTTGATGCGATTTTAGGAATCGATTGGTTAATTACTTCTCATGCTTTTCGTAAGGTTGTTAGCTTTTATATTCCTAACCAACCTGTTATGCGAATTAAAACAACCAAACCACTAAAGTTAATCATTGTCATATCAATCCATAAGTAAAGAGTTCCGATCCTTTAACTGGTGACTTCCTGATGTGGAATGCACCGAAGCCAGACTTTTTGTAGGCGACGTCTTGAATGATGATGGCAAGTTGATAGGTATCAATGTGACGTACTATCCAAGTCTTGGATGAGAGACATAGTTTTGAATGATATTTCTATTGTTAATAAATTTCCTGACGTATTCTTGAAGACTTCCTAGCCTACCCTATAACGTGAAATCAAAGTTTGTATTGAACCCAATACAAAACCCATTTCTAAAATCCTTAAATATTTCTTCACCTAGAACGAACGTATTATGCGCCAAAGACGTTGACTCAAGCTGTTAAAGATTACGATTATGCCATTCAATATCATCGTGGAAGAGAAAACGTGGTAGCTGACACGTTGAGTAGAGGATCGTATGCGTTTACGAGTGCGATGTTGTTAACACACAAAAAACCCATTTTGTATAACTTACAAATGATGAAGATAGAGTTAAAGACTTTGAGGACCCACGTGAAGATAACGAATATACGAGTAGAATCGACTTTAATCGATAAAGTTAAAGCCGCTCAAGCTACACACCCGAATCTGATGAATGTGAAGAAGAAGGTTCAAGAGGGCGTTATTCTAGAAGCAAGAATCGACGAAGAGAGTAAATCTCAACCCTCAATTTAATTGACCCATTTGAAATACTTGATCGAGTAGGAACTGTGGCCTATAGACTCATTTTACCTCCAAGTATGTCGCGTGTTCATAACGTTTTTTTTCACGTATCGATGTTATGTAAATATGTGGATGACCCGAACCACATTATTGAATTGGAATTAGACGAGATAATAGAAGATTTAACGTATAAGAAGGATTATATTCGACACTCAAAGGTTATACCTTAAGAGTTAGAATTTGAAGTGAAGTCAAGGTATCCTCACCTATTTGGCATACCAAGTACGTATATAAATTTTGAGGGTGAAATTTCATAAGGAGGGAAGATTGTAAGACCCCAAATTTTATGAATAAAGATTTAATTTTCTCGAAATATATTTTTTGAATATTATGGTGTGGATTTGAGATAGTGTTATAGTTGTGGATATTATTTATAAATTTTGCAACGTGTGCAAGTTATATAATATTCGATTGGTCGGGAAATATTTATTTTAACAGGGAATATTCGTACGACAACACAATCATTGGTGGACCCCACAACCAAAGTATTGTCGTAGTTAGAAAACGACAGAATTATCATTTTATAAAAATAACGGCGAAAGTATTACCGTTAAAACTGTTGAACTACCTGGTAATAAAAGTACAATAATACACGTGGTTGCATAGTAACACACTGTATTGATTATTGACGCTTACGTAAGAAGTCACTCAGTTATACTCAATTATTGCTACAGTAATTGCTACATCATATCTCTCATATTATTGATTCAATTATTGTCACAGTATCATCTGTATAATATGTAATATTATTAAATCAATAATTGAGATGACAAAGTTATTCATATTATTATTTGTAATATTAAAAATGTCTAGAAGTTCTGTCAAGGAGAGGTTTGGTCACCTAATTGCGCGCCAATAAGGAGAAATCTTTATCGGAAAGCCCCCTCTTTCCTGGGAATGATCTGGTTGTTAAATATTTTGAGTTATAATATTAATGATGAATAAAATCGTGTTGATTAAAGATGAATTTGATATTTCCATTGTGTTGGGATTATTAGTGTTAATCGAAATCGACATCTATTTCGATAATAATGGATGTCTGGAGGTTATATTGACCAATCGGGTAATTAACCGGATAAATGAGCAATTAATTGCTATTGATTCACATGATTATAACTATTTGTTCACATGTGTGTACTATTGATTCATATTTTTGTACTATTAGGGGTGGTGGTGCAAGATTGATAATACTTGCATGACTAAGTTAAAAATAGAGGTATAGATGGAGGTACTATACTGTAATTTGTATTTTTACATGTCTAGAACTATTGATTCACATGATTTATTATTGATTCACCTTATTTACTTATAGGGTAGGTGGTGCAAGTTTGATAATACTTGCAGGACTAAATTAAAAATGAAAAAAAAGAGGAAGGTATTATACTGTAATATTTTGAGCCCCAAAACGTGCAACTATCGAAACTATATTTTCCTATAAATAGAAGCTCATTCTTCCTTCATTTCTCGCCAATTCACTAAAGCTATAGAGCAATTATTATAGAGAGAAACTATAGATAGAAAGAAGAAGAGAAGTCTGCTACCTCACTATTCTAGTATCCAGTTTCTTCTAAGGTAAGGGGTATTATTTCTTCCGTATTCATGAAGAGAGCTTCTGTTATTCCATTCTTTATTATTATGTTCAAATAACCTGTCTATGCGAAGTACCGCATACATGATAAAATTCTTCGGTTATTTCATTCTTTATTATTCTGTTTGAATAACCTATCTGTGCAGTCTATCGTATGCCTGGTGATTTCTTTTGTTATTCCATTCTTTGTGGAGTAAAATTCAAGAATGCTCAGAAGAATATTTCCATGGAAAGATACTGAATGAAGTGCAAATATCAAGGATATTCCACTAATTTCATGGAGTATAGAATATTTCCATGAAAAGATACTGGATGAAGCGCAAATATCAAAGATATTCCACTAATTTCATGGAGTATAAAAGTCAAAACTTTAACCAACTGAGTATAATAACGAATGGAATAACAAAAGAAATCACCAGGCATGCGATAGACCGCACAGGCAGGTTATTACAACAAAATAATAAATAACGGAATCAGGTCCGGCGTAAAATGCACAGACATGATATTCCAACAGAATAATAAAGACGGAATCAGGTCCGGCGTAAAATGCACAGACATGATATTCCAACAGGATAATAAAGACGGAACCAGGTCCGGCATAGAACGAATAGACAGGATATTCCAACAGAATAATAAAGACAGAATCAGGTCCGGCGTAAAAAGCACAAACAAGATATTCTAACAGAATAATAAAGAATGGAATAACAGAAGAATTTTACCATGTATGCGGTACTTCGCATAGATAGGTTATTCCAACATAATAATAAAGAATGGAATAACAGAAGTTCTCTTTATGAAGACGAAAGAAAGAAATAATACCCCTTACCTTAGAAAGAAATTGGATACTGGAGTAGTGATGTAGCAGGCTTCTCTTCTTCTTTCTCTCTATAATTTCTCTTTATAATAAATACTCTATAGCTTGAGTAAATTGGTGAAGAATAATGAAGAAATGAGCTTCTATTTATAGGAAAATATAGTTTCGATAATTGCACGTTTTGGGGCTCGAAATATTATAGTACAATACCATCAACTTTTCTTTCATTTTTAATTTAGTCCTGCAAGTATTATCAAACTTGCATCACCTCCCTTAATAGTAAATAATATGATTCAATAGTACACACATTTGAACAAATAGTTATATAAGCATGTGAATTAGTAGCATTTAATTGCTCATTTATACGATAAATTACCCGATTTATCAATATAACCCCCATACATCAATTATCATCGGAATAGCTGTCGATTTCCACTAACACTAATAAACCCAACACAATGGAACTATTAAATTCATCTTTAATCAACATGAACTTATTCATCATTAATATTATAACTCACAATATTTAACAACCAGGTCGTTCCCAGGAAAGAGGGGGCTTTCCGATAAGGATTTCTCCTTATTGGCGCGCAATTAGGTAACCAAACCTCTCCTTGATAGAACTTCTAGACATTATAAATATTTCAATTTAATAATATAAATAACTTTGTCGTCTCAATTATTGATTTAATAATATATCATACAATGCAGACGATACTGTGACAATAATTGAATCAATAATATGAAAGTTATGATGCAACAATTACTGTAGCAATAATTGAGTATAACTGATTGACTTCTCACGTAAGCATCAATAACCAATACCATGTGCTACTATGCAACTATGCGTATTACTATACTTTTACTACCGGGTAGTTCAACAGTTTTAACGGTAACACTTCCGCCGTTATTTATATAAAAAAAAATTCTTTCATTTTCTTACTACGACAATACTTCCATTGTGGGGTCCAACAATGATTGTGCCGTCGTACGAATATTCCCTGTTAAAACGAATATTCTCCGACCAATTTAATATAATATTACCACTTGCTTACTTTGCAAAACTTGTAAATAATACCCACAACTATAATATTATATAATATCCACACCATAATATTTAAAAATATATTTTGATAAAATTTAATCTTTATTTATAAAAGTTGGGGTCTTACAACATCCATTTCTTATGAAATTTCGTCCTCGAAATTAATGTGCGTACCTGGTATGTCGAAGAGGCGAGGATACTTTTACTTCATTTCAGATTCTAACTGAAAGTAGTATGCACACAAGCCAATCATGTTTGATGATAAAGCATATACTTTGTAAACAATCTTATTCATTTATTAATAAAAAGTATTAATTTATTAAAGGCTTTTAATTATCTACATGATGCTGTTTTATAATATGTGATAAACCCATAGTTTTAAGCAATGCTTTTAGAATAATGATGATGATCATTCTAATAAGATCTAAATTCTTAGAAAGCTTAAAACTAAAATAGTTCCCAATCGTTGGATTACTAAATTGGGGATTAGTAAATCCGGATAGATTGGTACATACGTTGCTTGCTCATTGGATGAGGATGATTGATCTCATGATCATTTATGTGGAGACACTAAAGTAAGTATGTATGTGCTTATTAGAGAATAAATTCACTGAACGTGGCTCGCTAAGGAATACCTAATGGAGTTTTACTTGCTTGTCAATAGGAATTCATGTAGTGATAGTAGTACAAGTGATCCTTGGACTTGAGATCATCATAGTATCTTGTGTATGATGAGTTATACTTTGATTTATTCCTTACGACCCTTAAGGTATATCAAAGGGTATGCTTAGGTATAATAAGTTGTACATGGAGATAATGTATGACCAATAAAGAATCTACCACTTCTAGTAAAAGAAGAGAAATGTCCTATGTGATTCGATAAATGACAACTCAGTAGTCCTTGGCCAAGGCAGAATAAAATTAGAAAGGAGTTTCTAATTTGCATTATTTGGAGTTGTGCATTTAAGAGTCGAAATACATATAATTAAATAAAATAAAACTTGACAGTAATTCCATGTCTTATATTTAATTGGGACATTGTATGGTAGAAGGATTGAATTGTACGGTAACTATTTACTCAAAGGTTCTTTTATGATTAATGTTGAAATCTATATTATCTGGAAAGTCGTTGATCGCTAGGGAGGCTTATCCCTATTGTAGAATAAATATTATTTATTTAAATAAATTATTAGTTTAATTTATTTATTTAAATAAGATTAGAATTGTTCTAATTGATTTATTCACAACCGGTTTAATATGGAGAACCTAAAGGGTCACACCATAAAAGGAAGAATAATTATTTAAGAAGTTAATGGCATACTCGTAATAATAAGTTAAGTATATTTAATTTAATCTATGGTGATAGAATAAATTAAATAGCTTAATATTTATTATTTAATATTTTAGAAATATTAAATATAAATTAATAAGAGAAGTCTTATTGTTATTATTACTATTATTATTATTTAATTCCTAAAGGAGTTTGGGAATTAATTAATAAAAGTACTCTCAAATATCCTAATAGGATTAGGAGGCAAATTAATTAAAAGAGTTTAATTAATTATCCCTAATAAAATTAGGGAGCTTAATTAATTAAAAGAATTTAATTAATTAAAATAAAACTCAATTTCTTAATTGTTAAGGAGGGTTGCACACATCTATAAATAAGAGGAGTCTTATTATGGGTGGTGGGGTTGTTGATTTTTTAACAACATACGTTATTCCAATTGTTGGAGAGTACGCCCATTTTTCTATAGAGATAGAAAACTAGGGTTTGAGGCAAATACCCATCTTCTTGAATTCTTCTTCTTCCTTGGTGGATCACCTCTAGAGGCCAAACACTTGGGTGGCTAACGTTGATCAAAGGAAGGAACCCAACCCGGTGGATTCAAGTTGAACGCGAAAAGGATTGGAGATGAACTTGTACCTGAGGAAGCTCGAATCTTCAAGGGTATGATTCTTGTTCTTATCTTTTCGTTAAATTAATAATTATGCATAAAGGGTGATCCGTGTTTATGGTTTGTAAAATTTTTAAACTATGATTTTCCACGCTTCCGCTAATTTTGTGCAATTTGATTGCGATCTTGAATGTTACAAACCTAAGAGTGGTATCAGAGCCAAACTTTTATTCGAATTATTAATTGTTCAGATTTGATATATATATTTATGTGTTTAGAACAATTTAATTGGGCATAATCTTGTTGTATAAAATTCATTTAAAAAAAAGGGAATATCGCGAACTATTTTTTATCCGCGTGGTTCAATTTTTTTCTAAATCTTGATTATGTTTAGTTTTTACGTTGCCATGATTTATATATATATGATATATATAAAGTCAATCAACTAATGCTAGCATGATTACTTTATTAATGGTTACAGGGTTTGGCAAGGTATGGATTTTTGAAATTCATATGTGCACGGAATTCAATAATGTTAACAGGATTCACATGATTTTTTTTTTCGAAGGCTACTGCGGTTATTAATAAGAATGGTAATATGATTACCTTACAAGTCATTCACGTGACTTATGATTAAAGGAGTATACAGGCATTCAATTATACTTTTTCACGTGGTGACCCACGTAAATATAATATATATTCTTAATAATTTTATTATTAAAATAAAAAAATTTATTTTGGTCTTAAAATAAAAGGTTTATTTTAATATTAAAATATAAAGTTTATTTTAATTTTAAAATTAGATTTCATGCTAACTAATTAGAGTTGGAATTGGATTCCATGATAATTAATTAGAGTTGAAATTGGATTCCGTCTTTCCTTAAATAAAAGAGTTTATTTAGATATGAAATAAGATTTCATATTATTCAAAATAAAGGAGTTTATTTGTGAATAGGAAAGAGAATCTGTATTTACTTAAATAAAGGAGTTTATTTAAATATGAAATAAGATTTCATATTATTCAAAATAAAGGAGTTTATTTGTGAATAGGAAAAAGAATTAGTCTTTCCTTAAATAAATGAGTTTATTTATATATGAAATAAGATTTCATATTATTCAAAATAAAAGAGTTTATTTATGAATAGGAAAGAGAATCCGTGTTTTCTTTGATGAATTTTTATTTTTTTTATGTGGAATTGGATTTCATAATTAATTAAAATAAAGGAGTTTATTTTGATTAAAGATTTTGATTAAAATAAAATAGCTTATTTTATTCAAAATTAGATAAATTAAAATAAAATAGTTTTATTTTGATTTAAATTTGAATTAAAATAAAAGAGTTTATTTTGATTCAAAATTAGATTTTATACTAACTAAATTTGCCCATTAAATGATATCAATATATATATATATATATTAAATATTTATTATTCATGAGATTAATGTTATTTATTGATGCATATGGTGATGTGTATAATAATAAATGGGATTGATTACGGACTATTGACCAATGTGATTGGATTTTATTTTAGTTGGATGCATGAATGTATGGGTTTTATTAAAATGGGGTCTGCGTACCTCGTCTTCTCTAAATTTTTCTTAATGTAAATTCTATCTCCCTCCTATGTATTTCCCCTTGACTGTTGATCAAGATTTCTATTTTTTTAAATAGTTTTGTAATAGGAATAGTTAGAATTAATTTTGAAGAATTGGAGATCAAGGATCAAGGAGCGCTTGAAGACCCGTTTGTAATGGAGCCCAGGTTTAAATGTAATAGTTATATTTAAATTTAATTCTTGCACCCCTAAGTTTGACCATTTGGTTCACTTGATGGCTCTAGTGAACCAAACTAGAATAAAAGTCCATAATCAATCCGGGTAGAATATAGTATTTTATATGTGCATGCTTATACTATATATATATTATATATTATGCAAACATGCTTCGCATGTTCATTAATATGACGCGTATTTTATATATATATATATATATGTGTGCATGCGCGCTAAACAAGATGAGACATATTAATAACAAACCCCTCAAATATTTTATATTAAGTTGTAACGTTCAAAGATATTTGGAATATCGAACGTCGCCTTCTAGCATGATAGAAACAATAGAGTATTGAATATTTAATATGAGTTTGTTGTGCACACACAAGGCGAGTATTAAATATTTAAGATGTTGTTTTTATTACATATGATGTTTATAAGGAATTGAACATTACTGCTTTGTTGTGCACACACAAGGGCTGTAGTTTTCTCTTCACTTATATGGAAATGCTGGGTCTGACTTAACTTAAATCATTTTAGTTCGGATGTGCACACACTTGACCATTACGATTTAAGAGGCAAAATACAAGGAGTTACATAGTTGATGTAATTGACAAGAGTTGTCTACCTATTTATTTATATATAGTTTGTTGTGCACACACAAGGCTATATACATTTGAAATGGGATCCTTATTCTCACTAGCATATCTTTAATTGGATTTTGCCGAACTATATAAGTGAGGGTAATATAGTTTGAAGAAAATAGTGGGAGATACCAATTTAAAACAAGACCTAATTTATTTTGGTAATTAATAAAAGAATGTATGTTAAAATATTGTTAATTACAAATTCATTTACAGAATTTTACAATGTCTAAATTACTATCACTGCATAGCATATTAGATGCTAAATTAACCGAACCGAATTAAACGGATTGGTTATGGTAATTTGAGAATAGTTCTCATGGCTGAAAAGTTATCTTACGTCCTTAATACGTCTATCCCTGCAATGGTTGTAGACAATGCCTCTGAGGAAGAGATTGCTACTTTTAGAAAGTGGCAAGATGATGCACAGTTGGCTCAATGCATCATGCTCGTATCCATGAGTAACGAGCTTCAGCGTCAGCATGAAACTATGGATGCTCCTACTATACTACTGCACATCAAGTAGTTGATGGTGAGGAAAGTAGGACTGATAGATATCAGATATCTAAGGAGCTCTTCCGATCTAGAATGACCGATGACACTACAGTACAGATAAAAGTCCATAACATGATCAATTTGATTGAACAATTAGGACAACTGGTTTTATCATGGATGAAGAGTTGAGCCAAGATTTGTTCTTGCACTCACTCCCGGACTCCTTTCATAATTGTTGTAAATTTTTCATATGAACGAGCTAGATATCAGCCTCGCTGATTTGCTTAACATGTTGAAAAATGTTGAGAGTCACTTTCCAACCAAGAAAGACCAAGTCTTACTGATAGGGGCCAAATGATCTTCTGAAAAGAAGAACGATTCAAAGAAGGTAAATATAAAGGCAAAAACAAAGGATAATAAGAATAAAAATGATACGGATAGCAAAGGAGTTTGCTTCCACTGCAATAAGCCTGGACACTGGAAATAAATTGCGAGAAGCGTCTTGCAGAGGCTAACAGAAGAAGCTTAGTGAAGTTTCGGTTACAAATACAATTTTGTTCATGATTTAAAATAAATTTTTCTTTAAGTCAAGATTCTACTTGGGTATTGGATACCGACTTTGGTTATCATAAATATAGATTTATGGAGGGACCAAGCAGAAGTAGAAAGCTAAACAAAGATAAGTAATCCTATGTGTGGGAAATGAAGCAAAGGTTGCCACATTAACCATAGGAACTTATAGTTTAGCACAACCTACGGGCAAGTTTATTAAGTCAATAAGTTGTTATTGTATTCCAGTTCTCGTTGGAAACATTATTACCATTTTATTGTTGGACAATGAAATCTTTGGTATTATATTTAAGAACAATTGTTGTTCTATTTATAATAATAATGTTTTATATAGAACCGAAATATTACTTAATTGATTTTGTTTACTTGACTTACGTGAAAATAATTTTACATATTGAACAAACTAGTATAAGAAAAGGAGATGATCATTCAAAGAGTTGAATGTGTGTATTTGTTGAAATATAAGTGTGAATTATTTGAAAGGTTCAAAGAATTCAGAAGTGAAACAAATTGGCAAAGTATTAAGATTCTTTGATTAGATCAAGGAATAAATACTTGTGCAATAAGTTTCTAGATTATCTCAAATGGTTTTCTCATAATGGACGCCTCATGATACGTAATAATTGATTGATGTATCTGAAAGGAAAAATCGTACCTTGTTGGACATGGTGCAATCCACAATGATTTTACCGATATTCCAGTATCCTTTTGGGATAATGTCCTAGAAATGGCTGCATATCTACGGAAAAGGTAACCTCAAAATCCGGCCCCAAGACTCCATAAAAGTTATGGACAGGGAGAATTCCTAATCTTAAGTATGTTAAGATAAGGGTTGTCCAACTTATGTGAAAAGGTTTCAAAGGATAAGCTTGGGACAAAATTTGACAAGTATAGATTTGTGGGACATCCTAAAGTAAGTTTAGGGTATATGTTCTATATTCTTACTTAGCAAAAGGTGTTTGTTACGAAACACGTTTCCTTCTAAGATAAAGGTGTTTATCATTGAAGGGGTTAGTGGGAGGATAATAGAATATTGAAAAATTCAAGAACCACAAAACACAATAAGTCAAATAAGAGGAACCTGTAGATAGACCTATTATACCACAACCGAATCGTAAGTCTGGAATAGTACTGAAGATACCTAGGAGGTATGGATTCATCATGGATGATGATGATGAGGTAAGAGTTGTAGACACTCAGAGAAATGGATTGAAGCAATCTTCTCAAAAATGGAACATTCATTTTGATATGATAATCAAAAGAGTTTGATTTTATCAAAAACAAGAATGAACCTAGTGTGTACAAAAGGGTCAGTGGGAGCATCGTGACATTTCTGGTATTATATGTTGATATAATACGGATAAGGAATGACATGCAAATGCTAAAATCAATAAAGATAAAGTTGTCTAAACATTCCTCCATGAATGATTTGGGAAGAGTATCTTAATTGGGGATGCAAATCTATATAGATAGATTTAAAAGGATGTTCGGTTTAACCCAAGGAACGCATATTCATTTGATGATAAAGTCGTTTAGCATGGCAAACTCCATGGGATGTCTCATGTTGATGAGCCATGGAGTGTATCTCTCTTAATAGTCCCCATAGACTCCTAAAAGAGAGATCGCATGAGTGACAATCATGTATGCAATGAAATATACACGACCTGATGTTGATCAGTCATATTCTGGAGAAGTTCACTGTGAGACAGTGAAAAACATCTTAAAGTACTTAACCATCACTAAGGATGTGATATAATTCATGGCGGCTTTGAATTAAAACTAGAGGGCTTAACAGACTCAAGTTTTTTAGACAGACCAAGACGACAGAAAATCCACTTTAAGGTAAAGGTTTACCTTGAACGGTGGTGCAGTGAATTAGAAAGGTTCCAAACAACAAAGAGTTGTTGGTTTAGTGATAAAGACAAAGTATATAGCTATAAATGAAGCTACAAGTTGATTGTTTGGATAAAAAGTTCATTACAGAACTAGGAATAGTTCCTAAGTCTCATCTTAGATCTAAACATGTGTTGTGGCACTTTCATTTGATTATAAGAATCATTGAAAGATGAGAAATCACTATAGAGATAGTGGACTCTCAAGAACAACATTACATATCCATTAACTAAAGCTTATCCAACAGCAGGATGATCGTCACTTAGAGAAGAAGAGTATGAGATACCATGACGATTGGCTTTAGTGCAAGTGGGAGATTGAAAGTAGTATGCACACAAGCCAATCATGTTTGATGATAAAGCATATACTTTGTAAACAATCTTATTCATTTATTAATAAAAAGTATTAATTTATTAAAGGCTTTTAATTATCTACATGATGCTGTTTTATAATATGTGATAAACCCATAGTTTTAAGCAATGCTTTTAGAATAATGATGATGATCATTCTAATAAGATCTAAATTCTTAGAAAGCTTAAAACTAAAATAGTTCCCAATCGTTGGATTACTAAATTGGGGATTAGTAAATCCGGATAGATTGGTACATACGTTGCTTGCTCATTGGATGAGGATGATTGATCTCATGATCATTTGTGTGGAGACACTAAAGTAAGTATGTAGGTGCTTATTAGAGAATAAGTTCACTGAATGTGGCTCGCTAAGGAATACCTAATGGAGTTTTACTTGTCTGTCAATAGGAATTCCTGTAGTGATAGTAGTACAAGTGATCCTTGGACTTGAGATCATCATAGTATCTTGTGTATGATGAGTTATACTTTGACTTATTCCTTACGACCCTTAGGGTATATCAAAGGGTATGCTTGGGTATAATAAGTTGTACATTATTTGGAGTTTCTAATTTGCATTATTTGGAGTTGTGCATTTAAGAGTCGAAATACATATAATTAAATAAAATAAGACTTGACAGTAATTCCATGTCTTATATTTAATTAGGACATTGTATGGTAGAAGGATTGAATTGTACGGTAACTATTTACTCAAAGTTCTTTTATGATTAATGTTGAAATCTATATTATCTGGAAAGTCGTTGATCGCTAGGGAGGCTTATCCCTATTGTAGAATAAATATTATTTATTTAAATAAATTATTAGTTTAATTTATTTATTTACATAAGATTAGAATTGTTCTAATTGATTTATTCACAACCGGTTTAATATGGAGAACCTAAAGGGTCACACCATAAAAGGAAGAATAATTATTTAAGAAGTTAATGGCATAATCGTAATAATAAGTTAAGTATATTTAATTTAATCTATGGTGATAGAATAAATTAAATAGCTTAATATTTATTATTTAATATTTTAGAAATATTAAATATAAATTAATAAGAGGAGTCTTATTATTATTATTACTATTATTATTATTTAATTCCTAAAGGAGTTTGGGAATTAATTAATAAAAGTACTCTCAAATATCCTAATAGGATTAGGAGGTAAATTAATTAAAAGAGTTTAATTAATTATCCCTAATAAGATTAGGGAGCTTAATTAATTAAAAGAATTTAATTAATTAAAATAAAACCCAATTTCTTAATTGTTAAGGAGGGTTGCACACATCTATAAATAAGAGAAGTCTTATTATGGGTGGTGGGGTTATTGATTTTTTAACAACATACGTTATTCCAATTGTTGGAGAGTACGCCCCTTTTTCTATAGAGATAGAAAACTAGGGTTTGAGGCAAATACCCATCTTCTTGAATTCTTCTTCTTCCTTGGTGGATCACCTCTAGAGGCCAAACACTTGGGTGGCTAACGTTGATCAAAGGAAGGAACCCAACCCGGTGGATTCAAGTTGAACGCGAAAAGGATTGGAGATGAACTTGTACCTGAGGAAGCTCGAATATTCAAGGGTATGATTCTGGTTCTTATCTTTTCGTTAAATTAATAATTATGCATAAAGGGTGATCCGGGTTTATGGTTTGTAAAATTTTTAAACTATGATTTTCCACGCTTCCGCTAATTTTGTGCAATTTGATTGCGATCTTGAATGTTACAAACCTAACACTAACTCCCAGGTTATTTCCTCAACATCGTGGTTTCTCCATAAAACTTTAACTTGAGGTATAACCTTGGAGCGTAGAATATGATCCTTCTTATCCAAGATTTTAACAGGTAACTCTTCATATTTTAAATCTTCTTCTATTTTGTCTGGTTCTAATTCAATAATATGGTTCGGGTCTTTCACATATTTACGTAACATAGATATGTGAAAAACGTTATGAGCACGAGATATACTTGGCGGTAAGGCGAGTCTATAGGCCATAGTTCCTACTCGATCGAGGATTTAAAATGGGCCAATGAATCGAGGATTGAGCTTTTCTCTCTTTCCGAATCTCGTAACTTGTAATACCGGGAAAAAAATAAAATAAAAATAATTTATATTCTTAAAACATATTGTTTGTACTTTGTCTTTTGTTTAAGTCAAACTTGTTATTTAATTAATTTGGGCATTTATATTAATTGGGTCAAATTAATTTTTAAGTATTTAAATTTGGGCTTGTTAAATTATTTGAGCCCAAATTAAAGTGTTGGGTTTAAAAACCAAATTGGAATAGGAGTAACATTAATATATTAGGTCAAAGCCCTCCCTAATACATATATTGACATTAATCGACTAAACAAAAGAAGGAGAGGGTTTCTAACGTAGCGAGAAACGAAGAGGAGGTGGAAGAAAGACTTTGGGATAAAAAAAGATTTGGGAACATGATTGTGAGAAAATATTCAATAGAATTGTATCTTTAAAATGTAATAATTAAATTTATTAATTTACTATAATTAGGTATCTATTTTATTTTTGTGATTATAAAGTTCTTCGTACCAATTTGGTGTACGGTCAGAAATTAAATTCTCAAAGAAAAAAATTGATTTGTGATAGATAAATTATATATCAAATTGAGACTTAATTTTTCATTGCGAAATTATTCGTTTTAATAAAAGGAAATTGGTGGCGCAATGCGGCACTGTGCTTATGCTTCCTGACATTTTTAGATTATATATATAAATATATCATATTACTTTCCTGACATTGTTAGATTATATATATATAAATATATCGTATTACTTTAATATTAATTATGGTTATATGTTTTAAGTCGTGGTTGGATTATATAATATATTATATTAATTTAATTTTACGTACTGTTATATGATATAAGTGCAATTAAGATATATGTAAAGTATCAAGAAGCTTTCAATAAAAAAAAACGGAGGGAGTATTTATTTTAA
Organism: Panax japonicus; assembly: GCA_020205505.1. Classification (NCBI taxonomy): domain Eukaryota; kingdom Viridiplantae; phylum Streptophyta; class Magnoliopsida; order Apiales; family Araliaceae; genus Panax; species Panax japonicus. The sequence goes on along the minus strand of CM035105.1, from coordinate 53,627,702 downwards.
TTTGTTTGAAATGAGGGAGTCTAACAAGTTATATTTGGAATATATTTTGGGTAATAATAATAATAATAATTCACTAATTGTACTTATTTATTATTTTGTTTAATTAGTTCAGACGAAAGGAATTTAACGAGTTATATTCGGATTATAATTTTGGGTATGACGTTGCTTAACTCAGGTACGAATTCCGTACTCTTTCAGCGATACTCTTGTTAAATTTGATTTATTCGTTTGTCGCTTGTTCAAATTTCGTTATTATTTCACATAATTGTTCCTGTGAAATAAATATATTAGTTTTATTTTAGAGTTGATACATATGACTCGTATTTGTACTCTTTGAATTAGGTTATCATGTTTAGTACTATTTATTTTGATAATTGTAGAGCGGTACATGTTGCTACCTTCTTTTTGAAATTTTGTGACTATAATTTAATTTGATTCAACATGTACATATAGAACCCTTTTGTTGATATTTTGTCACATGTGTTGTGACATAATATTTTTGTTAGAATATACCGTAGGGTATACCTGAGCTATAACCACATGTGGGGGTACCACAGGCATGTCGTCTTGGCACGAGAGACATGACACTTTCCGTAGCGGTGTAATTAGTTCACGGCGCCTCCGTTTTGGGCTCCGGAGGAAGTGAGTCATTTGGTGTTTTGTTGTGGGAGGCGTATGGGTTAACTCTAGATTTCTGTTCTGTGGATCGGTGATGTTGTGCCAAACACACCTATCCGATTTGTATACATTTGGATTTGCGGACCAATGTGTGATTTTGCATGTGTGGCATTATTTTGATTCGCCTGTGTGGCATTACCTAGACTTTCCTGTGTGGCATTATTTTGATGTACCTGTGTGGCATTATTTTGGTTGCCTGTGTGGCAAGATACATTTTGAGCTCAATCGGTATGAAATGACCCAGCCATTTGCTTCAGCCTATTATTTTATAGTATTAGTTTTGTTTATTTTTGTTCAGTTCAATCCATTGAGTTAGTTATTTCAGTTTGTTATTTCTTTATTCGTCTATTGGTTTCGTCAATTCTGTTGATTCAGATATATTTCTTTCAGATCTTAGGAGATTATATTTTTATCAGTATTTACACTTGAGGCTTTGTTCAGTATTTTGTCTCAGTTGTTTTCATATATCAGTGGTATATTTTTTTTAATATTCGTATCTGTACTGGGCAATAAGCTCATGCTGTGTTTTTCTTCCGACAGGTTTGCAGGGGTGATTCAGGGCTAATGTGGTGAGAGTTTTGCCTTTGACCATTTAGGTTGATTCGAAATTTAAGTTTTGATTATTTTGACTCTTTGGAGAATTATATTTAGTACGCTATTAATGGATCACCACTATTAATATTTTGAGGTTATTAGTGCTCTGTTTTCTTATTTTGAGGTTTGTTGTGCTTTGCACGTGACCTCTCTTTCCTTTTCGGAAAGGGGATGTTACAGAGATGGTATCAGAGCTTAGGTTCTTTCTTGTAGAAAACCTATTTAAGTTTGACCTGTAAGTTGTGGGTAAATCACTCGGTAGACGTAGGAGTTTGATTCGATTTTGTTCTCTGTTTGGTTGGTCTTGATTTTGACCAAGTGTTTTTAGCTCTTTAAGTTATAGTTGATTTGAGAAAGGCGAGATAATTTGTTAAGATTATTATTGTTATGCGTTGGAATAATAATATTAGATAAGGATTGTGATTGGATCATTAAGGAGAATAATATCATATTTTATTTAGTTAAGAAATGATTATACGATTATGATGTTAGTATTTGTATCGACGAGAATTTTGATTTTGGAAAAATTATTCGTTAGAGTTGTTTTATTTTGTGACAATCATTATGATTTTAGAATTGAAGATTTGATTTGGGTTAGATTTTGATTTTTGTTAAGTTGTGAATAAATTGAGGTATGTGAATCAGTGAGATAATATAATAAAGTGAAAATTATTAAGTACAGAGGATCTCTTGCAATTTTGAGTTGTTGTAGAGAGTCGAGGTAATTAGATTAATCTTTTGGAGTAAATGAATTTTGTGATTATTTCCTAGTAGAACATTGGAGTTATCTTATATGAAATTTTGAGTGATAATATGTGGAGATCTTGGAATTTGTTGGGTTAAGAATTGCATTAAGAAAATGATTGATTCATTGAATGATTAGATATATAATAAGTGATGAATCTTTAAGAGATTTTGAAAGCTATAGTGTGCTTATTCTGATAGTAGGATATATGATTTGGAGTTTGGTATGGTGATGAAGAGATCTTAGTAGTAATATATTTTTGGTGTAATATTATTTGAGAACTAATTTGATTTTAGGTTATGATATTTTGAAGCTCGTAAGGACTTAGTGAGAGTTGGTGATATAATTTAAGTTGTTTCATTTATCTGATGTCATTAGAGTTTTGTATGAATTTATGTAAATTAAAATAAAAAAAATTTTAGATCTTTTTAATGTGTGGAACTTAAACATTTTACGAATTAAAGATAATTTTAAAGTTTTGGGTATTCGAATAGTATTTAGATGAAGAGCGAAGTATGTGTTCTCGAATTATGTTCCGAAGATTAAGTACGTTTGCAAGAATGAAACTCAAAGATATTAGCGACGGCCCGCACCAACGATGGATCATGTGATATAATTTGATGCAACGCGAAGAACCCAACCAAGGCTTGACACGACAGCTGACGAATCTTTTACAAGTACATAAATAATTATGTGGAGCGATGGACTTACCAGCGTTGATTGTTACAAAAGGTGATGCTACGTTTGAACAAAAAAAAATAATTCGTTGTAGCTTATTTGAATTCCGAGGACGAAATTATTTTTAAGGGGTGAAAAATATAATAAACCATATTTTTAAAAATTAAATATTAATTAATTTTATTTTATACAATTGTATTCAAATTGAAAAAGGTAAGTGACTATTTTTTCACCTTTGTTTTGTTTGGAAAGCTAAATTGTTTTAGTAGATAATTAAATAATCGATTAAATTAAAAATGGAAAGTCCATTAGAGCTTTGGTAGCTCCTATATTGAGTTATATTTATATTTAAAGAGTGAAGTTGTAACTTTAATCCTATTCTAATTTGATAAGTTGAATTTTCGAGTAGAATATATTTATACGCGCTGCAGTCCATTAAAAAAATTATAATTTATTCATCTGATGTCGGAATTGAGTGAATCCATATCAGGTTCCTTCAGTCATTCGTCATCTACAATTTTGAATAAGGAAAAAACTTGAGGTATTGTTAGATTGTCAAGAGTGGGGTATGAGGAGGAAGATAATCCCATTTGTTAAAATTTTGAGGAAAAAATAATAATAATAAAATATCCGGAGCGGGAAGCCACTTAGGAGATGGAGGAGTCTATTCGAGCAGAGTATCCGCATCTTTTTGATAATTAGGTACTTTCCATTCTTTTGATTTAATACCCGGAAAAAAAAATAAAAATAATAATAATTTATATTCTTAAAACATATTGTTTGTACTTTGTCTTTTGTTTAAGCTAAACTTGTTATTTAATTAATTTGGGAATTTATATTAATTGGGTCAAACTAATTTTTAAGTATTTAAATTTGGGCTTGTTAAATTATTTGAGCCCAAATTAAAGTGTTGGGTTTAAAAACCAAATTGGAATAGGAGTAACATTAATATATTAGGTCAAAGCCCTCCCTAATACATATATTGGCATTAATCGACTAAACGAAAGAAGGAGAGGGTTTTTAACATAGCGAGAAACGAATAGGAGGTGGAAGAAAGACTGTGGGATAAAAGAAAATTTGGGAACATGATTGTGAGAAAATATTCAATAGAATTGTATCTTCAAAAGGTAATAATTAAATTTATTAATTTACAATAATTATGTATCTATTTTATTTTTGTGATTATAAAGTTCTTCGTACCAATTTGGTGTACGGTCAGAAATTAAATTCTCATAGAAAAAATTGATTCGTTTTAATAAAAGGGAATTGGTGCCGCAATGTGGCACTGTGCTTATGCTTCCTGACATTTTTAGATTATATATATAAATATATCGTATTACTTTCCTGACATTGTTAGATTATATATATAAATATATCATATTACTTTAATATTAATTATGGTTATATGATTTAAGTCGTGGATGGATTATATAATATATTATATTAATTTAATTTTACGTACTGTTATATGATATAAGTGCAATTAAAATATATGTAAAGTATCAAGAAGCTTTCAATAAAAAAAACGGAGGGAGTATTTATTTTAATTTGTTTGGAATGAGGGAGTCTAACAAGTTATATTTGGAATATATTTTGGGTAATAATAATAATAATTCACTAATTGTACTCATTTGTTATTTTGTTTAATTAGTTCGGACGGAAGGAATTTAACGAGTTATATTCAGATTATAATTTTGGGTATGACATTGCTTAACTCAGGTACGGATTCCATACTCTTTCAGCGATACTCTTGTTAAATTTAATTTGTTCGTTTTTTGCTTGTTCGAATTTCGTTATTATTTCACATAATTGTTCCTGTGAAATAAATATATTAGTTTCATTTTGGAGTTGATACATATGACTCGTATTTGTACTCTTTGAATTAGGTTATCATGTTTAGTACTATTTATTTTGATAATTGTAGAGCGGTACATGTTGCTACCTTCTTTTTGAAATCTTGTGACTACAATTTGATTTGGTTCAACATGCACATATAAAACCCTTTTGTTGGTATTTTGTCGCATGTGTTGTGACATGTTATTTTTGTTAGAATATACTGTAGGGTATACCTGAGCTATAACCACCTGTGGGGGTACCACAGACATGTCGTCTTGGCACGAGAGACATGACACTTTCCGTGGCGGTGTGATTAGTCCACGGCATCTCCGTTTTGGTGTTTTGTTGTGGGAGGCGAATGGGTTAACCCTAGATTTCTGTTCTGCAGATCGGTGATGTTGTGCCAAACACACCTATCCGATTTGCATACACTTAGATTCGCGGTCCAATGTGTGATTTGCCTGTGTGGCATTATTTTGATTTGCCTGTGTGGCATTACCTAGACTTGCCTGTGTGGCATTGTTTTGATGTACCTGTGTGGCAATATTTTGGTTGCTTGTGTGGCATCATTTGATTTGCTTATGTGACATTAGTTTTACCTGCATGTGTGGCAAGATACATTTTGAGCTCAATCGGTATGAAATGATCCAGCCATTTGCTTCAGCCTATTATTTTATTGTATTAGTTTTGTTTGTTTTTGTTTAGTTCAGTCCACTGAGTTAGTTATTTCAGTTCGTTATTTCTTTATTCGTCTATTGGTTTCGTTAATTCTGTTGATTTAGATATATTTCATTCAGATCTTTGTAGATTATATTTTTATCAGTATTTACACTTGAGGCTTTGTTAAGTATTTTGTCTCAGTTGTTTTCGTATATCAGTGGTATATTTTTTTAATATCCGTATCCGTACTGGGCAATTGGCTCATGCTATGTTTTTCTTCCGGCAGGTTTGCAGGGGTGATTCAGGGTTAATGTGGTGAGAGTTTTTCCTTTGACCATTTAGGTTGATTCAAATTTTAAGTTTTGATTATTTTGAATCTTTGGAGAATTGTATTTAGTACGCTATTAATGGATCACCACTATTAATATTTTGAGGTTATTAGTGCTCTATTTTCTTATTTTGAGGTTTGTTGTGCTTTGCATGTGGCCTCGCTTTTCTTTTCGGGAAGGGGGTGTTACATAACTCATTTCCATGGAGCAACACGTAATAACACATGATCTTCAATATTGAATTCCACGTCCGTTCGATGAAGATCAACATAACTCTTTTGTCGATCTTGTGAGGTTTTTATACGTTGTCGGATCATTTAAATCTTTTCTGTAGTCATACGTACCAACTCCGGTCCCAACAACGCTGCTTCACCCACCTCATCCCAGCATACTGGAGATTGAAACTTTCTTCCATACAATGCCTCAAATGGAGCCATGCCAATACTTGCTTGATAACTGTTATTGTAGAAAAACTCCACCAATGGTAAAAACTTGTCCCAACTTTCTTTGAAGTCAAGGACATAGAGTCTTAATAAATCTTCAAGAGTTTGAATAGTCCTTTCCGACTGCCCGTCCATTTGAGGATGATATACCGAACTAAATCATAAATCCGTGCCCATAGTATTTTGCAAACTAACCCAAAATCTTGAAGTGAATCTTGGGTCTCGATCAGAAAATATGGATACTGGCATACCATGCAATCTCGTTTATGTACATACTAGCAAGACGTTAAAGTGTATAAGTTTCTCGTATCGGAAAGAAATGAGCAGATTTGGTCAATCTATCAACAATGACCCAAATCGCATCTATGCCTCGACAAACCTTGGGAAGACCAGTAACGAAATCCATAGTAATGTACTCCCACTTCCATTCTAGAATTTCAAGTGGTTGTAATGGACCTTTTGGCACTTGATGTTCTGCCTTGACTCGTTGACAAGTTAGACACCTTGAGATAAACCCCACTATCTCTCTCTTCATATTGCTCCACCAAAATGTATGTCGAAGATCACGATACATTTTGGTACTCCCAGGATGGATTGCAAACGGTGTGTTGTGCGCCTCCATCATAATTTTATACTTTAAGTCAGAATCGTTAGGAACACAAAGTCTAGAGTTGACTCAAAGTATTCCTTTTTCATCGATTCTTGCTTCCGAAATAGCAACTTCTTGCATTGTCTTCCTTATACGCTTCAGCTCCAGGTCTGTAGCTTGAGCAGATTTAACTTTATCGATTAAAGTTTGTTCCACTTGTATATTCGCCATCATCACATAGGTCCCTGGAGTCTTTAACTCTATTTCCATCCTTTCTAAGTCATACAAAATGGGCCTTTTCATTGACAATATTGCACTCGTGCTCGCATATGATATTCTACTCAATGTGTTAGCTACTACGTTCGCTTTTACAAGATGGTATTGGATAGTATAATCATAATCTTTCAACAACTCAAGCCATTTTCGTTGCCGCATGTTGAGTTCATTTTGAGTGAAGAATTATTTGAGGCTTTTATGATCCGTATAGATCTCCACCTTTTCTCCATACAGGTAATGCCTCCAAATCTTAAGCGCAAAAACGACAGCTGCCAACTCTAGATCATGAGTAGGATAATTTCTCTCATATTCTTTGAGTTGTCACGAGACATAGGCTATGACTTTCCCATGTTGCATGAGAACACATCCTAACCCTTTGCCTGAAGCATCACTGTAGATGACAAATCCCTCCGAGCCAGATGGTATTATCAGAACAGGTGCTGAAATAAGCCTCCTCTTGAGTTCTTGAAAACTCTTCTCACATTCTTCGCTCTAACTGAATTTTATATCTTTCTGAGTCAGCTGAGTTAATGGAGTAGCGATTCGAGAAAACCCTTCCACGAATCTCCGATAATAACCAGCTAAGCCGAGAAATCTACGTACTTCGGTCACTGATTTAGGTTGCTCCCAGCTTTGAACAGCTTCAATCTTTGTTGGGTCAATAGATATTCCGTGACTTGATACTACGTGCCCAAAAAATGCTACTTCCTCAAGCCAGAACTCGCATTTCTTCAACTTGGCATAAAGCTTGTTTTCACGAAGCTTTTGGAGTATCATCCTCAAGTGTTGCTCATGATCTTCACAGGTTTTGGAGTATATGAGGATGTCATCAATAAAGACGACCACAAAGTGATTTAAATATTCCTTGAATACTTGGTTCATCATGTCCATGAAGGCAGCAGCAGCATTAGTTAAGACAAAAGACATGACTAAGGATTCATAATGCCCGTACCGAGTTCTAAAGGCAATCTTTGGAATATCCTCAGTTTTAACCTTCAGCTGATTATATCCAGAACAAAGATCGATCTTTGAAAATAATTGTGCTCCTTGCAACTGGTCAAACAGGTCATCAATGCGAGGCATACTTCCATCTTTCTTCTTCACGAATAGAACGAGAGCACCCCAAGGAGACGTACTAGGATGAATGAAACCAATGTCTAAGAATTCCTGCAATTGGGTCTTTAACTCTTGAAGTTCAATAGGAGCCATTCGATATGGGGCTTTGGAAATGGGTTTTGTAACGGGTTCAAGGTCGATACAAAATTCAATTACACGCTATGGGGGTAGGCCAGGAAGTTCTTCAGGGAATACGTCAGGAAATTTATTAAAAATAGGAATATCATTCAAATTTGACGTATTTTTGTTTAAATCTGTGACATGAGATAAGAAAGCTTGACATCCATTTTTCAATAAACGAATAACTTTATGGCTTGAGATGACCGTGATTGATTTTAATGGTTTGGTCGCTTGAATTCGCATAATAGGTTGGTTAAGAATATGAAAGCTAACAACCTTACGAAAACAATCAAATTTTGCATGACGAGTAGTTAACCAATCAATCCCTAGAATCACATCAAATGCAAGAATTTTTAATGAAATAAGATCGACATGTAATATGAGGGTACCGATTTGAACCAAACAAGACTTATAAACAGGGGATGTAATGAAGGTCTCTCCCAACGGAGTTTTAACAGATAAGTCAAAGTCTAATTTCTCCAGAGTCAAATTTAAACGTTGAGCGCAAGTAAGAGAAATAAAAGAATGGGTAGAACCGGTATCAAATAAGGTATAGACTTCGTTAGAGTTTATGATAAGCTTACCCGTGATGACCTCGTTTGGGTTCCTTACTTTCTTGGAGGTCACAACAAACGCTCCCTTAAACAACCGACTTTGGCTTTTCTGGGACGGCCTTTGGTGCCTCCATCCCAGCTGGACTTATCTTCGGTGCACAATAAAATCGAGCTAAGTGACCTTCTCTTCCATAATTATAACACGCTTTGGACGGCATCACGCAGTTTAGACTGATGTGTCCCTCCCCTCCACATTTGAAGCATATAATAAGTGGTCGTTCTCCTTCTTTAACAACGAGTGCTGGTGCTGACGTCTTTCTATCATTGTTGAATCTCCTCTTCTTGAAATGTCCACTTTTATTATCTTGACCATGATTACCACCGAAGTGGTTACCATTTCTAGCATGTTGATTCCCTCCACGTTTGTTGTCACCGCTTTGATGACTGCTACCACTGGTATTATCATTTTGTCGGATGCTTTCTCTTGGTTGAGTTAACTCATTATCGCGCTCCAATAATTGAGCCCTATTTACAACATCTGCATATAAACACAGTTTATGAGAAATTAGATATTGACGTATCTCGGGTTTCAAACCTCTTAGAAACATCCGCGTCATTCTCTCCTCATTATCAACCAAGTGAGACGCAAATCGGGACAACTCGGCAAACTTAGCTTCGTACTGTGACACGGTCATATTGTTCTTGTGACGCCCCCAAAATAGGTATACATCACCCATCTTGGGTCGCCAGAAAATACACTACTAACAACTTTATTTATACACTGTTGCGTAGAATACAACAGTACAAAAGCTGTGAGTTTCAATATAAATATTGTTACATATATCATACGACAATATTCATATTTAAATTGTTACAATGCCATATACAGTACAGTAACAAATATATCAAGTCCCCGAAGGGACACGAGAAGATTTATGTTCTCCTCATTCTAATGGAGTGCACCTTTGACGCTTCCAAATTCTGATTCGCCTCACCCTATTATAGTTCACCAAAATTAAATATCAAATGATGTATAAAACATGTCACACACATTTTAAGTTCTTAGTACAATTATTATGCCACACCATTTCATAATTTGATTAGGCTTGTGACTAATTTGTATCACCACTTTATACCCGTGTTCTTTCTACTAGTCCCAGCTACACTTTTATTACCTGAAAGCGGTGGTGAAGTAAAAGGGTGAGCACAAATAGCCCAGTAAAGAATATCATGACTTAAGATAATTAAATTATCAAAAGAATTCAAATATTTAAAACATATGGTAGAAGATAAAAGTTTTCAACCATAATAGCAGCGGAATCAACAATCCATTAGAAGAGTCAAGTAGAACATAATGTCTACTATATCCTCTAGATTAAAAGTCCATCATTAATATTTTATTCCTGTAATACTCATCAACAGTTCTTTGTTATACCCAAGACAAAGAGAACTCTCATCACCTGTCTTCACCTGAACCACCATAGATTATAATTAAATCAAAATTCATATTTATAATCAAGTAAATCAACAGTCCAACTTTGCATTACATGCCAAAGATACACAATTATAAAACCAATAGCCAACAGTCCATCTTTGCACTACAAGCCAAAGATATACAACTGTAAAACCAATAATCAACAGTCCATCTTTGCACTATAGGTTAAAGATATACAACTGTAAAACCAATAATACCGAGACTCAGCTTAATAGTATCACGACCACGAATTATCCATGCACTACGGGCCAAGGATATTCGTGTTTTAAATTACGGTCATGATTATGTCGAATAATCCCTGGTCATAATCATACCAAGTCCATCTATGCACTACAGGCCAAAGATGACTTTTACCACATCATTTGTAACATTACGGTCATGATTATACCGAATAATCCTTGGTCATAATCATACCAAGTCCATCTATGCATTATTGGCCATAGATGACTTTCAACATAATATAAGCATGAGAATGATGACAATGATATATATATATATATATATATATATATATATAATGAATCAACATAAATCATTAGAATAATAAGATAACATAGATCTTAGTGATTTTCAACTTAATTATCCAGAGTCCAAATTGATAACATAATAATAGATGAATCACAAACTATGAAAGATATTCTAATCCTTTCAGGACTTTTCACCATTTAATGATAAACTGAATAAACGAATAATAATATCTTACCATAACATGGAGTATGAAAGAAAATGATATTTCTTTTACCATAAAAGAGATACCCTCTTACCACAATAATGATATCCCTTACCTTAGCATATGACTTAATTCTGTTTTCTGTGAAATTGATCAACTTAAACAATGCTTGCATTCCTTATCTACACTTGGAGTAACCTTCCACTCAACAGAAATACTCACAATATTATAATCACAATATTGTAATAAAAGAATTCTATATTTTAGTGTAGTGATGGTGTGTGTTTAGTTACTCAACCGAGCAATCTATTTATACTAAAAATTTAGTAACCAACTAGCACACCTGCTTTGACAAAATAACCAAATGAGGTATATAATAATGGTAGTGGAATTTATTGTCCCACAGAGAAAATTAAACCAACTTGTACAAGTTTTAATAAAATTTGTTCAATAATAGAGTTGTGGTCCATACTACTTTAGAAAAAGTTGAGTGTTGGCAAGTCCTGCCAAAATAATTTTTGTAAAAAGAAAATAATTGAACAAACATCTGTATCTCATACTTATCTTTAATCAACACTCTTTTCAATCTTTGAACCATTATTCACAATTATTAACATAGACTCTCTATACTGCCAACTAGTTTAATTATATCATATCAAATAATATGAGTCACTGTGTAATAACTACTGTGGCAATTATTGAAATAAATACCGAGTGACTTCTTATGTAATAATCAAATCAATACCTTACTTATAAACAATTTAAATTCTATTAAAAGTAAGGATCAACATCAATTTATAATTATGTCGAATAACATATACACCAACTAATAATTCATTATTCATTTAAGTTATCTTTATTTATCGCATAATATCATTATATTTAATAATGTTCATGTTTTACAACTTAGAACAACATCCTTTATCGTCGAAAACATTACACGTTGCATACATGCATGCCTGACGTCCTCCGATTTCCTTTGAATGCACATCAGTCTCTAAAATAGCCATTTTAGGTCTTGATACCGACCTCAAATCTCAAAACATAAAGAATTAAAGTTTTAGGCTTACTCGTTATCTTTTTGAATCATCCTAAATCACCTCAATCGGAGTTCGTATGAAAAAGTTATGCCCAATTTACTAAAGGACGTCCGGACAGATTTTGGCTTAACACTTGACCAATGCCTAGGCACCCAGATTTGGCCTTGGGCAAGCACCTAGGTACCCAAGAACAGATTCTAAGTGCCGAGCCTAGCACCTAGGCGCTCGACCCTTGGCACTTAACTCCAATTTTCCAGATTTTTGCAACTTTTGACACACATACTTCAAATCTTCATAACTTCTCCATCCGTTATTGGAATTAGTCTATTTTTGAGGCTATACAAAGCTTGTAACATGCTCTACAAAGCCCCCATGATTTCATAATTTTTTGGATTCATTAATTATTCCAAAATTTGGCTCAAAAGTCCCCCAAGACTAAGTTTTTCATCGATTAACAGTTTTACAAAAACTTTTACCACTACTTTGATTTAAATTATTTTTAGTCCATTCAAATTGGAATATTTCCTTAACTTCTTAATCTATAGATCCTCTTCCTCAGATTTTACACATAAATCAACCATCAACACTTTTACAAGTTTGATTTAAGTCCTCAAAATAACTTTTATTCATCCTCAAACACATGCCTAACTTTTTGTTCTTAAATTCTATTATGACATGGATTAAACATAAAATCTTTATCATATACTTTCTTATTACTTTGGATCCATCATGATCCCCTATAACTCAACCTTCAACAAATCAAACTCTTAGAAAAATTAAAGAGATAAAAAGTTTTGGTTTTTACCTTTTGAGTTCTTATTGCTTCATAGTTTGCTTCATCCTTCATGTTTCTTATCTTGGTTCATCATCATCATCTTCTTCTTCATCATCATCTTTTTCTTTCATTTCTCTCTTCTCTCTTTTCTCTCTTTTCATTTTACTGAAGTTGGCTACGGGAGGAGTGTATGAAAAATGAAGAGTAAGATGTTGATTTTGCCTTATTAGGCTTAATCACTTCCAACACTATGGTCCCATCTCCCCTCCTTTCCTCCTTAATTTCCAAGATTTCCATTTCTTTGGTCCCCCCCATAATTTCCCACTCACAAAACTCTTATTATTAGACATCATCACTTAGACGCCCAAATGGGCTGCTTTCTAGAAGAATTAAATCCCTCTACATAATCAATTAATTGTCCATTTGATCAATTATCAATTTAACATTTTACAATTATAGAATAATAATCATAAATTAAATTAGACTTTTATTTTATAAAAGTCGGGGTTTTATAGTTCTGCTCAAACTTGATGAACTCTGCCTCTTTCATGTGACGAATACTTTCGGGAAAGTACTTGTCGTTGAATAGTTCTTGGAACTTCTCCCAAGACATCTTCAGTGCGGCAGGTTGAGTACGCTTTACCGATTCCCACCAGTAATCTGCCTCTCCTCAACATAAAGGTGGCAAAGGAAACCTTTTGCTCCTCGGAGCATCCCAAGACATCAAATATCTTGGTGATCTGCTTAATCCTAGCTTCCACCTTAAGTGGTTTTGGCTCTCCACTAAACTCCGGTGGTCCCAAATCCTTGAACAGTTTAGCGATGACTGTCCGAGAGTTTCCAGCGTTTCTACCTACATTTTGTACAGGAACCGCTCTCGCCTGATGTTGCATGAATTGCATAAACCCTTTGAACATTCCATCGTTCATCATTTGGTCAGTGTTGTTGTTTGCATGAGAATTGCCGCCTTCCTGATGCACATTATCCTGATTATTGATCTATAGAGACTCAATGGCCTCCTGTGCTCCATTGCTATTCTCAACATTCTCGGATGTCATTTTCAAATACTGCCACAAAATAAGGGTTAGTTAACATGCAACATATTATCTCTATATTTTGACCGACCAATTAAATACCAAATAAACTTGGGTATATCATACTAGTGAAGGAATTCCTCGTCTCTACCCTCTTAGTTCTAGTCTCACATCTTAACCAGGGATCATATCCCTAAGCTTTGATACCAACCGTGATGCCCCCAAAATAGGTATACATCACCCATCTTGAGTCGCCAAATACATGGTACAAAATACAAATAAAAACTTAATTATACAACTGTCGTGTAAAATACGACAAAACATATGCTATAAGTTTTAATACAAATATTGTTATCTAGACAATATCCACACTCAATGGAGTCCTCATTACATTTATCATCACACTATTTTATAGAATAGTGAGGACTACTATGACACCATCTCGGACCATCACTCCATTCCCCGAATCGACCCTACTACATTCTCATTTCTTGAAGAGAACAGTGAAAGAAAGGGTGAGCTCAACTAGCCCAGTAAGAAATATTATGACTAAGATAATGCAGAATAATTTATCGTTAGCCTTCAACAGTGTTAAACTGATAAAATATAACAAACATCAAGTTTAACTGCAGCGGAACAAGCAATCCATTAGAAGAGTAAAGTAGATAATAAAGTCTACTATCTTCTATGATTTAAAAGTTTTTTCATCATTTTTATCGCTGAGACTCAACTTTAAAAATAAACCACATCATCCCTGCACTACGGCCAAGGATATTCATTAGTATCACGACCACAAATTATTCATGCACTACTGGCCAAGGATATTCGTGTATTCATCCATGGTCATGATCATGACAACAACTTTCCATCAATGCACTACGGCCAATGAGGACTCTTATCACATCATTTGTAACATTACGGTCATGATTATACCGAATAATCCTTGGTCATAATCATACCAAGTCCATCTATGCACTACAGGCCACAGATGACTTTCAACATATTATAAACATGAGGATGATGACAATGATATAACAATTCAATTAAACATGTTCAAGAATTATTTTATCCAAGAATCAATAACGTCTAAATTGTCAACATGATACTTCTTTGTGGAATAAAATTCAAGAATGCTCAGAAGAATATTTTCATAAAAAGATAGTGAATGAAGCGCAAATTTTAAGGATATTCCACTAATTTCATGGAGTATAGAAGTTAAAACTTTAACCAACTGAGTATAATAACGAATGGAATAACAAAAGAAATCACCAGGCATGTGATAAACAGCACATGCAGGTTATTCCAACAGAATAATAAATAATGGAACCAGGTTCGACGTAAAATGCACAGACAGGATATTCCAACAGAATAATAAAGACGGAACCAGGTCCGGCGTAGAATGCACAGACAGGATATTCCAACAGAATAGTAAAGACGGAATCAGGTCCCGCGTAAAATGCACAGACAGGATATTCCAACAGAATAATAAAGAATGGAATAACAGAAGAATTTCACCATGTACGCGATACTTCGCATAGATAGGTTATTCCAACATAATAATAAATAATGGAATAACAGAAGTTTTCTTCATGAAGACGAAAGAAAGAAATAACACCCCTTACCTTAGAAAGAAACTGGATACTGGAGCAGTGAGGTAGCAGACGTCTCTTCTATTTTCTCTCTATAATAAATGCTTTATAGCTTGAGTGAATTGATGAAGAATAATGAAGAAATGAGCTTCTATTTATAGGAAAATATAGTTTTGATAATTACACATTTTGGAGCTCGAAATATTACAGTACAATACCTTTAACTTTTCTTTCATTTTTAATTTAGTCATACAAGTATTATCAATCTTGCACCAACTCCCCTAATAGTACATGAATGTGATTCAATAGTACACATATGTGAACAAATAGTTATATAAGCATGTGAATTAATAGCATTTAATTGCTCATTTATCCGATAAATTATCCGATTTATCAATATAATCCCTAGACATCAATTATCATCGGAATAGATGTCAATTTCCACTAACACTAATAATCCCAACACAATGGAACTATTAAATTCATTTTTAATAAACACGAACTTATTCATCATTAATATTATAACTCACAATATTTAACAACCAGGTTGTTCCCAGGAAAGAGGGGGCTTTCCGATAAGGATTTCTCCTTATTGGCGCGCAATTAGGTGACCAAACCTCTCCTTGATTGAACGTCTAGACATTGTAAATATTACAAATTAATAATATGAATGACTTTGTCGTCTCAATTATTGATTTAATAATATATCATACAATGCAGACGATACTGTGACAATAATTGAATCAATAATATGAGAGATATGATGCAGCAATTACCGTAGCAATAATTGAGTATAACTGAGTGACTTCTCACGTAAGCATCAATAACCAATACCGTGTGCTATTATGCAACCACGCGTATTACAGTACTTTTACTACCGGGTAGTTCAAAAGTTTTAACGGTAACACTTCCACCGTTATTTTTATAAAAAGATAATTTTGTCATTTTCTAACTACGACAATACTTTCGTTGTGGGGTCCATCAATGATTGTGCCGTCGTACGAATATTCCCTGTTAAAACGAATATTCCTTGACCAATCGAATATAATATAACCACTTACTTACTTTGCAAAACTTGTAAATAATACCCACAACTATAATATTATATCATATCCACACCATAATATTCAAAAATATATTTCGATAAAATTTAATATTTATTTACAAAAGTTGGGGTCTTACATCACACATTCATTGTAAAAATATCACCATTATTATATTATTGTAATATAATAATATATTTAAATGAATTAATTTATCAGAAAAGATAAAATATCAATTTTCAACAATTATCACTTTTCTAAAAATTCCTCCATTTATATCCACATAAATAAATATTTTTCTTATCATATAAATTAATAATTAATTATTCACAAATAATATTACAGAATCACAATACCGACAACCAGGCTATTCCCAGGAAAGAGGGGCTTTCCAATTAGGATTTCTCTTTACTAGCGCGCAACTAGGTGACCAAACCTGTGACACCCCCAAAATAGGTATACATCACCTATTCGGAGTCGCCAAATACATGGTACAGAATACAAATACAATCTTTAATATACAACAAGAGAGCTGTGAGTTTCATTACAATCACTGTCTTCTAGACAATATCCACTCTCAGAATAAGTCCTCATTACATTTATTATCACACTATTTAACAGAATAGTGAGGACTACTAATACTATCATCTGATCCATCACTATGTTCCCCGACTCATCCCAGCTATATTCTCATTTCCTGAAAAGAATAGTGAAAGAAAGGGTGATCTCAACTAGCCCAGTAAGAAATATTATGACTAAGATAATGCAAAATAAATTATCATTAGCCTTAAACAGTGTTAAACTGATACAATATAACAAACATCAAGTTTAACTACAACGGAACAAGCAATCCATTAAAAGAGTCAAGTAGAGAATAAAATCTACTATCTTTTATGGTTTAAAATGTTTTTCATCACTTTTATCGCTGGGACTCAGCTTAATAAATAATCCACATCATCGAATTACCCTTGCACTACGGCCAAGGATATTCTTTAGTTTCACGACCACAATTATCTATGCACTACGGGCCAAGAATATTTGTGTATTCATTAATGATCATGATCACACCAAAAACTGTCCATCAATGCACTACGGGCCAAAGAAGACTTTTACCACATCATTTGTAAAATTACGGTCATAATTATACCGAATAATCCCTGGTCATAATCATACCAAGTCCATCTATACACTACAGGCCACAGATGACTTTCAAAAATATAAACATGAGGATGATGACAATGATATAAGAATTCAATAAAAACAAGTTCAAGAATTAATTTATTCAGGAACTAATAACGTCCAAATTTTCAACATGACACTGCTTTGTGCAGTAAAATTCAAGAATACTCAGAAGAATATTTCCATGAAATGATACTGGATGAAGCGCAAATATCAAGAATATTCAACTAATTTCATGGAGTATAGAAGTCAAAACTTTAACCAACTAAGTATAATAAGGAATGGAATAACAAAAGAAATCACCAGGCATGCGATAGACCGCACAGGTAGGTTATTCCAACATAATAATAATTAACGGAACCAGGTCCGGCGTAAAACGCACAGACAGGATATTCCCACAGAATAATAAAGACGGAATCAGGCCCGACGTAAAACGCACAGACAGGATATTCCAATAGAATAATAAAGACGGAATCAGGTCCGACGTAAAACGCACAGACAGGATATTCCAACAGAATAATAACGAATGGAATAACAGAAGAATTTCACCAAGTATAGGGTAGCCCGCGTATACAGGTTATTCCAAAAGAATAATAAATAATGGAATAACAGAAGTTCTCTTCATGAATACAAAAGAAATAATGATCCTTACCGTAAAAGAAACTGGATATAAGAGTAGCGAAGTAGCAGAATACTTTTTTATAGTTTCTCTATAATTTTTTCTCTCTAGAGTTTCAGTGAATTCGTAAGAAAATAATGAAGGAATGAGCTTCTATTTATAGAATAATGGAAGGATACTATTTAGAAAAATTTATCACGGACGCACAGTAATTTCAGACGAATTAATTTGCAGACTCACGAGCGAATATGACAGCTTTAATGATCCAACGTATCAATAATCCTTTTCAAAGAGTTGTCCAATGAAAGAAAATGAACACATGACAATTAAAAATCCTTGACCAATTAAAATACACCCCAATTTACAAGTTGTCAATCAATGCATCATAATTGAAAAAGGTTGGCCAATAATGTGCAAGCTTGAAAAATTCTCCCATAACCTGCCAAAACCATTTATCATCCACCCACATGTTTCAAATATATATATATATGTATATATATATATACATATATATATACACATATACACACACATACCTTTAATTTATATATAATAATCAATTCCTTACCAATACGTAAACCTTTCCCACCCTCATTTCCATTCTTCATCCCACATGTGGCCCCCACATATGGCCCACCTTTATTATATAAAATAATTTTCTACCGATTATTTTGAAAATTGGGTAAATGGGGTTCGGAAAATAAGCAAAATTTACATCAAATACTATGGCAATAATTAAACAAAACTGAGTGATTTCTCACGTAAGCATCAATAATCAATACTGTGTGCTACTATGCAACCACGCGTATTACTGTACTTTTACTACCAAGTAGTTCAACAGTATTAACGGTAAAACTTCCGTCGTTATTTTTAATAATATATTTTTGTCGTTTTCTCAATCTGACAATAATTCTGTTGTGGGGTCCACCAATGATTGTACCGTCGTACGGATATTTTCTGACAAAAAGAATATTACCCGACCAATCGAATATAATATGACAACTTGCATACTTTAAAAACTTTATAAATATTACTCACAACTATAATATTATATCAAATTCATTTCATAATATTTAAAAAATGATATTTATAGAAAATTCATTTTTATTCATAAAAGTTGGGGTCTTACAAAACCGCTCCTTAGACAGAACTTTTTAGACATTGTCAATAATGTTATCTATTAATATTATTAAAATAATATGAATTATTGATCTGATAATAAA
Source organism: Panax japonicus (assembly GCA_020205505.1). Lineage (NCBI taxonomy): Eukaryota > Viridiplantae > Streptophyta > Magnoliopsida > Apiales > Araliaceae > Panax > Panax japonicus. Next base: position 53,608,417 of record CM035105.1, on the reverse strand, counting down.
AAATACTGTGTAGTGTCAATTATTGAAACAACAAAAAATATAAAATATCAACATATCAATTATTGAATCAATATAATAAAATATTGAATAATAATTACTATTACAATTATTGAGTAGTGTCTTCTTACGTAAGAATCAATAATCCAAAAATATTGTGCAATACCGTGTGCTACTGTGCAACAACGCTTATTACTTTACTTTACCCACCGGGTATTCCAATAGTTTTAACGGTAACAACAACGCCGCTATTTATAAAAACTCATACTTGTCATTTTCTTCATTCGACAGTTATTCTGTTATGGGGATAACAAATGGCTGCGCCGTCGTACGAATATTCTCCGACAGTAAGAATATTCTACGACCAAACGAATATTCTCCGACAACAATAAGTATTTTATAACCACTTGCTTATTTAAAATATTTACATATATCACCCGTAACTTTAACCTTTTATCAATTTAACCATTTACTAAATAGTAATTATAAGAAAAATTGAATACTTTTATTTCATAAAATTCGGGGTCTTACAATTTTTGTAATTTTCTACCTAATTTTAAGGGTAGTTTGGTCGTTTGATATGATTCCCTTTAATCTTAATCCTTAGGGTTTGATAATCACCATTAGAGTTTACTAATTAGGGTTTAGGGTTTCTTAAATCAAAAATTAGGGTTTTCAAAAATAGAATTAGGGTTCCTAACTGATCATTAGGGTTTCCTAACTGCAGATTAGGTTTCTAATCTAACATTGAGCTTTACTAAGGTTATACCTTATCTGATCAACAATTGATCATCAATCCCATACTGCACAAACACAAATCGTAAATACAATTATAATAACTGTATTAATTAATCAAAGCCTTATCTGTTATTAGGGTTAGGATTTTCATCAGCTGTTCAACATAACTTCATGCATATTTTTTAGTCAATAATCAATTTGGCTATCTTGCTACGCTCATATCATATATGCTCAACATAATAATGCTAATTAACATTGATATTAATAATAAAAAAATTATTCATAAAAATATAATTATTTAAAATTTATGGTCCTGTAAGAAATACATATATGCCATATGTAGTCTTATGAGAACTTGAGTTTAAATTCTATTTAATTCTAATTCACATCGAGATATAGTGAATTACTTATCTAGGGTGTTTTGTCCAAATTTAATCTTCATTGGATTTAGATAGATTTATTTATAAGATCATCGAGAGGTGCTTATAGATATTAATGAGTTCTTGATTAAGAGTCTGATATAATTAGCATAATTTAACAGGAAGTGATAAAATTGAAGCAATCATCAAGGGAAATTGTAATCTTAAGTCTTTTAATTTGAATCCAACTTCTTGATAGTTAATGAATAGTTAATTTAGTTTCATTTAGTTTTAAAATACAACAATTTGAGATATCTATTTAATAAAATTAATTTAATACAAAATTAGTAATTAATAGTTATTTAAACACAATCCTTGTGGGACGATAACTTGCTTGCCATTATATTGTTATTCGATCATATATACTTGCGTGTATTTGCTAGTGCATAAATTAGACAAACAACATGTCATAGCCAAAATGTAAAACCCCAACTTTTTGAATAAAGATGAATTTTCTATAAATATGAATTTTGAATATTATGGAGTGAAATTGATATAATAGTTGTGAGTAATATTTATAAATTTTGCAAAGTACGCAAGTTGTTATATAATATTCGATTGGTCGGGGAATATTCATTTTAACAGGGAATATTCGTACAACGACACAATCATTGGTGGACCCCACAACAGAATTATTGTCGGATTGAGAAAACGACAAAAATATTTTATGAAAATAACGGCGAAAGTTTTACCGTTAATTGTTGAAACACCCGGTGTTAAAAGTACAGTAATACGCGTGGTTGCATAGTAGCACACGGTATTGATTATTGATGCTTACGTGATAAGTCACTCAGTTTTGTTGGTATTATTAATGTAATAATACAGAAAATCTTTTTATATAAAACAGAATACTTTTATAAAGTTATTCTATAAATAGAATATATTATATTTTATTATGCATAATATTTGCATAGTACCTGCATAGTGTTTGCATAGTAAAATCTTTTATAAAGTTATTCGTTATATTAGATTATAAATAGAATATATTATATTTTATTTAAAAGATTTTGCTTTAAATATGGACCGTCAGATTAAAGTAAATCAATCTGGACCGTTCATAGATTAGTTACTATGCATTCTATTTTCCTATAAATAGAAGCTCATTCCTTCATTATTTTCTTACGAATTCACTAAACTCTAGAGAGAGAAACTATAGAGAGAGACTATAGAGAGATAGAAGAAAAGTATTCTGCTGCTTAACTACTTTTATATTCAGTTTCTTTTACGGTAAGAGGTGTTATTCTTTCTTATTCATGAAGAGAACTGTTGTTATTCTATTTCTTATTATTCTGTTGGAATAACCTGTATACGGGGTCTACCCTATATTTGGTGACATTCTTCAATTATTTTGTTGGAACATCTTGTCTGTGTGTTTTACAACGGACCTGGTTATGTCTTTATTATTATTCCGTTGGAACATCATGTCTGTGTGTTTTACACCGGACCTGGTTCCGTCTTATTATTATTCTGTTGGAACATCCTGTCTGTATGTTTTACACCGGACCTGGTTCTGTCTTATTATTATTCTGTTGGAACATCTTGTCGGTGCAAATTTTGCCTGACCTGGTTCTGTTATTATTATTCTGTTGGAATAACATGTCTATGCGAAGTACCACATGCATGGTGATTTCTTTTGTTATTCCATTCTTTATTATACTCAGTTTGTTAAAGTTTTGACTTCTATACTCCATGAAATTAGTAGAATATCCTTGATATTTGCGTTTCATCCAGTATCTTTTCGTGAAAATATTCTTCTGAGCATTCTTGAATTTTACTCTACAAAGCAGTATCATGTTGACAATTTGGACGTTATTGGTTCCTGGACAAATTAATTCTTGAAATTGTTTAATTGAATTCTTATATCATTGTCATCATCCTCATGTTTATATTATTATAAAAGTCATCTGTAGCCTGTAGTGCATAGATGGACTTGGTATGATTATGACCAGGGATTATTCGGTATAATCATGACCGTAATGTTATAAATGATGTGGTAAAAGTTATCATTAGCCCGTAGTGCATTGATGGATAGTTGTTGGCATGATCATGACCATTAATGAATACACAAATATTCTTGGCCCGTAGTGTATGGATAGTTGTGGTCGTGATACTAAAGAACATCATTGGCCGTAGTGCAGGGGTGATTCGATGATGTGAAATATTTATTAAGCTGAGTCTCAGCGATAACAGTGATGAAAAACCTTTTTAATCATAAAAGATAGTAGATTTTATTTTCTACTTGACTCTTTTAATGGATTGCTTGTTCCGCTGTAGTTAAACTTGATGTCTATTATATTTTATCAGTTTAACATTATTGGAGACTAATGATAATTTATTCTGCATTATCTTAGTCATAATATTTCTTACTGGGCTAGTTGAGCTCACCCTTTCTTTCACTGTTCTCTTTAGGAAATGAGAACATAGCAGGGACTAGTCGGAGAACAGAGTGACGGTTAAGAGGATAGCATTAGTAGTCCTCACTATTCTGTGAAATAGTGTGTTAATAATTGTAATAAGGACTCCTTTTGAGTTTGTATAATCTCTAGTAGACAATAATTGTATTCAAACTCACAGTTATATTTTGTCTTATTGTACACGACAGTTGTATTAGTAAGTTGTATTTGAATTTTGTACCATGTATCTGACGACCCAAGATAGGTGATGTATACCTAATTTTGGGGGCGTCACACGAAAGTTGACACACCTTCTCTAAAGTCAACAATCAGATATCTACAAGTATCTAAGTATTAATGGAGCAACGGTAACTTCCAAACGAGAATATCTCAAGAAAGATCTATAAATGGCGAGCAAATTCAAATAAACCGCACAAGATCGAACCATCAAAAAGTCAATCTGCTGCCATTTCAAAAAGCTCACACTCTACGATCTTGAAGATCTTGTTCTGCTACTAAGTCATTCAGTGTTGAACTTTAAGTAACTTAGCAACATCTCAAACATATTATTCTTTTTGTGATTATCAGGTCTTAGCGACATTTTGTAACCAATTCTAAGTGACATGAAGGGTTTTGTGTGAACCAGTCTTAATGACTTGAAGAAATATCTATAATTCTGTCATTGTAACTGTTATTCGTGAACAGATCTTAGTGATCACCCATCATAAGTGAATTATTCCTTCTCAAGGAGTGGAAGAATGAACTTTACTTTCAGTATTTACTTTTCTGTTACATTATTTTAAGCGCTCTACAATTTAGTCTGTGACTTCGTTCCACATTTGATTGTTAAATTTAGAGCAGTAATTTTTCTATAATTATTGAATTTTTTTCTAAATTATCATTTCGTTCTGCAAAATCATCTAATTAACTTATTTAATTATAAATTAATAATCTCTCTTTAAAAATTAATTTTTTTAAAGAATCTATTCCACTCTCCCCTTGATCTGAATAACAAGTGTAAACGTTTATAACTTAACATACTCTTGCCAATTACGTTGTTGCACGCCCGCACGTTTAATTTAATTTTTCAAGACAAGTCTAACTGCTTAGATGTCATTGTATTAAACTTTTTGTCGCTCAAGGCGGGAATCGAAGTAGATTGTACGTTATTTTGGCATTGCTAGTTAGATAGTCAAATATGTCCAATGACGTATCCTCTTTGATGTATTGCCTATTGACTTTTTTATCAATCAAATAATTATGAGTCCTTTTAGAGGGATATTTTTTAGTGACTTTTTTTTTGGTTTTTTATTTTGTAGTATTTTTTTAAAAATGTATAGTATTTATTTCAACTAAATCTTTTATAAAAAACAGTGTTTTAAGTGTAATTTGGATACATACAAGAAACAAGGTATGTACAGTCTGTACATACCCTGTTTCTTGTATGTATCCAAATTACACATAAAACACTGTTTTCCGTAAAAATTTCAGTTGAAACAAATACTATATATTTTTTTAGAGATACTACGAAAAAAAAATCACTAGAATGTCACTAAAACAATGTCCCCTAGACTTATTGAACAATTATTTGTTTGAAAAAATTAAAAAATAATAAAAGGAGGAGGAGGAGGTGAGTCAGGTGACAAATTATCTACTCATTAGACAATAGGTGAATATTTTAAGTCATTTAATTTTGCCCAAATAAGACATATAACTTAGCTACCAACAAAAGTGGCAAATGACATGGATAGTGCAATATACAGTGAAACCAAGGATAACTGGTCACTAATATTACACTTTGCCTTTATGAAAAAATATATAATAATTATTTAAATATTTTCTTTCGGAAGTGGAGCATTGTTATTATCATGAACATCTATCTACTAATAATAATGATAAATATTATTTGTTCAATAGATAATATCAATATGAAATTTTATTAATGTAAATAAATGTGTAATGGTGTTCAAAATAAAGTTCATAACTATCACAAAAATAAAGAATGGAAAATTAAATATGCATGGGATATTTGTGTCATGGTATTTTAATTTTATTGTGCTAGAAAAGTAAACATGAAAATTAGTGTTCCTCTTAGTGGAGAATAATTGATTAAATGCAATATAAGATTAAATTTGATATTTTAAATTTAATATGAGATATTTTTTAAATTCAAAATTGATTTAAATTCATTCAACTTGTTTGCATACAAAATCTTGGATTAAAGTAGTTTCTTCTAAGCAACTATAATTTATATATTGTCAAATTTAAATAAATTTTAAATTTATAATAGTACTTTCCTCTAAATTAATTGTTTTCATAAAGTGATGTATGCTTTATTGCTTTTTGTTCAAGTTAAATTTATAATAGTACTTTCACCGGAGATGAGATCCTTTGTCCCTAATTTTGTCCCTAATTTACATGTCCCTTGTGACTCCTGACTTCAATTTTGACACTTAATCTCTTATTTAATACTAATTAATTTTAAAATTAAATAAAAAGACATGTATCAAAATTAAAGTGGGAGGACACAAGGGTACAGAAAAAATGAGGACAGAGAATCTGCTCTCCTTTCACTGAGATTGGGACGAAACTATGTTAGGACAGGAGGGGGCCTACCCCTTAATTCTGACGGAATTTTCGCTCGACAAAATTATTATCGATAGAATAGTCCGTCAAAACTAATCTATTTTCGACTGAATACATGATTCCGTTGAACTTACTTCTGTCGGAATTAAGACTTTTTCTTGTAGTGCCCCCCCCCCTCCCCTCCCCTCCCCCAAGGTTTAAAAATTTTATAAGGCATATTTGTGCATTTATTAGGTATTTTATTGCAAATTAATTTTATTTTTAAATTCATTATAATCGTAGGTATGTCTAATTGGAAGTCTAATTGGAACATAATATTATATATGTGTTATTCCAATTGAACGATACATTTGCAGTCAGGCAACCAACTAAAACCCTTGTTTAATTTTTTTTATTCTTTGTTTATTTTATGAAACTTGATATTTTAATTTTTAAAAGTTTAATGAGTGGTCATAATATTGTATATATGTTAATTCTAATTGCATATTCAATTTGTTTTCCGGTAACCAACTAAAACCCTTACTTATTTGATTGCAAATTTATGAAAATTTTATTATTAAAAAGTTCAATGATTGGTTTAATAATATTGATTAACTCATTCTTGTAGTGTCGTTAATTGAATTTTTTTTATTTTAGAGTCATGGGAAAATCACATACTATTGATTCTTTTTTTAAAAGAAAACAATCAAATCATGTTGACATATCTGTGCTTACCCCTAAGCCTAATGTTCAAATATCTCTGTCTACCCCTGGACAAGAACAACGTTCTCTAAAATCACCAAGAATTGAAGGTAAAAAATGAGATATTATTTATTTGGAGTGTGATCCTGAAAAATTTATCGAAATATGGAAATGGCGTGGCGATCTACTTGATGAAGTTCGACGAGCTTACATCGATTACGGTCCATATTAATGTATTCTTTTTGAGTACCTTTTTTTCTAAATATATATTATATTTTTAAAAAAATTCTTCCCCCAAGATCAAATCCTGCTTTCTTTGATTGCATTACTACAAATACTGCGACGGATCAACAAACACCACTACAAAGTACCTAATAGACAACACTTAATAGACAACGTTTTTTATAAAAATGTTGTGGTTTTTTTTTTACAACGTTTTTAAAAAAAATGTTGTAGATATATATACAAAAACGTTATCTATTTAAAGGGTATTTTTTTTATTTTAATTAGATAACGTTTTTTGTACAAAACGTTATCTATGAAGAAAAACACGGAGCATGATCAATTGAACTTAAAATTAAAACATTACGTCTTTTTCTCTCTCCAAGGGCTCGGTGTAGAGGTCAGTGCAGAGAGAGCTTCGATCGGTTTCTTCGAAGTTGATATTACGACCCATTGATATGTATCACTCAAATTTCTCGTCAAAGATCACAATCATTTCTTTGTTGCCTCTGAAACCATTCACGCCGCTGGTATCGCCGTCTTGATTTACAAGCTCACCACCCAAAAAACTTGTTCTAGTATCGCTATCTATCTAAACCCCCACTTTTACTTTCGCAGTTTATTCTTATCTATGCCATCGATCGTTCTATTATTTTAAGATTTAATTTTATACGGTATTAAGAATTGATTTTAGATTTTTATCTTCTTTTCCACTCAGTTCTGAATCAAACCTGTGCATGGGACATACATATTAGACAAGTCTGCTGGTCTGTTGGTCCACTTGCTTCTTGTTTAAGTTTCTTCTATAAGAATTCTTCTTGGTTGCATTGGCTAGTATCTTATGCGGTTTTTGGTTGGAGTTTATGAGTACGAAACTTAGTCTCTATAAATAATCCAAAATTTATGAAAAGAACGAAAGTACTTTATTCATGGTTTGAACCTACGCAGTTGAATATTAGCATAAGCTTAGTAATTCCTTTTTACTGTAGGGAGAGTCTAATGATATCTAATTCTTCAGTATACAGTGAAGAACTTGCAGTTTGCAATGACAGTTGAACCAGACAATGCAAGAATAGCTCAAAAGCTTTCATAAACGGGAATCACATATTTTCTCAGCAAGGACTGAGGCAACAACAGCAACAATTGTTGCAGTCTATGCCACCAGTGCAGCGAGCCCATTTGTAGCAGCAACAATAGCTGTAGTTGAGACAACGACTTCAACAAGAAGGTGTGCAGTCTGCATGTGGGGTGAAGCGTCCCAATGGTAGTTGTTGATTATTGTGGAAAGCTTTTACGTGTCTTGTTACAGTCATATAGTTTTGGTTTATTTTGTCGTTTATTTTGTGGATTGAAAAGTGAATTTGAGATGTATATATAAATAGTTTGGTATATATTTTGTGGATGTAGTAATTTGAAACTGTAAACGAATGGTATTATTGGGATGTATTTTGAATGGTTGATACATTTTGGCTATATATATGTCATTTAACATATTGCAGGTGCATTGATAATATAGGTGAACGACATCTTTTTTTTTTATTCTACAACATTTAAAAAACGTTGTCTTATATACTAAACAACAACATTTTTAACCAAAAACGTTGTGGAATCATATCTTCTACAACGTTTTTAAGCATAAGCTAATTTTTTGAAACAAATCTACAACGTTTTTTTCCTAAAAACGTTGTGTATAGTGCTTAACTACAACGTTTTAAAAACGTTGTGTAAAGGTGTCAAATAGACAACACCCTTAACCACTACATTTTTCTGATAGAAACCACAACGTTTTTTTCGCGTTGTCTATTTACTGTTTTGTAATAGTGAAATTAAACCAAAAAAGAAATTAACTTAATCCTCATAAACAAATTAAATAAATTAACCATGCATTATTTTTTTAATTAAGTTGTACTAATTAGAATGATAATGTTCAGTAAAATTTAGTCATGATATATATGACGATCTCCATTCCTTCGAGTACGTATATGGTCTCCATTGTGGTTGCTAATTAAGCTTTGAGCTAACCACTTGCATATAACATCATCCTTATGGTGGATATATAAATGATCATATCAAACTATATATATATATAGGAAAAATGTATGTACACAGCTGTGTATTACACAGTAGGCTATGACTACAGTTTTTTGGGCTATAGCGACGGTTTCATCCGTCGCCATAGCTATTCTGGGCTATGGCGACAGTTTACCGTCGTTATAGCCCAAAAAATCTGTCGTCATAGATCTACTGTGTAATACACAGCTGTGTATATACATATAGCCCATATATATATATATATATATATATATATATATATATATATATATATATATATATATATATATATATAGGCCGCTTTTTATGCGGGTGGTCCGCATGCGGATCACCTTTAGTGACGGACAAAATCGTCGCTAAACCCGTTGTCATAGGGTCTAAACTGGGCTATAGCGACGGTTCTGAGCTATGACAACGGTTTAAACCTATGGCGACGAGTTTAGCGACAGTTTTGTATGTCGCTAAATGTGGTCCGCATGCGGACCACCCGCATAGGAAGATATATATATATATATATATATATATATATATATATATATATATATATATATATATATATATATATATATATATATACGGTCCGGATCAAGTACATACCCCTTAACTTACTCACCAGTGCTTACCCCCCCTTTTAGGCTACGGTTTCGGTCATACAACCGTCGTCTATACTTTTAGCGACGGACAAACATATAGCGTCGCTAAAAGTATAGACGACGGTTGTATGATCGAAATCGTCGCCTAAAGGGAGGTAAACACGGGTGAGTAAGATAAGGGGTATGCACTTGATCCTTGCTATATATATATATATATATATATATATATATATATATATATATATATATATATATATATATATATATATATATATGTGTGTGTGTGGCAAAAAGCACCTTTTGGCCACTGTGGTTATAGTGATTTAACGAATTAGCCACTGTGTTTTTAAAATATTCAATCAACCCACTAAACTTTTTAAAAATGTTCAATAAGCCCATTTCGTCTAATTTTTCAGACGGACGTTAGAAAATATCATACGTGGCATTGAAAAAAAATACAAAAATTTTTATTTTCTGATGTGGCAGCATAAAAAAAAATAAAATAAAAATTTCTCTGTCGGTGCCAATGGATCTAGTACTATTCTCCCTCTATATCTTTCTCTGTATGTATATGTATGGATCTTGGGCGTTATAGGGAATGGGTTTGCAGTCGGAGGATTCTTGATTTGCCGTCGGATATCATGGCGGATAGGTTTGTTCAGCTTTCAGGTTTAGGGGTTTTTGCTCGTTTTAATTTAGAGAGAGTGGAGCTAACAAATGGATTTGGGGAAAAAGAAGAAATTGTAGAGAATTAGGGAAAAAAAAGAGGACATAATCAGTAGCTTGCCCAATGAATTGATTCATATCATCCTCTCTCGCATCAAAATCAAAGAAGCAGTTCAGACCTACGTATTAGCAAGAAGATGGAATCGGATCTGGACTACTCTTCCTTATCTCAACTTCGGCGCCAATCATCGTATGAAATTTGTGGAGGAATTTCTCTCGAAACGGAATCACTCAGCTGAAGTATCTACAATCTGGTTAAATATATGGCGTTTCAAGCCAGATTTCATAGAAAGTGTTGTAAACTAGCACTGATTATTTTCCGGCAAAGCCTCTTTGTTCGCCATTGATACAGAGGACTGGGGGAATTGGGGTTTATGTAAATTAAAATTAATGATTGTATAATTAATTTTAATTTTTATGTCATTTGTTTAACTAATTTTTGCTAATTGTATCAAATTTTCTATTTTATGTTAATTAGGAACTTACTTTTTTATATCATTAAAATATATATTAGTATTAATTATTAAAATAAAAATAATTATTAAAAGAAAGGAAAAGAGATAAGGAAAAGAATACAAATAAAGAAAATGAATTAAACTATTTATTTTAATGTTATCATTATTTTAATTATTTTTTGTCACGTAATTAATAATTTTTAATTTTTAATTTTTGTAAAAAATTAATATAATATTGTACTAGATCTCATTGATATAATTTTTTTGATAAAGAGGATTAAATGAGATGAATAAAATTAATTATTATTATTTTAATAAATATTATAAATATTTAGGTAAAGAAAAAGAAAGAAAAATTCATTATTTCTTTATGTTTATAAATATTAATTTATTTATGTTTGTAATTTGCCTTATTACTTTTTTGTCTAAAAAATTCAAAAATAAATTTGGTCTTATACAATTAAATATAAAGTCAACATGCATTGTATATGCCACATAATCAATAGTGTTATTTTATTTTATTTTATTTTTGTATGCTGCCACATCAAAAATAAAAAGTTTTTGTTTTTTTTTTCAATGCCACGTATGATATTTTCTAACGTCCGTCTGAAAAATTAGACGGAATGGGCTTATTAAACATTTTTAAAAAGTTCAGTGGGCAAAATGAATATTTTAAAAATACAGTGGCTAATTCGTTAAATCACTATAACCACAGTGGCCAAAAGGTGCTTTTTGCCATATATAGCCATATATATATATATATATATATATATATATATATATATATATATATATATATATATATGGGTCTCCATTCACAGCAACCGGTTGTTGGGGAGCAACCCCTTTTTGGCCAGCCGGTACAGCTTGTTACGGCTTATAAAAAAAAAAAAAAATCTAAAGTCGGTACAAGCTGTACCGGCTGGCCAAAAAGGGGTTGCTCCCAACAACCGGTTGCTGTGAATGGAACCCCTATATATATATATATATATATATATATATATATATGGGCTATATGTATACACACAGCTGTGTATTACACAGTAAGCCTAGGACCACAGATTTTTTGGGTTATAGCGACAGTAAACTGTCGTCATAGCCCAGAATAGCTATGACGACGGGTGAAACCGTCGCTATAGCCTAAAAAATCGTCGCAATAGCCTACTGTGTAATACACAGCTGTGTACACACATTTTTTCCTATATATATATATATGGCAATGATTAATAGCATGTATTTGTTATGAATCAAAAATTATTAGTATGAGATTAATTTTTAGGGGACAACATCCGCTAGAATTTCTAGCGGACAGAATTAAAAAAAATTAGATGAAAATGTCCCCATTCTTTTAGCCCAAGTAGACAACCTGTTTAAAACGTCCGCTAGAATTAAACAAGTTTCAAAACAAATTAAAGCAAAACAAAACAATACTAAACAAGTTTGAAGCAACACGGAAGCAAATTAAAGTTTCAAGCTAAACAAGTTGTTTCTTGAAGCAACACGGAATCAAGAACTGCACATTAGAAAACCATTTGTACAAAGTTAATTAGTCTGAAGTTCTAGAAATTTGAGGTTATATATGAACAATGAATAGTATTGATCATGCTATCGTGGAAACAATGTTAACTCACGGCTGATCACTGCCAAGCAATTTAAGGAGTTGAGACCCCGGAGTTTTTGGGAAAGCCAGAGCCACTTAAAGCAGAAGATTGAATTAAGCATGTCACCAAAATATTTGATGTCTTGGGATGCACAGAGGAGCAAAAGGATCCCTTCGCCAACTTTATGTTGCGTGGAGAGGCATATTACTTGTTCGGGAGCGTTTTACCAACCTCTATATGGGCTAAAGGCCTGACATCAGAAGTGATTTATGAGACCCCTGGGCCGAAGCCCTGGAGAGGTTGGAGGTGTTCGGGTCGGTATTTGAGCCATCTTGGGCCGAAGCCGAACAAGTCTTGTGGTGTTCGGGGTCGGGTCTTTGAGTCCTTTGGGCCGAAGCCCAGACCAGGTTATAGGACCGGTTGGGCCTGCACAGTGGGCTCTCATGCGTGCAGGGTTCGCGTTCCTAATCAGAATTAATTAAGGTAACTCCAAAGGTAGTGGGAGGATTGGATTTTACTTGCACCTTTTAAGGAGATTGTGTTGGACCCAAGTTATGGTAATTACCATACGCTAGGAGTCCTAATCCGACTGGGAGAAGGATTTCAAGGTGGTGAGTACTATAAATACAAGGCCAAGGTTATCATGATGAGGTAATACCTACTTTTGAGCACTAAACACTTAGCCTCCATTGTTTACCCTTGTAACGGCCTGTACTCATTCTCACACCGGAGCTATCCCCCGGCGGCACAAGCCGTCAAGCTTCTGTATGATCTATTACTGTGCAGGTTCTAGCGCGTGGATTCTATGATTGGACGCGCCGGCGAAACTTGGCGTTAACATTGGCGCTAGAAGGAGGGCAGTGCTTAAACAATCACAATCAGATTCTTTTCCGGCGAGAAATGATGGCGAGTGTGGAATATGCAGTTTCCGACCGGGAAAAGGCCAAGTCGCACCAGACCACTCAGGTGAGAGGGTCGGTGAAGGACAGACTGGGTTCCAGAATCCAGGACGATCAGAGGGAGCCGGCTGGTTCCCCCCGGAGGCGGCTCTTTCATGAAAGGCAACGTACCCCCAACCAGGCTAGTCGAATGGATGAAGCTAACCCACGAGCGTTGGAGATGCATGAAAAGAGTCGTACACAAGGTAGTCGAGATCAGAGAGAATTCATCCTGCGGAAAAAGATACAGCAAAACAAAGACGCCATGATAGCCCTACGTCTTCAACAGGAGGAGCTCGAATTACAGATGGCTAACATGGTCGGGGAACAGGAGGCATCCTCCAAGAGGCGTAGGCACTATAGCTGGTCTCGATCTCCCCGAAGGCGAGAGGCTGATAGGGAGAGGAGCAGATACCGGAGTCGTTCGAGGGACGACCGAAGCCGGAGGAGGAACCGTTCAGCAGGCCGCCAATCAGAACACCCAGGCAAGTCTGGAAGGAGGAGGGGAGACGAGATTCCCGAACGTGAGAGGGACAGACCCCGGTCGTCCCCTCATGAAGGAGAGTCCGACCCCCTCGCCCAAAGGGTAGCTGAGTTGGAAAAGCTTCTATTGGCCAAAGACCCAACAGGGGAGCCCTCGGCATGTATAGGTTCACCCTTTTCTGTGGAAATTAATCGGGAGACAGCCGACCCCAAAAGGAAAATGTCCCCAATGGAGACCTACGACGGGCTGGGAGATCCTTATGACCATTCTGATGGGTATGATAGGTTGATGACGTACTATGACCATTCTGATGCGGCCAAGTGCCACATGTTCGCCACCACCCTGAAGAAGAGTGCCCGGGAATGGATGGGAACCCTGGCGTCAGGGTCAATAAGCTCGTGGAAGGACCTTCGGGAAAAGTTTCATGCGCGATTTGGGAGTAATAAGAGACGGGGAAAGATCACAACATCCCTCATGCAGGTTAGGCAGAGGTTAGATGAGAGCCTGGGCCAGTACGTTAAAAGGTTCCGAGAGGCTGTGGGGTCGGTGGCAGAGTTGAACTCCCCACAAGCCTTGGGGTTCTTCACAACCGGTTTAGACATCGGAAAATCAAAGAAGCTGATGAAGGACCTGGTGATCAACCCTCCGGCCGATTTAACAGAAGCGTTCCACAGGGCCGAGGGTCACATAGCAATTGAGAAAGCGATGGGGAATTTCAAACCACAGTCCCACTCACATGACAAGTTCAGAGATCGGGACAAACAGAGTTATCAGAAGGCAGATACCCAGGGCAGGTCGGACAGTTACAGTAAAAAGAACTATAACGGAGGGGGGTCGGGCAATGGAAGGCCACCTTTCCCAAACAAAAACATCAACAAAGTGTACACTGCACTCACTACGGATCGTGCCAAGATACTGGAAGAGATACGGAACAAGCCCTTTTTCGAACCATGCCAAACGGTCACCAAGCCGGGGAAAAGGGGTCGGAACAAATATTCTACGTACCACCAGAGTCGAGGTCACACGACAGAAGATTGCAATAACTTGAAAGACTTGATAGAAAAGAATGTAAAGAATGGGCAGTTGGTGCAGTACGTAGTCGGCAGAGAAGGATCGGAAGCTCCCCGAGAGGACATCAGAGAACCTTCCTGAGAAGCACAGCCACAACCGAACCCACAAGCTCGAGAAGTTATCGATGTGATATCGGGCGGGTCGGTAGGGCGTGTAACCGGTAAGAAGAGGAGTTGGCATCTCGAAGCCGTACAGTCACTAGCCGGCTCCTCGCCCAGGAAAGACAGGCCATACTCAGGCACGACCATCTCCTTCTCAGACGACAACTACCCTATTGATCACATTGAACCACACGACGGGGCACTGGTTATAACAGCTCAGGTCGGGCCGGTTGACATGAAACGAATGATGATCGATAACGGGTCCTCAGTCGAAATACTCTACATACATGCCTACCAGAGGATGGAGTTGGGAAGAAAGAGGATGGAATTGGGAGGAGAAGGCCCATTATACGGTTTCAGTGGCGATTCGGTTCATGTGTCATGCATGATAGAGCTGCCAGTTCGATTCGGTACGGTTCCTCAGCAGACAGAAATTATGGTAAAATATTTTGTGGTACAAGTGGATTCGGCTTACAACGCCATCTTGGGGAGGCCTACTCTAGCAGCACTGCATGCAGTAACGTCTATACCCCACTTCAAAATAAAGTTTCCAACACCGAACGGGATAGGAGAGGTAAAAGGAGATCTCGATATTGCCCGAAGGTGTTATTGGAATACTTTAATATCTTCAGGAGTCGGGGTCAGTAAACAGAAACAGACATTGACCATCGAGTTAGAGCCGTTCACCGAGGGAAGTACTGAACCCATGGCTCTACCGGCAGAAGAAACAGAGGATGTCGAGTTAATGCCAGGGAATCCATACAAACTGATCAAGATTGGGGCAGGATTAACTGAATAGCTGCGAACGGGTCTAGTGGAATTGCTTAGGGTATACGCTGACATCTTTGCTTGGGAACCCAGCGACATGCCCGGGGTAAGCAAATCTGTAGCACTACATAGGCTTCGTACCGACCCGAAGAAGAAGCTAATGATACAGAAAAGAAGGATCTTTTCCCCGGAAAGACAGAGGATTATAGACGAAGAGGTTGCTAAACTGTTAGAGGCAAGGTTCATCTTCGAGATCGATTATCCCAAATGGCTGGCAAATGTGGTACTGGTTCAGAAGCAAAATGGGAAGTGGAGGATGTGCATCGACTACACGGACTTGAACAAGGCGTGCCCTAAGGACTTTTACCCCTTACGCAACATAGACTAGCTGATTGATGCCACTTCAGGGTACGGAATGCTAAGTTTCATGGACGCTTTCTCGGGATATCACCAAATCTCGATGCATAAGGAGGATATCCCGAAGACTAGTTTCATCACTCATCGGGCTATATACGCGTATAGGAAGATGACCTTCGGACTACTGAACGCAGGGGCAACTTACCAACGGATGATGAACTTCGTGTTCAGGAAACAGATGGGGCGTAGTATGGAAGTATATATGGACGACATGATCGTCAAGAGCATGTCAGTCCAGGATCATCTGAAGGATTTAGCGGACTGCTTCGAAACAATAAGGCAACACAATCTGAGATTGAACCAGACCAAATGTACCTTCGGATTGGGTTCAGGAAAATTTCTGGGATATCTGGTCAGTAAAAGGGGAATCGAAGCTAATCCAGAAAAAATCTCGACGATCTTAGACATGAAATCTCCGAAGACATACAAAGATGTCCAGAGGTTGACGGGCCAAATCGCAGCCCTTCGGAGATTCATGTCAAGGTCAGCTGAAAGATGCCTACCCTTCTTTGACACCCTCAAAGGACCGAAAAATGACAAAATTTTTATGTGGACTTCGGAATACGAAGACGCGTTCTAAGAGATCAAAAGGTATTTGGGTTCAGCACCGTTATTGATGAAACCGGTTCCCTCTGAACCTTTATACTTATACTTAGCTGCCAGCCCGATGGCAGTAGGGGCAGCACTGGTAAGGGCTAAGAAAGGCGAGCAGTTTCCTGTGTACTACGTCAGCCACGTTCTCAGGGACGCAGAGACGAGATATCCGAACCTGGAAAAGTTTGCCTACGACCTCATCATTGCTAGCAGGAAACTCAGGCACTATTTCCAGAGTCGGTTGATAGTGGTCTATACCAATCAGCCTTTGAAGAAGATCCTGCACAAACCCGAGGTGTCAGGTCGGCTGGCGGCATGGGCGATGGAGTTAACACAGTTTGCTATAGAGTATCACCCCCGATCGGCAATCAAAGGGCAGGCTTTGGCAGATTTTGTGGTAGAATGCGCTCCTTCACCGACCCGGAGATGAATATAGTGGCCGAAACACAACCGGATCAGACCTCGTGGACTTTATACGTGGATGGGTCGTCAACTTCAGATGTCAGCGGAGCAGGGGTCATTCTGACGAGTCCAGAAGGGTTCAAAGTCTAACAAGCTATTCAGTTCGGCTTCAAGGCCACGAACAACGAAGCAGAGTATGAGGCCATCTTAGCAGGGATACGATTGGCCCGAAGACTAGAGGTACAGAGGTTGATCATCTACAGTGACTCACAGCTGGTGGTCAAGCAGTTATTGGGTGAGTACGAAGCTCGGGGGGCAAGGATGACCAAATATCTGGCCGAGTTAAAAGATAAGCTCACATACTTCGCATCGCACAGTTGTTTGGGCGTGGATCGATCAGACAATACCATAGCAGATGCCCTGGCACGATTGGCAACTACCGAAGCAAGCTCTTTCGATGGATCAGTGTACTTAGAGGTTTTGGAAAAACCCAGTATCCCGAAGACAGAAATCCTAGCTTTGGACCGACTCAATTGCTGGCTCACTCCTTATATCTCATATTTGGCCGATGGGACCTTCCCTTCGTACCGAATCCTATCCAGGCAAGTCAAACATCGAAGCTCAAACTTCGTCCTCATAGATGGAGACCTATACCGAAGGGCCTTTAGCTCTCCACTGCACAAATGCTTGACTCCTTCAGAGGCAGACTACACACTTCAGGAGGTGCATGAGGGGATCTGTGGGGATCACATGGGAGCAAAATCACTGGCACATAAAATCTTGAGGCAGGGGTATTACTGGCCGACTATCTACACTGAAGCAAAGGAATTTGTCAGGAGGAGCCCCAAGTGCCAGCTGAACAGCAACATCCCACATCAACCTCCAGAAGAGCTGTACTCGGTCCTATCTCAAATTCCCTTTGCTGTATGGGGAATTGACATCCTAGGCCCTCTACCAAAAGCTAAGGGACAGGTTAGCTTTGTGATTGTAGCCATTGATTATATGACGAATTGGGTCGAGGCCAAACCACTGCAAAAGATAACCGAGCAGGAGTGTTTGAAGTTTGTTAAAGAATAAATAGTCTACCGGTTCGGTATCCCGACTGAAATAGTCTCAGACAATGGCAGACAATTCGTGTGGTCGAAATTTGAGGGCTTTCTAAAGGAGTTAGGGATCCAACACCGAAAGACTTTGGTCGCCCATCCTTAGTCAAATAGACAAGTGGAAGTAACCAATCGAACCCTGCTCAATGGGATAAAGCGTAGATTGGATGAATTAAAGGGTCGGTGGCCCGAAGAACTGCTATCTGTTTTATGGGCGTACCGAACTACGCCAAGAACTACAACTGGGGACTCTCCATTCAGACTAACATTTGGGACCGATGCTCTCATTCCTGTAGAAATCGGATCCCCCACCCTTCGAGTCAGCCAATACAAAGAGTTATACAATGATGAAGGCTTGAGAACAAATCTCGATCTGCTAGATGAAGTTAGGGATTCTGCTATAATAAGGTTAGCGGTTTACCAGCAACGGACAGCCAGACACTACAATCAGAAGGTGAAGCCCAGAAGGTTTGCAGTGGGAGATCTAGTCCTCCGGGAGTCAGAGGCTTCAACCCCCGAGAACACCGGCAAGTTAATGCCTAACTGGGAGGGGCCGTACGAAGTAGTAGGAGTGCCGAAGCCAGGAACATGCCGGCTCCGAGCAATGGACGGTTCGGAGGTAAAGAATACATGGCATGCTAGAAGACTTAGAAAATTTTACCAGTAATAGTTATGGTATTCTTACCTTTATCTATGTAACCGATTCCATTTAAATGATATAAATGAAAGTTCCTATTTCTGTCAATGTCTGACTTCATCTATATTCATGTATTTCATTACTACTCGAACAGACACGCCTCGGGCACCATCCGGTCAAGAGGTTCGGAAAGACACCACTGATCGAGATAAGTCCCGAGTATAACTGACCGAGAGTTTATTACATTCTTAAATTACATATTTCGGGTACTATCCGATCAAGAGGTTCGGAAAGAAACCACTGATCGAGACAAGTCCCGGGTATAACTGTTGGATCCTTCGAGATCAGATAAACTCTAAGGACAATCTGATCAGAAGGTTCGGGTAGATACAACCGATCGAGATTAGTCATGAGTAAAACTAACAGCAAAACATTCATGGGAAAAGTATATCTCATTTATACTTTAGAAAAAATTTTACAAACCCAATCGCCTACGATTCGGGCAAAGTATAAAAAAAAGGAAATATCTACTCTGAAGGGGGATCGTCTTCGGCTCCAAACTCGTCATCAGAAGAGTCATGGATGGAGATATCGAGCCCAACAGCCATCAGCTTTGCCTTAGCCTTCTCCCGATAAGTCTCATACCCTTCCCCAAATTGGGCTAGGACCTTATCATTCAGGGCTTCAGGTTCTTCGTATTCGGCGATGGCCTGCTGTCGGGTCTCGATGACCTTCTCAGGAAATGCGTTGACGGTAGCAGTCAATGTGTTGTTCTCCTTGATCAAAAACATCATCTTGCTGTTCATCTCGGAGTATTTGTCCGTAATACTGTCAATAGCATTCTCCTGATCCTTGACCTTCTGAAGCAGATGATCTTTCTCGGCCAGAAGAGTGTTCTGCTAATGCTCCAGCTTTTCGATCCGGTCTTCCACCTGAACAGCCCTGATTTGGGTCTCAACATGAGAATCCTGCTCCTTCTTCAGGTCCGACCGCAGACCCCAAACGTCAGCCTCAAGCAACTCTATTTCTGTCCCCAGCTGAACTTCTTTCTTTGTTGCTCAAGTGAGGGGAGGGATGGCTCGGGCTAGTATAGCGTTGGCCTGCAGTGAACACACACATCAGTACAAAAAGTAAAAGTTAAACTTAATAGCAGCAATCAGATTGGCAAAAGGAATTACCTGCGTCTGAGCTCGAATGTAGGCCACCAAGAACTGATCAGAAGAATACCCCTGAAACCTCTCGTCGTCACCTGGAAGTTTAAAGTGATCGAAGAGGGTAAAAAGGAAGACCTCTGATGGGCCCTTGGGCCAGCAAGTAGTCGGCGAAGCTTGGGAAGAGCTGGGCCCAGAAGAAGGGGTGGCGACATGATCTGGACCAGGGACCACCATATACCCCGTCGGGTGGTCGCCACCCTCCGACAACCGAGGTTTCTTGGATGGGGGTTCGAGAGGAACTTCTTCGGTGTCCTCCGAATCCTCAATTACCTCGGTCGGAGGAGGGGGCGGCAGTGGAGTCGGCTTCGGTTTGGAATGTGGAAGGGTTTTTGCAGGCGCTTTGATGGCCGGTTTGGAGGGCTTCTTGGACTTCTTCAATAAAGCCGCCTTTTCCGTGCGGCTCATCTTCAGCGCCCCCTTCTGAGTGGTCGGGGGCTCAGGCCCCGATGTGTACCCCAATGACAGCTCGTTGATCGGGACCATATCCTCCTCAGGAGCATCATCAGTCACTGCGGGTCGGATAAACCCGATTGTAATGGTGGTGGGGATAAAGGCATCGACGACGCCCTCGGGCTTGAAAATGGTCACTGCATGGAGACAAAGGGGTTAAGACATGAAATGCTTATTGAAAAAGGATATAAAATAAAGAAAAATAGTAGGTACTCACAGCCATGTTTGTACAACCAAGCTTCGTCCATTAGAAGCCCTAGATTCCACTGGGTCTTCTTCCATTGTGTATAAAACGTCTTGAAGGCATCGGCCCGACCCCTCGGGAATTTAGAAATCTTCGCCGCCTGGTCGGCGGGATGGGCCCAGGAGGGAAGGAGCTGAAGGTCAGATCCCTTGGCAAAAAACCACTGTTCATGCCACCCCTTGTTGCTTGAAGGGGTTTTGATCGGGACGGTACTATTGGGACGTCTGTTGAGCTGCCGAAGACCGGGCTCTTTTGAATTGCTAACGATGAACAAAGCAAAGAACAGATCAAGCCCGGGAGTGAGTCCCACCTCTTGGCAGATGGCTATGAATGAGACTAGGTGGATGTATGCGTTTGGCACGAGCTGCGCGAACCCGACTCCCACGAAGTTCAGGAAGGAAGAAATGAAGTCGTGAAGTGGGAACCGAACCCCGTACTTCAGAATATACAGCGGCACGGCCACCCACTCACCTTCGGGCCTCCAGAACATCTTCTCATCAGGACGAGGGATCCTCAGCTTGTATTCTTTAGGGATTTTAAAAAGGGTCCGGATATCGGAGATCTGGGAGGTGGTGATGGTAGAAGGAGTGTGGAGATGAGAAAACTCCTCTGAGGAGTGGTAAGCTTTTTGAACCCTATCCTCGATGTCTACCGGAGTTGGCAAGGCATTAGGAGTGGTGTCGGTAGGGGCATCCGACATTATGACCTCTAGGAGGTCGCCGGTGGTGACGGCGGAGGAAACGATGATAGGCTCAGTGGCCGGAACAGTGCTGGAATCGGCCATTTTAAAGGGAATGTGGTGAAAATGAGAGGTTTAGGAGAAGGAATGAGTAGAAATGGCACTCAATCGATAAATGAGTAGAGGAAAATGGGGAATACGGAGGAGCAATATTTCGCCGGAAATCGCCTTGCCGGAAAATTTGAACAAAGGGGATTTGAGAAAGAGGAGTCAGTAAAAGTGATAATGAAGGGAAAGTGGGGTTTTTATAGGGTATACGGCACGGAGTCCCAGGGCGGCTACTAAATGCTTAAGGTGGGTCCAGGCGTTAAAATGCATGCAACATTTCAAATATCTATAACAGACCGTTGAATTTCCAAGACAGCTCAACATTGGCTGTCGTGACCCTTCGATATCCTGACCTTCCAAGTCTCTAATTATAAAAATGTTATAATCAGAGACTGGGGGGCAATGTTCGGGAGCGTTTTACCAACCTCTATATGGGCTAAAGGCCTGACATCAGAAGGGCTTTATGAGACCCCTGGGCCGAAGCCCCTGGAGAGGTTGGAGGTGTTCGGGTCGGCATTTGAGCCATCTTGGGCCGAAGCCGAACAAGTCTTGTGGTGTTTGGGGTCGGGTCTTCGAGTCCTTTGGGATGAAGCCCAGACCAGGTTATAGGACCGGTTGGGCCTGCACAGTGGGCTCTCCTGCGTGCAGGGTTCGCGTTCCTAATCAGAATTAATTAAGGTAACTCCAAAGGTAGTGGGAGGATTGGATTCTACTTGCACCTTTTAAGGAGATTGTGTTGGACCCAAGTTATGGTAATTACCATACGCTAGGAGTCCTAATCCGACTGGGAGAAGGATTCCAAGGTGGTGAGTACTATTAATACAAGGCCAAGGTTATCATGATGAGGTAATACCTACTTTTGAGCACTAAACACTTAGCCTCCATTGTTTACCCTTGTAACGGCCTGTACTCATTCTCACACCGGAGCTATCCCCCGGCGGCACAAGCCGTCAAGCTTCTGTGTGATCTGTTACTGTGCAGGTTCTAGCGCGTGGATTCTGTGATTGGACGCGCCGGCGAAACTTGGCGTTAACATTACTGGTGGGAATCTTTGAAACGTACTCATCTTTCAACACTTAAGATGTCTTGGGAAAAGTTTCAGGAATTATTCAACGACAAATATTTTCCAGAAAGTATTCATCATATGAAGGAGGTAGAATTCATCAGACTAGAACAGAATAATATGACTAGATCATAATATGAGACCAAGTTTATGGAATTATCCCAATTTGCATCCTATTTGGTGGATAATGAGGAACGAATGACACGAATATTTTTGAGAGGTTTGAAACTAAAATTCGTCAATACCTCATTTCTGATAAACTTTGTTTGTATTCAGATGTTGTGAATAGGGCTCAATTATTGGAGCGAGATAATGAGATTTTTAACAAAAAGACAACAACTGACAACACTAGTCGTATCAGTGGCCACAGTCATCAGAGCAATGATAACCAGCGAGGAGGAAATTATCATGCCAAAAATGGCAACCACTTCGGTGGTAATCATGGCACAGATGATAGGAGAAGTGAACCAATTGGAAACAACTTTAAAAAGAAAAGATTCAAAAATGACAACGGAAAGACATTGGCAGCATCACCAACACCCACACCCGTTTTTAGGGAATGAGAATGACCACCAGTTAGATGTTAGAGATGCGGAGAGGAGGGATACATCAGTCCAAACTGTACATAGACTTCCTATGTGTGTTTCAGTTATGGAAAGGACGGTAACATTGCTCAATTTTGTCTTGTAGCAAAGTCAAGTCCAGCTGTAATGGTGACACCAAAGGCGGCTACGGACAAGTCAAAGTCGGTGTTTCAGGGGAGAGCTTTTGTCGTGACTTCCCAAAAAGTGAGGAACTCAAACGAAGTTATCACGGGTAAGCTAATCATAAACTCTTGTGAAGTCTATTCCTTATTAGATATCGGTTCTACTCACTCTTTATTTCACATGCTTATGCTCAACGTTTGAACTTGACCCCTGAGAAATTAGACTTTGACTTATCTGTTGAAACTCCGTTGGGAGAAACCTACGTTACATCCACAGTTTATAAATTTTGTTTGATTCAAATCAGCACCCACACATTACCTGTTGATCTCGTCTCTTTGAAAATACTTGCATTTGATGTGATTTAGAAATCGACTGGTTAACTAGTCATCATACTAAAATTGATTATTTTTGTAAGGCCGGTAGTTTTCATATTCCTAACCAACCTGTTATGTGAATTCGAGCAATCAAACCACTAAAATCAATCATTATCATATCAAGCCATAAAGCCATTCATTTATTGAAACATAGATGTCAAGCTTTCTTAGCCATGTCACCGATTTAAACAAAAATATGTCAAATTTGAATGATATTTATGTTGTTAATAAATTCCCTGACGTATTTCTTGAAGAACTTCATGGCCTACCTGTGATGCCCCCAAAATTAGGTATACATTACCCATCTTGAGTCGCCAGATACATGGTACAGAATTCAAATACAACTTAATAATACAATTGTCGTGTACAATACGACAAAACATAAACTGTGAGTTTGAATACAAATATTGTCTACTAGAGACTATACAAACTCAAAAGAAGTCCTCATTGCAATTATTGTCTCATATTTAATAGAATAGTGAGGACTACTAAATACTATCATCTGGTCCATCACTCCGTTCTCCGACTCGTCCCAGTTATATTCTCATTTCCTGAAGAGAACAGTGAAAGAAAGGGTGAGCTCAACTAGCCTAGTAAGAATATTATGACTAAGATAATGCAGAATAAATTATCATTGGCCTTCAACAGTGTTAAACTGATAAAATATAAACAACATCAATTTTAACTGCAGCGGAACAAGCAATCCATTAGAAGAGTCAAGTAAAGAATAAAAGTTACTATCTTCTATGGTTTAAAAGGTTTTCATGACTTTTATCACTGAGACTCAGCTTAATAAATAATCCACACCATCGAATAACCCCTGCACTGCGGCCAATGATATTCTTTAGTATCACGACCACAATTATCCATGCACTACGGGCCAAGAATATTTGTGTATTCATTAATGGTCATGATCATGCCAACAACTGTCCATCAATGCACTATGGGCCAATGAGGACTTTTAATTTTCACATCATTTGTAACATTACGGTCATGATTACACCAAATAATCCCAGGTCATAATCATACCAGGTCCATCTACGCACTACAGGCCACATGTGACGCCCCCAAAATTAGGTATACATCACCCATCTTGGGTCGTCAGATACATGGTACAAAATTCAAATACAACTTACTAATACAACTGTCGTGTACAATATGAAAACATAACTGTGAGTTTGAATACAATTATTGTCTACTAGAGATTATACAACTCAAAAGGAGTCCTCATTACAATTATTAACACACTATTTCACAGAATAGTGAGGACTATTAATGCTATTCTCTGGACCGTCACTCCGTTCCCGACTAGTCCCTGCTATGTTCTCATTTCC